>JBBPBO010000005.1:77504281-77530609 GCA_037974295.1 Cicer cuneatum
TTACGTTATTTTAAATGTGTTTATCATATATTTTTACACTAATAATATATATAAATTAAATTTATATATATATATATATATATATATATATATATTAATTATCAAATGCATATAGCATTCAACATAAAATATGTGCATGTAATTCTTTCATTAATTGTTTTATTTTGTTTATTCTTTCATTACATATAACTCATATAATTTATTAATTCAACATAAAATATGTGCATATTGCATATAACTTTTATAATTCTTTCATTAATTATTTTATTTTAAAATATTTTAAAATACAAGTGTACCAAACTTCGGTGTTGTTTAAAACAAATATAATCATATGAGGTCGTACTTTCTATCACCCTTAAAATATTTGTAAGTAGGCATGGTAATTATCTGTAAAATTGAACGAGTATGGGTATGAGTGCGGGTACGGGTACTGTAATACTCACCCCGCCCCGTGCATATAATAATAATAATAATATTATTAGTATGTAATTTTGATTGAACTTAAATAAAAATGATTTTTGTTTTAAATAATTTAGAGATTATTTAAAATATGATTTTTTAACTCCCGTTTGTTTACTATTATAAAAATAATTATTTTTGTACAATAATTTTTAACCTGCTTGTATACAATTTTATAAAAATAATTTTTTTAAACTAAAATTACCATAAATGACATAAAAATAATTTTCAAGAAAACATGTTTGTTTGAAAAAATATTTTTTAAATACATTGATTTTTCTAAATACACATATGTCTCTATACTATCTTATGCATCTCTATTTTCCTTTTCAATTTCTATTTACTATTTCTCTCACTCTCTATCATCTCAAGTTTCTCTACCTCTCCTTTTTATTTCAAACAAATCAATAAATTTAGGTCATTCATTTCATAATTTTCGGATCTCCTGAAAAATAAACATATAAGTAGATCATCACGAAAATATGTTAGTAAATAGTAATAGATTTTGGAGGTCATGTTATAATATTAAAAACTGGGCCTTTAATAATAAAAAAAAGTACAATTTTAATAATTAAAAAAATTGAAGAAATAAATTTTAGTTTTTATATACATATCAAACTACATGATGTTATATCCATACTAATTTACATGATCCTCTACCCATATCAATTTACATGATGTTTTACCATACCAATCAACCATATCAGAATTTTGGATGTTTAGGGTTTAGGGTGTTTTGAGTTAGATAATATTTTGGTTTGTAATACTTATGATTTGAATTTAAAATATTTAGGAATTTTTTAAATTTAATCACAATTTATTTATCGATATATATATATATTTTTTAAGTGTAGAGAATGAGTATGGATACGGACATTTAAGTAACAAAGGGTAAAAGTATCTTTTTAAAATGCTGCTATATGGGGATGAGTACTATATTATCTTACTCATACTCTATTCCTTTTCATTCATAATTGTTTGTAACAGTAAAGAATAAAAATATATAATGTTTATATTTATATTAAAAAGAACGAACTTTAAGTTTTTTAAAAATTGAATACACAATAGTAAAGAATAAAAATATATAATGTTTATATTTATATTAAAAAGAACGAACTTTAAATTTTTAAAAAATTGAATACACAGTGTCAAAACAAACAATTAAACGCATAATTTTTAATACACTTTTAAAATAAAATTTCTATATTTAAATTTTTATCAAATACTCTCTCCGATACTTATTATAAATAAAAATAATTAATTTTACGCTTATTAAAAAAATTAGTTATATATAATTAATATGACATATTCTAAATTTATTAAATTGTTACTATAAATATCAAACACTAAACTACTGACATTAAATATTTTTATTAAAATAAGCTTATATTATAAATGTTAGCGCTAAATGAATCAAAATATTTAATCTTTTATAATAATAACCAATTTGATATAATTTTTTTTTGTTTATAACAGTGATTAGAAGAAGTACACGAGGTAACAAAACTAATGTATTTTATTTAAAATTTGAATTAGATATATTTATTTTTGTTGATGAATTCATATTCTATATAAGAGTAATTTAATACATTTTATTCAAAATTTGAATTAGATATATTTATTTTTGTTGATTAATTATATTCTATACAATAGTAATTTTTGTACTCAACCGCAACATTAATGTGAAATAATGTTTCTACGTTATATAAGTCTATAAGTTGATCGTGAACAAATTCAACAATACCTCAATAAATACGGAATGCCGATAAATATATATATATAATAATAATAATGCTACATATATTAATTAAAATAAAAATAAAAAATAATCAATTAATAGAAAAATATATCACAATTCAATACAGTCCAACTTTTGGCTTATTGCGGCGTGTAGTCCAACTTTTGATTAATAACGTAAAAAATAGAGAGACAAGAGAGTATTGATTGAAATAAGTAAAATAAGTAGTATGACAGTGATGTTTGGTTGGATGAAATAATATATATGTTAACAATATATAATAGGAAACAAACACAAAGAGAGAATATTTAGCATAATAAAGTTGTGATTTTTTTTAATCTTCTCTTTGATTTTATTATTTTAGTTATAACAAATTAATTGATGACATTTACAATTTTCTCATTTTGTTTAGAAAAAAACTATGAAATTACAATTAAAAAAACATATTAATATTTTAAAAATGTAGATTTAGTACAAAATATAACATAGGCTAAATAGCACCCGTGGTCCCTTAACTTAATTTCAGTTATCGTTTTAGTCCTTTATCTTTTTTTTTTCTCGGTTTGATCATTTATTTTAATTTTAAGTGACAATTTAATCATTTATATTTTAAAATGTCAACAATATTATCATTTTTTTTACAAAAATTCATCAAAATTTTCAACAAAAACCTATCAAATTAATTATATTCTTTCATATAATACAAATTTTATTAGATTCGTAACCCAAATCTTCAAATAAATTCATATTTCTGTTCTTTAAAATTAAAATAAATGACCAAATCGAAAAAAATAAATAAATAAATAAAGAACTAAAACGTTAACTGAAATTAAGTTAAGGGACCACGGAGGCTATTTAACCTATAATATATATACTAAAATTTAACATTACTGAACAATAATGATCAATTTTGTATAAGATATATGAAATAGTGTAAAATAAATTAAATTAAACTAATAAATGTTATTAAAAAAATTAAAACCAGAAAATAATATATAAATGCAACGTATAAAATAATCTAGTATATATTCATTCTTAAAAAAGGAATTTGAAATTCAATAATCCAATTTTTATAAAATAACATCCAATAATTGACTTACCTATTATCCCTCGTTATCATTCATCTTCACCATTTATCACTTTATCACTCTTAATATATTCTCTCCGGATTCATATTTTTTACATTCACTTTCTACTAACTTGAATTTTAGTTAGGCAATTCCATACTTACCAAATAATTAAATAATAACTTAGTTGTAGAGGTATAGCATAAATTTTTTGATATATAATAGTGAAAATTTAGGTCACGTGATTTTTCTAATAAAAAAGAAATCGAGTCATCAATTAAAATTAGTTTTAATTGTTCTCTTTCTCACAGTAATCAAATATTCTCACTAGAGTCGATCTCTATGTTTATATACTTAAAAATGAATTATAAGGAAAATAATTAAATTAAATATTTTAAAAATATTATTAATCACATCTAGTTTTATATAGTTCCAATAAAAAGTTAAATCAATTGTCAAAATTATCATTAATAACAATAAAATGGATCATTAGAAATGACACATTAACTAACACATATAAACATAATCTATTTAAAAAACAGCTGCAAATTTAATGAGTTGAGACACAATTAGTATAGAAGGAAAGGAACCAAACATAAAAGCCACAATTATATTCTAATCTCAAGTTGAGGGATTATAAAAACGATTTCCTCGTTACAAATCTTACAAGAAAAACAAGAGATAAAATCTTGTTGAACAAAATAAAATGATACTACAAACAAAAGTCTAAACCCTTCAAAACATTAACATTATAAGAAACATGGTGATTCTTGCTCAAAATCTAATTAAGTTGGTTGATAAAATTCCAGTCATCATCTGTCAAGCCACCATACATCAACTGAAGTTGCTCTAGAAGGTGTAGATTCTCAGTAAAGATATTAAGTGAAGAAGCATCATTGTGGTTGTGATTAGCAACCCTTTCATCTTCTATTAGAACATTTGGTAAGTCGGTGTTAATCTCCTGTTGTTGCAAATAAATGTTTTGCAACTTATTCACCGAAAACACATAAATAATAGTCCTGTCATGGATGCTAATTCTTGGTTTCTTTTTAATCCCTTTCTCCTCATCTTCATGTCGTTGTATTTGTCTTTTATTGTACTTTTGAGTATGGATTGCCACTTGCGACAAAGTCTTTGTCACTACATAATTACGAGATATTGTTTTTCAATTTCCTTCTCCGACATAAAAAAGTCCCTTTAAAAACTCACTGTAAATCATTACCCAAAAATTCATGTCAACAACTTTTATTTATATATATATATATATATATATATATATATAATCAATCGAACCATTAATTATTCTTATATTAATATAATGGCAATGCATATAAAAAAATATTGAACTTATTGTTGAATAAGATATTAAAGTAAATGAACTTATTAAATACAGTATGGAACATTTTTAAAATTTTTATAAAAATTTATAAAGTTAATGTAATTAATAAGAATAATTAATTTAATGATTAGATTGGTGAAGCAACTTAGATAAAAATTACTCATAAAGAAAGTTGATCTTTAATAATATAAAAAAAAAAGAGCATATCAAATAAGAACTATTTGTTAATATGAGAAATGAAATTTTTGTATAATAATCATTAGATTATAATCCATAGGTGAATTTATTTCGTAATAACAAATAAAAAGAGATTAACAATAGACTGAAAAATAGATACGAAAAAATAGAATTACTGAAAATTGTGTTTGTTTATGTTTAATTAACTTACAAATAAAAAGAGATTAACAATAAAATTACTAGAAAAAAATTTTCAAGTATGAATTTAAGTAAGTATCATTTTTAAGTTTGAGACTTGCGGGAGAAAGAGTTATGAATTAGTGGTTGTTAAAATTAAAGATAACAAAACTTGTTTTTGAAGATAACCTAAACAAAATTCAATCATGAGTGGTTTTCATCTAAGGCGGTTGAGAGATATGTAAGGAAACAATATTTTGCCATTAATTTTTGTTATTTTTTTATATTAAAATTTCTTTTTGAGTTAGTTCGTTTAATAACTTAATATTAATGATACATTTTATCAATTCAACAAGTTAAAAATTCTTATTGAACAGATAAACTCTAAAAATTTTATAAAATTTTAAAACTATTTAATACTTAATTAAATAATTTCAAATGAAATTTACAAATTTTTATATAATTTTAAAACTATTTTATATTTAATTAAATAATTTCAAATAAACTCTACAAATTTCTATAAAATTTTAAAACTATTTAATACTTCACTAAATAATTTTAAATGAACTCTATAAATTTTTATAAAATTTTAAAACTATTTAATAATCAATTAAATAATTTCAAACGCATGTGTAAAATAAAACGAAGAATTAATCAAAAAAGTCTTACTCGTGTTCTTTTATTGTCCAATGACTCAGTATTTCTATTGTTATTGTTTGTGGCATCATGAATAAAAGAATGATATCTGACAAGTGGAATATTTGATACATAATTATTTTGTATCATATGATTATTATGAGAGTTCACCATTGCTGTAACATTAATTATACTATTGCTTATATAACCATAACCATTTGAGTTTGACCTCAAACAATCCATAATATAGATGGCGTGATATTCAATAAGAAAAAATTATTGACGGTCGTTTATTGATCTATGTAGAGAATGGAAGTCACCTTAGTGAGAATATATAGTGTGTAACAAACTCTGTCTTCTTTTATTTTTTTGTAAGTGGTCAAACATAAATAAATTAGTAAGATAAAGACATTGAATCGTGGTAAAATTCTTGAACATTTCTCTATTATTTTTCATTTATAACCTTTTTGTTTTTTTATTATAACAAAATCCCTTAATTTATAAAAAAATAGGCATAATAGTTTTGTGGTTATTTAACTTAATTTCACTAATGTTTTAGTCTTTTATTATTTATTTTTGTTCAGTATTTATATTTTTTTGATAATTACAATTTTACGCTTTAATTGGGTAAAATAATTTTGCTACTCAATCTTTTTTCTCGTTTTCTTGATAGAATTTAATAGCGAAAGACAATTATTAGTAATTAATTTTTATTGATTGAAAAAAAAATGATACGCTCTTACAATGGTATAAATCACTCAATTTCTATTTTTGCCAAAGATTATAAACTGAATATAAAGGGATCCAACGACACTACCTAAGAACTAACCACTTAATTATAAGACAACAACTGCTAACAATAATAAACTAAAGGTTTATTCCTATTCGAGTTCAACCTTTGAATTCCGCATATTCCTAAACTGCATTGGGAATTGGTAATAAAGCAGCCCACATGAGAAAACAAAATCTCCTATAACTTATCTTCTTCTTTATTCTTTATTGTTTTCCTTTGAACCAAACATAAAATTATTAAAAACTTCTCTACTCTCTTATTTTAAATCAAATATATCACTATTTTAACTTTTTTTTTCTATTAAAAATCTCTGACTTGCTTATGAACCGAAGAGACTAAAGTCTCACTTATTATTGTTAACTTTCATTTATTATTAAAATTTAAGTTTTTAAAAAATTGAATATCTGGTGTCGTCAAAAACAATTTAATATATAATTGCTAAAATACATTTTTACTATAAAATTTTTATATTTAAATTTTTATCAAATATTTTCTCCGGTAATTATAAGTAATTTTTTTTAATTACTATTATAATTTTTTTTATAATAATAATTGGAAAAAGTATATGTAAGAGATAACAAAAAATAATATATTTTATTTAAAATTTAAATTTGAATTAGATAAATCTATTTTTGTTGATCAATTCATGTTATATAGAAAAGTAACTTTTTGTTAATAAATGGTAAAAGATTAATATGAAGTAATGTTACTACGTTATATAGATATATTGTAAACGCAACAATACCTCAAAATAAGTACGGAATGTCAATATATATATATATATATATACATTATTCAATGATAATACATATATTAATTAAGGTAAAAGTGAAAAATAATCGACTAATAGAAAACATGTCAATGCAATGCAATGCGATCCAACTTTTGGTTAATGAGGTAAATGCACAGTAGAGACACAAGAATTTTGTCTCAAATAATTAGTGTTACAGTGATGTTTGATTGAAAGTACATGGAACTCAAACAATTAGTGTGACAGTGATGTTTGGTTGGAAGTACATGGATAAAAGGATATAAAAGAAATATTTCAAATGAAATTTCATTCAATTTTTAAACAGAGTAGGCAATCAAAAATCTCCTATAACTTATCTTCTTTTTTTACTTTGAACCAAACATAACATTATTAAAAACTTCTATACTCTCTTATTTTGAATTAAATATATGTTATTTTAATTTTTTTTTTATTAAGAATCTCTCACTTGCTTCTGAACCTAATAGACTAGAGTCTTTTTTATTATTATTATTATATTATTATTGTTAACTTTCATTTATTACTAAAATTTAAGTTTTTTAAAAATTGAATATTCAGTGTTAAAAACAATTTAATGTATAATTTCTAAAATACATTTTTACTATAAAATTTCTATATTTAAATTTTTATCAAATACTCTCTCCGGTAATTATTATAAATAAAAATAATTAATTTTACTCTTATTAAACAAATTAATTTTACTCTTATCAAATACATTAAACATTTTTATTAAAACAAGTTTATATTATGAATATTAGCATTACATGAATCAAAATATAAAATAATTAACTTTTTGTAATAGTAACCAAGATTTAATATAACATTTTTTTTATAATAGTAATTGAAAGAAGAATTATATGTAAGAGATAACAAAAGAATGTATTTTATTCAAAATTTAAATTAGATACATCTAATTTTGTTGATCAATTCATTTCATGTTACGTAGAATAATTATTATTTTTTAATCAATCCTAAAAGATTAATATGAAGTAATGTTCCTACGTTATATAAGTGTATTGGAAAGCAACACAACAATATCTCAAAATATGTATCCAATGCTAATAAATATACATTATTCAATGATAATACAAAGTGTAGAGTTGTTATCTATTAATAGAAATTGAAATGATAACTTGAATTTATAGTAGACAGAGAAGAGTTTTGTCTCAAGTAATTAGTGTGGTGGTGATGTTTGGTTTGTGTACGTAGTATACAGTTCATGAGTATTTCTTTCATGTATGAAAATTTGATTTTAATTAATATTATTGATTTTTTTTAGTATTAAATTTTTTAGTTTTTATAGTATACATTTTGCTCTCTAATTTTGGTACTTATTAATTTAATAAAAAATTATTAAATTATATGAATGTATTTAATATTTATGTTAAAATTGTTTAATATTTTGTTTGTCAAAAAAGTTATTTAATATTATAAAATGTTCTCATTTTAAATATTTATTATTGTTGATTTTTAAAGACTCATTTTAAATTTTGTTTTAAATCTCTATATTTATTAGGCTGGTTTTGACCTTAATATTTACTTTTCATTAAGTTTTGCAAAAATTATTTGCAAAATTTATCAACTCCTCCATCATACTAATTCTCTAATTTTACAGAAAATAAATATTTTTTAGATTTATAGAATATATATTATATCATGTAAAACAAGAATTTAAATTAGAGAATACATAATTGCAAAACTATATTTACTTTTCATTAAGTCCTATATTTTTTATTAGTATTGAAACCCTTCGAAAACATTACCTAAAAACTGGAGCACTTGACTTGTTCCTTGTAAGACTAAGTAAGAAAATATAAGAAAGTGGATTGAAGTGGGGTTAAAAATGGATAAGGTAATTGATTCTTTCGTTTTTTATTGGAACTTGATAACTTAAACTCTCATGCAATCTTTTCCACTATACGATAGATTATGCAAATAAACACTAATATATAACATATATTAATTTAACTGAAGTCTATAATATATCATAGATTTATGTTCATGATATCATTTTAACTAAAGCCTTATTTGAAAATTCAATAATAAATGAAGCAAATCTTTGATGAATATGTCCTAAGATCTGGTAAAATTTCATGATTTATAATATAAAACACATCCAAAGACAATAGCAAAAACCACTATTAATTCAACATCTTCAATCTTGCGTTTATCTATTCTTTAGATAACTCCACTTGCATATAATTGAACAATGTTTGCACACTTCCTGCCCTTCTATCCTCTCTTCTTTTTACCAAAACCTCAAATACAATTTACTACACTTGCATCTACTATTACACACCAAATATAAATAAAAAATAATTATTTCCCACAACCAAGTTTTCCAAATTTCACTAAAAAATATGTAATCAACATTTCTAGTTAATAGATACAAATAGTTTTACAATATGCTTAATTGGATATGTCCCCAAAATATAATTACAACTACATAATATATTATGAAAATTATCCACTTTTCACTTTGACAATATTAAGATGACATAAAATGTTGGAGTAGTCTCCAACAACAGAGCAATCGAGGAGCTTGATTCACAATTTTCAATCTCTCTCATGTTGGAGTAATCGGAGCATCTCCTTCCTCTTCAATTATTTTGTTTGTTTTGCATAATAAATTTAAAACAACAATACATTAGCAATGAGAGTATTTTATAATCCATAGCTTAAGAAAGGAAAGCGAGAATACAAAAGCAATTAAGATTAAAAAAAAAAAAAAAGGAAATATGACAATATGTTAGAAAGAAATAAAAAAACGTAAATTATAAATAATAGTTTTCTATTGTAAATCAATAGTTATGATGGAGAAGAGAGCAAAAATGTTTGCAAAATTAAGCATCAAATTATGAATTAAAGTTCACCTAAGCATATTAAATCAAATAGGTGGTGATGCAAAAGTAAAAAGAAAAAGTTTGCACCCAAATAGTAGATGAGTAAATAGTACCTATAAACAATGGAAGGAAAAACGAAAAAAAATTATATCCAAAATGCAAACAATGGAAGATGAGAATTGAGTGCTACCAATACTTGCAAAAAATTCATATATAAAATAAGAACAAAAACATTGAGAAGAATGATAAGGGAATCAATCACCACCATATCGAAATTCTTGAATAAATCATCGTTATTAGTAATAGTAAATAGTACATATACAATACAATAACAACAAGTAAGGGCGAAAATGCACTAAGAACCCAAAATATAATTAACAAACATATATGTGACATTAAATAACCAACTTTTATTTGTTCTTGAAAAAAAATGAAAATATATTTTTGTGATTTTTTTTTTGTCTAGACAAATCTTTTACTCTCAATTTTGAAGAAAAACTTTCTTTTGAATAATACAGTTATATACAATTCCACTTTAGAGAGAAGTTATTAGATTGGTACACTTTGCAAATTAATACAGTTTTAAGTGGTTAAACATGAGAATTATTTTGGTGTCCCTAATTAATAAGTCAATGATAAAATTAATTAAGGCAATAATGTAGTTTTAACGGTGTTTCGATTTCTTAAATTGATAATAAATTACTAGAGAAAAATATAATAATAACGTATTATCTGTGCAGAAACACATGTATTTTACTAATTAATTAAGGTAAAAATGTAAAATTACCAATTAATAGAAAATGTGTGAGTTCTCAATCCAACTTTTGGTTAACCGCCTATGTCATTGATGACCTGAATCCACCTAAGAGACATAAGAGTTTCGTCTCAAGTAATTAGTGTGGTAGTGATGTTTGGTTTGTTTAAGTAGCATATAGTTCACAAGTACTTATTTCATGTATCAAAATCTGATGTTAAAAATGTGTTTAATTGGAAGTAGATGAAAAAAAAAAATTAATACATATTTCAAATAAAATGTACTTGATTCAATTTATAACTTTTGCATATATATATATATATATATTGTGATGTAGATAACATAACACAACAAAGAAAAAGAGCTTGGAGTCTAATAAAAAATACGAAAAGAGCATCTGATTGTGATTAATAAGAGAAAAAGAGAAAGAACACAAATGTTGGGAGAAAATCTAGGATTACCCGAATTGAAAGGAGATAGAAAATTCAATGTGATTGATTCTTTAGTATCTAAAATAGAAGTTGAGGAGATAAATTATTGCGTTTCGTTGTGTAGTGTTTTTTTTTTTTTGAATTGGTAACTATCTTATTTTCCCACCAAAAGCTGTCATTGACTGTTTTGCCTCTAGAATGTTGAACGTTGGTTGGCGTTAGTACATTGTCGTACTATTTACTCTCAAACACTAAACTAACGACATTAAATATTTTTATTAAATTATATTTATATTATACATATTAACATTAACATTAAATGAATCAAAAAGTAATTAACTTTTTATAATAATAACCTTGATATTACTTTTTTGTTTATAATAGTGATCAGAGAAATTATATGTCGACAAAAGTTAATATATTTAGTTAAAAATTTGGATTAACTACATCTATTATTAATTCATTTTCCATAAAAGAGTAAAAAAAATTTATTCAAGCGTAAGTTTAATATAAAGTAATGTTGTCACGTTATATGAGTTCATTGGGAACAAACACATCAATACCTTAAAATTGGACGGAATGCCAATAAATATACATTATTCAATGATAGTACATATACTAATTAAGGTAAAAGTGTAAAATTATAGATTAATAGAAAATGATGTCAGTTCTCAGTTCAACTTTTGGCTAACTGCTAATGGCATAGATGATGTGAATCAACAGTAGACTCTTATTTGATTTGTGTACCTAGTATACAGTTCATGAATACTTCTTTCATGTACCACAAAATTTGATTTTAAATGTGTTAAATTGGAGGTAGATGTAGAAAAGGAGAGAAGATATTTCAAATGAAATATATTTGATTTAATATTTAAATGAAGTATAAAACCAAAATCTTTTATAGATTATCTTCTTCTTCCTCTATTTAATGAGATTTAGAGTGAAATAAAAGGGATAAAATCATAATAACTTAAAAATCATTTAAAATCTTTTATTTTTCTTTCTTTAAATCTAAACAAAATTATTAAAAAAAATTCTACTCTCTTATTTTAAATCGAACATATTTCTATTTTAACATTTTTTTTCTCTTTACTACAAAATCTCTCACTTTCTTGTGAACCAAATAAACTAAAGTGTCACTTATTAATGTTAACTTTCAGTTATTACTACAATTTAAGTTTTTAAAAAATTGAATATCCTGTGCCAAAACAATTTTGGTTTGATCTTCCCACTTCCTGCTTCTTATTTAATTTACATTTGCTTTGAGCTGTCGGTGATGTCAATATTACTATAATATTAGTTTTAAATTGTTATTCTTAACACTTTTATTTTTGTTTAGTTGCTTAGATTTGGTTCACCATTGACCAACCAGATAAAGGTCCAATGTATTATACAATTAATTGACTGAACAAAGCAATGGTAATGTTGTTTCAAGTTTCATTTTTTCTAATTGCTTTTTCCTCCCTTGCAATATAAAATTGTTTGCTTTAATAGTAGCGCCCATCTTTCATGGTGTAAAACGAAAATATTAAATCGGACTTTGTCAAAGTCAATAAATAAATTATTAATATTTAATTTAAAATTTATCTTTCATGTTTTTTTATGTAAAATTATTTATTAAATTATTGTAATCGATTTTATTTAATAATTCTTTTTCAATCGATAATAAAGTTAACATATTTAATCTTTCTTGTGATATCGTTGATCTTAGATAAAATTTAATTAATTTGAGTTTTGAAAAGCTTCTCTCTGTTAAAGTGACAATTATAAAAATTATTAACATTATTCTATAAGCAATATATATACATTTGGAAAAGAATCTAACCTTCTTATATAATTAAGTATGTCAATTGGTCTATTATTTTCTACTTGTATAATCTCTCTTAGATTTAAGTTCTACAAATAAATTTAATTGATCAATGTCTGAGTCGTCCTTATGTCTTAAAGAACGTTCAAGGTTAATGCAATTTTCTTTTAATTTTTTATTATCCAATTATTTTAATTTCTCAATATTAAATAGAAATCCAAATATATTTGTATACAATTTAAATTGTAGAAAATCTAATTTGAAATGAAGTAATTGATCTATCAATTATGTACTAGAAGTAATCATTTTTAAGGGACTTATCAGAAGATTGTACAATATTATTATCAACGCTTTCATCAAATTGTTTATTTCTACGAATAATATGTTTTTCTCAAGACTTAGGTTTTATGTTCATGTCAATAGAAATTTCTTTAGCAGAAATCAAGAAATTTTCAAATTTATTTTCTCTATATTTTTCAAAAAATAAAATAAGATCTTTCAATTGTTCTATAGCAACATCAATACACATATCTTTTGATTGAAAATTTTTACTAATTGAGTTTACACAACAAATAAAATATCATACCAAATAGTCATGCTTAGCAAAAATTCAAAGTTTCAAGCTCATAAGTTGCTAAACAATCGGCTTCACTTTTTATTTTAGGATGATCATTAACTTCACCTAATTTCAATAAATTATCTCTTATTTGAGGAGTTTGAAAACGCAAAGCTTTAACACTTTCAATGTGGCATTCCCAAACGTGTTTGTGACAATGATTTTAGATTTAAACTAGGGATATGATCTTGTAGAGTTTTTCATCTTTTAGTTGAAGAAGAAAATAATATATATACGTTGTACCACTCAAAAAAAAAAAAGCTTTAGAATAACAATTAGCCATATCACAAAGTACCAAATTTAGACTATGGCAACCACAAGGAGTGTAAAATGATCTAGGATTAATATGTAAAAACCTTTTTTGCACACCTTGATGTTTCCATTTCATATTTGATCCATTATCATAACTTTGTCCTCTTAGATTAATAAAATCAAGTCTAATAATGTTTATTTCATTCATAATTGTATCAAAAAGACATTTTTCATATGTATCATCTACAGTTAAAAATTCTAAAAAATATTCAAAAATTTGTATCAGATTTGATGAAAGATCTATACATCGTAGTACAAAAGACATTTGCTCTTGATGACTTACATGTGGAGTACAATCAAGTATCAATGAAAATATTCTGCATCAACAATTTCTTTTTTATAATTTTTTTTTATTTTCATTTTCTAGCAAATTTATCAATGCATTTGGTATTCTATGTCCAAGGTAGTGGTTATGAATTTCACTGTCTTTAACTAGGCGTATATGTTCTTGCATTATAGGATCAAATTCTGCAATCATTTTAATTAGACGTAAAAAAATTTCATTATTTTCTTGATATAATTTTTCATTTGTTCCACTATAAGCTAAGTTGTTTTTCCCAAGAGTTTTAACAACATCAATCATTCTAAATAATACATTTCTCTAATGTTCTCTATCCCTATTTATTTGTTTTTGAACATCTTTTTAACGATCTCAATTCTAAATCCATCCAAGAACTCATGTTAGCAATGTATTTACTATTTATTTTACGATTTTTCAATTTATAATTAATATTTCTCCAATCCCTACTACCTTAATTAATCAATTTACTTGTACTAGAAAGAATGTTAACTAATTTCCAACAAAAAAAAAACTTCATCCAAAAACTCATGTTAGTAATGTGTTCATTACTTGTCTCATGATTTTTCAATTTATAATTGATATTACTTCAATCTCTACTACCTTCATCAGCCAATTTATTTGTACTAGAAAAAGTATTAAATAATTTGGAAAAAAAATTATCCAAAAGTCTTAAAAATAAACTAATCATCTTCCTTCGCGTGTTTTTCCGTTGAAAAATGGCATAAACGTGTTTAGCAAAATATATATTAATAAGTTTAAGAGTTCAAGCAATAAATCTCTAACGTTAATCAATATTTGTCCATTGACTTGAAATTGAATTGTATATGTTTTTAATAATGTATTCTTCTAATTCATTGATGTCTTGATTCCATATTTTCATTTATTTATACAATGGTATCTTGCTATTCAACGGACAATCAAGAACAATAGAATCTGAGTGACAAGATACTATTTTAAATACAAGTTTCTTTCTAATTTCTGCTTCCATCAAATAGAAATGGTAAGATTTGAAACTAAAAAATAAAATCAAAAGTAAAAACAATTGTTTTTGTCTTTTTGGTAACAAAGTAAGTTTCAATCAAAGTTTCAAAATGATATTTTAAGAGACATGTCTATATATATCTTAGTGAAAAACAATGACCTTTAACGTCATGAGATACTTCTAATGATACATTAGTCTACAAATATCAGTTAAAATAATGATTATGCAACAAATTGGAAATAAAAAGGCATGCGTAGTTGAATGCCTTTTTTGTTGTTGTCCGTGAGCCTTTGGATCATAAAAATATATATTTTGGTAAGACATAAAGCAAGAGCTTTATGGACGCTTTATGGGCATCTCCGTTAGGTTTGCCCTATAATAGTGTACTTTTATCTTATTTAGATTGTGCTTGAGTTATATAATATACTATGATAAAATTAAGTGGAGGCAACAACCAAGAAGGCACTATTTTAAACTTTGCTTGGACCATTTTCTGGGAGACTCACACTGACTTGTACATTATGATGTTTAAGTTTAGTTGATATGGATCAATAGTATTACGCAAAATGTGTTCTATTTTAGGCGTTTGCTTTGTTCCCCTACTTTTATTGACTTGATTGAATATATGAAATACTTTTCTATTTGGAAATGGACAATCTGAATATCATTTGGAAAATAAGGGAAGATGTAATTTCCATTTCTCTAATTTTGTTTCTTATGTTTATGTTTTTGTTTTTGATACAACAGGAAAATATTGAGTAGATACAAAAAAGGAATGTTTAATATCTTTTAGGTTTAAACATGTGATGGGATTTTTGTAGAGAATGTAGTTCAATGCCCCTTTAATGTTTTTTTAACTGATTTTTGTTATCATTATTTTTCAAATATTCTAATTTGGCAAATGATTGATCATTTTTCTTCCATAACATCAATTCCAGAGTTGAGTTTTTAAACTTTGTTTGGCATGAACTAGGCTTTATATGGGCATATTAATATGAGTGTTAGGAAAAGATGAGTTTTCTCCTACTGTTAAAGTTTTCTATCAAGTATATGTTTTACAAATAGTGGTCCATTGAGCAATCCATTTTTAAGAAAATGAGCACTTCAATAATGAGATTCTTATGGGATAAGAGGCTACTATTGTCAATTGGGTATAATACATATTTTATTAGTTTATAATGGAAAGAAATATCTCTCTCAAATCACAATCACAAGGGGGATGAGTTTATGTGTCTAAGCAATGTTAAATCTTATTTTCCTTATTCATCTCTCTTCCAAATTTAGATTTTGACTATTTGTGGTTCTATTTAGAAAAGAAATGAGGAAAGAGTTTTACATGAAAGAGATTAAACCATTAAAAAGTAGCTTCTTTTTTTTTTAGTGCAATTATATATATGCATGGTTGGTGTTGCCAAGATGATTTATATATACATTGGTCTGTTAAAAAAAAAGAAATGGATTATTGCATCTTCATGTCTAAATGACTCATTAGTTATTAGAGTTTGATAGTAAAATAATATGAAATAATTGACATCTTGGTCAACTCAATAGCTAAAATGATAAATAAACTTCTTTTGTTTGTAGAGTTTTGTAAATTTAACTGTTTGATGCTTTATCCAAGTATATTATGATTAAATGAATTATTCTTGATACATTGTACGGGTGTAAATGTTAGTAGCATACAGATATACTTTATAATAGGGCTGACCCAACTAGGGGTGGAGCTAGACATTTAAGTATGTACATGCAAATTTTAAATAAAATTTTACAAGTTTAAATATATATTTGGTCTACCTGTGTTAACGTATTTTTTTTTAAATTTTTGTAATTCTTTTTTGTTTCAACGTTAGCTTTGTAAGTTTAAATTTGTTTTAAAATTGTTTATGTTGTTAGTAATTATTAAAAAAGTTGAGATAACAAACGGAAAAAAAACGAAAGTAAAAAAAAAAATCAAACTTACAGAGACAAAAATAAATAAAAAATACGAACTTATAGGAACCAAACATGTATGCTTTCATTTGATTTTTGTTCTTATAAGTTTACGTTTTATTTGTTTTTGTTCCTCTCTTTTTGTCATCCCAACTTTCTTTAATAGTTACTAACAGTAAAGACGATTTTAAAACAAATTTTAACTTACAAAATTAAAGTTGAAACAAAAAAATTAAGAAACACAAATAAAAAAAAACACTAGTTTACATGGATCAAACATATATTTATGTATTTTTATATAACTAAACTAGTGGTGTAAATCTATTCCAACCAAAAAAAAAGTCTCGTAAATCATTTATGTTCGTGGGAAGGATAATAAAAATTCTTAAAATATTATATTATAAGAAAATTAGACTTATATTGTTTCATAAATATAATAAATTTTAAGTTTAATTACACTTTTGAACTATGAAGTTTGTTAATAGTGAGATTTTGATCTCCTAATTTAAAACAAACGATTTTGACTCTTTACATTTACCTCGTTATTCATCTTGTGATTTTGACCAAAATCCATTAAAGTGTTAATTTTTTTTAACACATGTATAATTGTAATTCATCACAATGAAAATTAATAAATTGATTTTTTTTTTTAAAAACAATTGTGTCAAGCTTTGAGACAAAGAGTAGAAAAAAATACATTATTCATATTCTTAAAAAAACACTAGTTTCCATTGCATTTTGGTGGTGTGCAGAGGTGACATGGAGGATGTAATGTTAAAACATTCACGTCTAAAAGAAAATCGGGAACGTAGGGTTTCTCTTTAAGAGAAATGGGCTTGAGTAAAAAATTAAAACGGGCTTATATTAGTCTATGATCCATTTTTCTTTTTTATTTACCAAGTGATAGTATTGTTAACTTTTAGTCAATTTGACCAAACAAAACAACTTAGTCAAATCTATTTTTAGTTAGGGAATTATACCATGCACTCCCACACCTAAACCTCCCAGCCCCCCATTTTTTTAAAATGCCTAAAATATCATTTTTACCAATTATAAATTTATTTGTAAAAAATTAAAAATCACTTTTTAAGCTCGAAACTTTAGAATTTTATCGTATAAGTCGAATCTTTCAAATTTTCGAAGGTATTTTTGTAAAAATTTCGAAAATTTCATAGATGTTGAAACATTCGAAGTGAAAATTTGTGTGATTTCGTCAACAATTTCGAAACTTTCGTTGAAACTGAAATGTTCGAAACCTTTCGAAGGTTTCACTTGGAAGGCAAAGTTCCGAAGAGCATTCGGAAGTTTCACTTTGGGCAAAGTTACGAAAATATTCAGAAGTTTCACTTTTTGGTAAAGTTTCGAATACTTTTCAGAAGTTTCAGTTTGGGCAAAGTTTCGAAACTAAGTCGAAAGTTTCATTTCAAAATGAAACTTTCGAAGGTTTTATTTTGAAAAATTTCTACTTTATTTTTTAAATATGTATTAATATTATTATTATTAATTAAATAGAGTAAACTTTTTAGAATCAGGTATGAGTAGAGTTGAGGTTCCTGCTACAACGACGACTATAGATTCTACAGATATATTTATCACTGGTAAGATATTTTTACCGATAATTAAATTTAGAACTGATAAATTTAATGTATTAACATGTATTAATGTTTTATTTTAAATATTTATTTTATTCTGAAATATTTATTTGAAATATATGTTTTGTAGATATTTCTTTCTCGAGAAGCTGTATTTGAATGGACAAAAAAAATTGGAATGCAAAATGGAATTTTAATTGTTACCATTCGATCAGATAAAGCAACGGGAAAGAGAGGCAGAAAAGACAAATTAATTTTGGGATGCGAAAGAGGCGGAAGACATAAATCAAAATCAAAATCAACAGTAACTTGTTCTCACAAGGTAAACTGTCCGTTTAAACTCAGATGTATATGATCGAGTTTGGATGAACGATGGAAAATTAGTGTTCGTTGTGGAACACACAATCACGATTTAGCTAATACTTATTAGATGATCATTCATATTTGGGGCGTCTAAATGAAGAGGAGAAAAATTTTGTCAATGACATGACAAAGTATAAGCTTGCACCAAGGTTCATTTTGAATGCTTTGAAAGAGAAAACTAAAGATAATGTCACAATTTCCACTCAAATATATAAAGCAAGAAGTACTTATCGATCATCTTTGGGAGGTTCGTACATAGAAGTGCAACATCTGTTGAAGTTAATACAAAATGAAAATTATGTGCACTAGACAAGAAGACGAGATAATTCAGATGTTCTAAGAGACATATTTTGGACGCATCCTGATTGTATAAAGCTGTTGAACACATTTCATTTTGTTTTGATATGTGATAGCACATACAAAACAAATAGATATCGGTTACCGTTGCTTGAAGTTATCGGTGTGACATCTACTGGTTTGACATTTTCGGTTGCATTTGCCTATTTAGAACAAGAGCGACAAGATAACTTCATATGGGCATTTCAAAAGGTAAGACAACTGTTCGTATCTGAAAATTTAATATATAAAGTTATTGTGACGGATAAAGATCTTGCCATGTTGAATGCTATTGGTGTTGTATTTCCTACTTCAATTCATTTGCTGTGTCGTTTTCATATTGAAAAAAATGTTGGGGCAAGATGCAAACATATGTGAGTAAGGATAGACAAGATAAAGTAATGTATTTATGGAAAAAAATTGTATTTTCGGCTAGTGTGGAAGAGTATGATCATTACTTGCAACACTTTGAGCTAGTGTGTGCGGATATTATTCTTTTTGTTGATTATGTTAAAGATTCATGGTTGACACCTTACATAGAAAGATTTGTCATGGCTTGGACGAACAGAGTGATGCATTTAGGAAACACAACGACCAACAGGTATTTTTAAATAATGATTTGTATTGTTTTAGAAAAATGATTTAGTGATTTATGTGATTTTTTTTAATTTGTGTTATTTAGTTTATTTGTAGAGCGGAGTCTGCTTATTAGAGATTGAAAAACATGTTGCAGACTAGTAAGAGAGACTTGTGTAAAAGTTGGGATGCTGTGAATATGATGTTGAAGAACCAATTGTGTAACCTCAAATCAACTTTTCATAAATCTATTCTTGATGTGGAGCATGGGTATAATTCACCATTCTATCAGAGATTACATCATTGTGTGGCAAGGAAATGTTTTGAAATTATTGACAAACAATTGAAGAGGGTGAAGATTGTAGGTACTGACAAAACAAAATGTGATTGCTCAATCAGAACAACTCATGGATTACCATGTGCTCGTGAGTTGACAAAATTGCAGATGTCTGGTAATGTTATTCCCTTAGATAGCATTCATATTTTTTGGAGGAAATTAAGCATTGAGCAAGAATTGGAGGATGAAGAATCTTTATCAGATTATGATTTTTCAGAAGAGTTGGAAGCAATGAATGCATACATGAAGAAACAAGATATTGTTGGTCAAAGGATATTCAGAGCAAAGGTGCGTGAACTTGTATTTCCACAAACAACAACAATGGTTCCACCACCTGATAAAGTGAAAACCAAAGGAGGTACTAAAAGGAGAAAAGAATTTGATAGTCCTCGTGATCCATCATATTGGGAGTATGTCGATGCATCTCATGGATCTCCAAATCAATCATCACAACGTTCTGCGAGGCAATCATAACAACGTCTTGCAAGTCAATCATCACAACGTTTTGCAAGTCAATCATTACAGCGTCCTGCAAGTCAATCATCACAGCGTCCTGCAAGGCAATTATCTAAGATACATTTTCCTACATTCATTCATCCGTATATCGAGGACATAATAGATGTTGAGCCTGATGGAAATTGTGGGTATCGCGCCGTTGGAGCTTTGTTAGGTTGGACAGAAGAATCTTGGCCTTTAGTTCGAACACAATTGGAGAAAGAGATTAATTTACATAAAGACCTTTATTCCAAAGTTTTCGATTACAACGTTGAAACCGTGCAGAAGTCGTTGATGATTTCTAGATTAGGTGCTCAAGGAAAAGATAAGTGGATGACTATACCAGATTTAGGTTACGTGATTGCAACAAGATATAATGTCATATTGGTATCGTTATCACGTAATCTGAATATGACATTATTTTCGCTGAATAAAGGACCATCGAAAGATTATTCTCTTAATCATTTAATAGAAATTGGATTCATCAATGAAAGTCATTGGGTACAGGTAAGTTTTATGATCTATAGTAATGTTTAATAATAATATTTGCTTTTTTAGATAAATTAATGTTTACTATTTTATTTTTCAGATCAAATTGAAGTATGATTGTCCGTTGCCACCTACCTCACAAAAATAGAAAGATTTTTGTAGTGGTTGTGCAAAGACATGACAAATAGCTTATGTAGAACGTATTAAGCATTGGGACCACATTGATCCATTATTTGACAAATCAACTTGTATTTCATTAAGTCAAGATTAGATTATATGTTTAAACTTTTAGACATTTAGTTATAATAAAGATTTATGTTTGAACTTTTAGACATTATAATTTACTTATGGTTATGTGGTAACAAGTTGAACTTTAATCATTTACTTATACGAAATAGATATTAAAAAAATATATTTATACAACTTAATGGCAACACACAATAACTAATCGTCTCCTAGGAAGAGTCTGCTTAACTCAGTGAATATATTATGAGCTTCACCAAATGAAGTTACACACTATAATCCCCTACGTATAAGCTCAGATGCTAGCCGATCTCGTTCCGATGATGGACCAGCACGTGCAGATGATGATGGAATCTGGGGATCGTGTGCAGCAGTAGGTGACCTGGAAAGTGGAGCAGCAAAAGTTGTACTGGAAGGAGCATCAGTAGGTGGAGAGAGGATCAGAGGATGTGAAATATTAAGGTACCACGCAAAGTAGTCTGTAGTGACTTCTCCTAGAAACGTCGCCAGAGGAGATAGACTCCGGAATGTAGCTATGCATAATCTAACATTATTCTGCCACTCCCAATCTATACTCCTAGGCATCCGAGGAACGTCACACGGAATGCACTGAATACGACCAAACTGTCGAAGACATCGCTCTGGAAAATATGGAACTGAAACTCCTGCCCATCGAAGGTATCCGGAGAACATCGAAGACGAGACAAAAGGATGATTAGCTCGATCATCATCATATGGTGTAAACAATACATCATCGAGCAACATAGAGTCAAGTCTCCGCCTATATGTCATCAGTCCACCTTCAACTGCATGTTTTGCAGTCCACCTACATGCTCTTGGAAGATGTGCAGGAACCGTTCCACTATCACCGCGTTTACAGATCCTAGGAAAGTTCTCGTAAATCCAGCACTACACCAAATAACACAAAAACAAAACAACTAAATAATCAAATAAATATATACATAACACAACTAAATAATTAAATAAATAAATAGCACAACTAAATAAATAAATAAACTCAAATACCTGTAATAGGGTCATGTAACCCCCCAGCTGTCTAGTGTGATGAACGGCTCCATCTCCCAGGTTGTCGTATAGCACAACCAATGCAGCAACACCCCATGCAAAATCCCGACAACGATCTAAATCAGTAAACAAACTAACATATTTTGCTTCCACACGAGTGTGTGTTTTGTCAGCAAAAATGGTGCTACCAACTAAATGCAATAGATAAGTTCTGAGCAGCACACTCATACATGTTAGCTTGAATTAAACGTTGATATAAATCGCGAAACCACTGCAACCTATACTGTGCACACTTGTTGTAGTTTATCTCAGCAGCAGCTTCTTCCCAAGTGGTTCCTAGTAACTCATGTGCAGCCATCATAGCATTATTAGTATTCATGTTCAGTGGTGCATCAAAAAAATTACCGCGTGGTTTGATATGAAGGAGAGTGGCGACATCGTCTAACGTGTTGGTCATCTCTCCGAATGGCAAATGAAACGAGTTGGTCTCCCTATGCCACCTTTCCACAAAGGCGGATATCAGACCAGCATCAGCCATCGTCAAGTAAGCGGAAGACAAATGTAACAACCCAGATTCTCGAATCCAGTGCTGTACAGCTTCTGGTATATGAACTTCCACAAACCTTTTCAGTTTCAAACCATGGGTAATCACTTTCAACGAGCCACGATCCTACAAGTTATTAAATAAAGAACATATCAATAAATATTTATTCATAATTATTAATGAAATAATGTACATAGTATAAAAAATAATTATACTTAGTTAAAAAATTAATTAATTAACATTTACCTCTCCTTCCCATATCTTACGCGCCACGTGGTGTTCGTACTGTGTCAGCACAGATGTATCCACTGGTCCTCCAGGGAAACCGGAGTGCTGATCCTCATCAGCACCAACCTCATGTTCAGCAGGCTCATACTCCATCTGTGCAGGCTCATCTTCCTGAACATGCTCAGGCTCAGGGACATCCTGCTGAACATCATCGCGTCTACTACGGCGGTTGGCTTCATTCCGTCGTCTGTGTGATGCTGTAGGCGGAATTCTATCCGCTCTGTCCCCACCATCGCCTCTCATAACACCTCTCGCAATAGTGCGAATAATCTGTCCAAACGCACCTCTAGTTCTAGGCACTGCAAAATTTAGTTAATGTTATATCAATATATCGATAATTGAAAAAATATGAAAAATCTGGAAACAATTTGGAAAATCTGTAAAAAAATTGGAACATCTGCAAAATCTGAAAAATTAGATGGGCAAAAAATATCTGGAAAATCTGGAAAATATGAAAAATCTTGAAAAATCTGGAAAATTTTCAAAACTTTGGATGAACACCAAACCTTCGAAGTTCAAATTCTAGAAAAGTTTCGAAAGTTTGGATGAACACTAAACCTTCGAAGTGCAATTTCTAGAAAAGTTTCGAGAGTTTGGATGAAAACCAAACCTTCGAAGTTTAAATTCTGGAAAATTTTCGAATGTTTGAATGAACACCAAACCTTCGAGGTTCAGAATCTAGAAACCCACATACAAATTCAAAAATTTTCGAATCTTTCTATGAATACAAAAGTTTCGAAGACTCGAAAGTTTGGTTGAATGCCAAATTTTTTAAGCTTTAAAATCTGGAAATACAGAAAACCTTCGAAATTTTGGATGAATCCCAAATTTTCGAAGCTTTAAAATCTGGAAATAGAGAAAACATTCGATACTTTGGATGAATCCCAAATTTTTGAAGCTTTAAAATCTGGAAATACAGAAAACATTCGAAACTTTGGATGAATCCCAAAGTTTCGAAGCTTTAAAATCTGGAAATAGAGAAAACTTTCAAAACTTTGGATGAATCCCAAAGTTTCGAAGCTTTAAAATCTGGAAATAAGTGATTCGAAAGTTCGTAAAGTTCTGAAAATTTTAAATAGTTTCAAAAATACTTACTTTTCTGGGTTTCTGAAGATGGAAAGAGACAGAGTAAAACTTTCGAAGGTATTAGAGAAAGAGTAAAGCTTTGAAGGTATCAAAGAAAGAGTAAAAGCCCAAAAGGTATCAGAGAAAGAGAAGACACTAAAAGTTCCGAATCTGGTATTTTAGATGAGTGAAATTTTGTGGGGGGTGGGAGGATTAGGGTTATAGTGAAAGGGGGGTATTTTGGACATTTTACAACAAATGGGGGGTAGAAAGTTTACGTGTGGGGGTGCATGGTATAAACCGTTTTAGTTAATGTATAATAATTTATTGGATCGTTTATTTGTATGGCTTTCTAGTCATTAAGGAAACTTCTAAGTTATATTGAGGTGCTCTTAATTAGAATTTCTTTTTCTTTTTAAATCTTTACGATTAAATATAAGATTAATCCATTTTTGACAGATACATGATCGATTCTTAGAAATATGTTAACATAAATATTAAAAGAAAT
The DNA here is from genome assembly GCA_037974295.1 of Cicer cuneatum. NCBI lineage: Eukaryota > Viridiplantae > Streptophyta > Magnoliopsida > Fabales > Fabaceae > Cicer > Cicer cuneatum. The sequence continues at coordinate 77,529,274 of JBBPBO010000005.1, forward strand.
ATTTTATAAAAATATCCAAGCATTTTAAAATGTATACTAATATCACATGTTTTGTTATACTTGAAAAAAATAAAAATTATATGATGAAAATGTATTTTTTATCTTTTAAATTTGTAAATCTTGCAGTTTTTATCTCTTAATTGTAATTTTAGTTCCTTTTGTAAATGGTTGGCCCCTTTATTGTTGATGTAACACAATTTTTTTTATGAATATGTGGAATATACCGCCCATTTTTTTAATTTTTATTTAAATTTTTAGTTATTGAATTTTTTTTTTAAATTGCCAACTCATTTTTTTATGATGTTTTTAAAAAATTGTCAAATTTTTTTATTTATTATTATCACTTTATTTTATTTTTTAAAAAAATTTCAAGTGTTCTATTTTGTTGGCAATATTAAAAAAAATTAAATGCTTAAGTATAATTTTAATCATATATATTTCACTTAATATTTGTTTGAATCTTTTATGTTTTTTTTTTTTAATTTATTTTGGTCATTTATGTTTTACTTAATAATAGTTTCAGTCTTCGCAAAATTATCTAATCATTTTATTAAGGACTAAAATGAATATAACGTCAAAGATAAATGACAAAAAGGAATAAAAAAAGATAAATGATCAAAATAAATAAAAGGCTAAATAGCACCCGTGGTCCCTTAACTTAATTTCAGTTAACGTTTTAGTCATTTATCTTTTTTTTCTTCCCGATTTGGTCATTTATTTTAATTTTAAGTAACGATTTCATCCTTTATGTTTTAAAATGTCAACAATATTATCCTTTTTTTTTTACAAAAATCCAAAAAACTCATCAAAATTTTCAATCAAAATCCATAAAATTAATTATATTCTTTAATATAATACAAATTTTATCAAATTCGTAACTCAATTCTTCAAATAAACTCATACAAAAATTTCATCAAATTTCATTCTTTATTTGATAGTTAGAAATGGAAATATGAGTTTATTTGAAGGTTTGGGTTTCGAATTTGATGAAATTTTTATTATATTGAAGAATACAAATAATTTTATGGGTTTTGGTTGAAAATTTTGATGAATTTTTTGAATTTTTATAAAAAAAAAAGGATAATATTGTTGACATTTTAAAACATAAAGGATCAAATTGTTACTTAAAATTAAAATAAAGGACCAAATCAGGAAAAAAAAAATAAATGACTAAAACGTTAACTGAAATTAAGTTAAAGGACCACAGATACTATTTAGCCTAAATAAAAATAAATAAATAATTAAAATAAATATTAAATAAAATTTAAATAATTAAAATTATATTTTGAAGTCACAATATTAAATAAAATGAGTTGATAATTTAAAAAAAAAAAAA
>JBBPBO010000005.1:77531647-77602704 GCA_037974295.1 Cicer cuneatum
TGGTCATTTATGTTTTACTTAATAATAGTTTCAGTCTTCGCAAAATTATCTAATCATTTTATTAAGGATTAAAATGAATATGACATCAAAGATAAATGATAAAAAGGAATAAAAAAAGATAAATGATCAAAATGAATAAAAAAAGATAAATTACTAAAATAAATATTTTAATCATTTATTTTTTATTTAATATTTATTTTAATCATTTATTTTTTATTTAATATTTATTTTAATCATTTATTTTTTATTTAATATTTATTTTAATCATTTAATATTTTAGTCAGATTTAAAAAAATGAAGTCAAAATATTAAATAAAATGAGTTGATAATTTTTTTAAAAAATTAAAATAAATAAATAAACCGACAATTGCACAAAATCATTAAAAAATAAATAAATAAGGGGTTAACCATTTGCTTAAGTTGTATATTACACATTACATATGAGCTACATATATTAAGGTGTTGTATATTGTACATATGAGCTGTATATTGCACATAATTATAAATTGTACATTGAGCTGTTCGAGCTGTTGTATATTCATAATCATAAAAAAAAAAAAACAAACAAATGAACTGTATATTTTACATAATTATAAAAAAATAATAAAATATAGCATCCGTGAAAATTAAAGGATCAAATATTTACAAAATAAATTAAAATTTTAATTTTTAAAAGTGATCGTTAAATTTTAAAATTTGAGATACTAAAGTGAAATCCTATTACAAATATCAGATTAAAATTGTCGGAATATGGGATTTACTATAGTAATATTTTTTTCATATGATGATTCGGTATAAAATTGACAATATATATATATATATATATTCAAATTTAAATTGCACACGTTAATAAATTCAAAGAGTTCTAAACAATTAGATAACCGATTTAGAAATTAATTAAACAATTACAAGAAACATAAAATTACAAGAAACATAGTATAATAATTTGTAATCGCTAAAACTAATTAAATAAAATGGACGACACAAACTAGCAAATTAAAATCGAAAAACTAGCAAATTAAAATTGAAAATAATCAACAAGCCATTGGAGGAAGATCATAAGGTTCATTACTCTGATGCGATTTTTTGAAAGCACTACTACAAAGGAAGAATCCAAGAGCATGGCCAAGAACAACAACCAAAAACACACCTCCATTGAAAGACATGAGTGCCAACATAACCAAATAAGCTAATCCAATCCTAAGTGTGTGAAGAACGGTCTGAATCAGACCGGCTGCAACATGGTTCGTACCGGGTTTAATGAACCGGGTATGTGAGACTAACTCGGTGACAATGGACATTAGAAAAACAACGAACAATGCCAAGACATACATGTTAGTTTTACCAGCAGGAAAATCATCGAAGAGGATCAAAGCGTCTTTTCCCCAATAGAATGTCATGTGCATCATGCCATGCCTTTTATGATTCATGCTTGTGTTCATTTCTGTTTAGCGGCTGTGTTGGTGAGAAATAATTAATTGATTATGATTATTTATAGGGTTGAAATGAAATGGGTTTGTTGTGAAATTGTGTAGTACAATTTTGTTTTTTCTTTTAAATACAATTTTGTAGTACAATATTAGGTTTATTTTTTTAGTAGGTAGTAATGTACTGCATTATCATTATTATTATTATTATTATTATTATTATTATTATTATATAAAGTCTTTACTATTTACGTAAAAAAAAAAAGGTCTTTATCAGGTAAAATTAAATGCTGCGAAATTGGTGGTGTGCCGTATTAGAAATTAGCAAAATAAAAAATATATTGATGGTGCCATTTTTGGTAAGTTGTAACAAAAACTGTATTTGTTAGATTTGGATTCACTACCGTTGCAGAATGGTGTATTATTCGACGATAGAGATTTCATTTTTGTATTTATTTTTGTAATTATAAGTTTATTTATCAAGTTTTCATTTTCATAATAACTGCACAATTAAAGTATTTCATTCATTGACATTTGATATTGAATTGAATTTCTAACTGAATATAGTTTTGGGAGGATTCATTGCCTACAGATATGGGCTACTGATACAAAGGCAAGATTCCCTCTAATAAGGTAATTTACACGTGTTGAATACTTTTTTCTTTTCGTTAAAAAACACATGTTGAATACTTCAATATGAGTAATCCCTTGATTTCCCTTTTAATTTTCAACTTTTTAAAAGAAATATTTTTATTTAAATTTATCACAAAAAAAAAAAAACTTTGATCTCCAAGAAACTAACTATGTGCAAATGTAACTCCCCCGCTCTATTTCTCACTTTAAGGTAGTGTTGCAAATGCACTTATGCAACATGCTTTAGTAACATAGTAAATTACAAACTAATTATTATTTTTTGTAGAATTTTTTGAGTAATTGTTCTTTCATAGATAGCATGGTTTTAATTACTGCAATATTATAGATTTTGAAGTCTATGTAACAGCATTGCAGCTGTATTTTCCTGCAATATACCTACAATCGCAATTTAAAACTATGATAGATAGTATTAAAGAACAATGTTAATTGATCAATTCACATATTTTCATATTTATGCCGTTTACAATTGTCCATGTTATAAATAAACAAATTTATACAAATTGTGAAATTTGTAGATAACCCGGACATTCTTTGTATATGGAGATGAAACTATAGCTGAAACATATCCTACATTCCTATGATATCCCCCTATTGATTGTGTTGCACAATATTGTCATTGAAAGTTTGTGAGTTTCATTCTGAAAATATATGTAGTTCCCAGCTATAAGCCACTGTCCTCTGGTAAGCTGATACGTAGAAAATACAGGCTGCACACAAGCAATAGTAAATTAGTTGTAACACCATAATAGCATGATTAGAAGTTTAGAAATAGATGTCATACGAATAATTTTAATTAGTTGCATCACATTTTTGTTTATGTCTTTTGCACCAATCAATATTCATAGTTTCACACTATGATTGAAATTCAGTTAGTATAAAAGTAACAATTCCCTTTAAAAATGAAGGAAATTATATGCATATATTAAATAACAAATCGTAAATATGTTACAGTGAACATGCATATTAAATATACAGAAATGAAACAGGACACTCTAATGGATTAAATAGTCACCAAAGAAACATTAAAAAGCTAACAGTACTAGCATTGCTGTTGAGATAGATTTTTATTGGCAAAAAGATGAATCACCTTGCAGACATGAAAGCCATCCCACAGAAGACAGCCTTAACAGATTGCTTATGTCCCGCATACTCAAAAGCCAATGGAAGCATTTCATGAAGGGTCAAAAAAGCCATAACTCCACCAACTGTAATTGTAACAGAATAATCAACAAATATACATCACAAAGTGCCAAAAAAGAAACAAGATATTGAGCATTGCAAACCTGATGCAAGCAAACCATCAAGAATCTCAGGATTTAGGCTGGTAGGGAACAGACATGCTACATAAAAAGAAAGAGAGATCATCTCACACATATTCAAGGTCATCAGAAAGGAAATATTTAGGTCGGGGAAGTGTTTCTTATGGTCTACGGTAAAAAAAAAATTGAAAAATAGTTTGAAACTTTAACTAAAAACTAGTGATACTCTTTGTAAGTAGAAATTCACAGTATTACTTATTTTCACGATTGAGGTTGTGATTCAATCGTGAAAATAACAAAATGTTTGTTTTCTATTATTTTTTAGTACCACACTTGGAACTCGAGAGGAAGCCATAAATTCTTGAGTGGATCATCACATCGTTCTAAGAGCAACCATATAAGTGGTTTTAAGTCTATATCTCCACTCAAAATTTTAAAGCATTAAGTATATGAATCATTTCATTTATATGTTCCTCCACATCTACTCTTCTATCTGATGTGAAACCTCTAACTCGCACTTGATACAATATTGAGAGAGAAAGGGATTCGATGTGCGAGGTGCATTAGCCTATGCAAACCTCTTACCAAACTTTAATACTAAAGCAAGTCCTAATCAATATTACATTTTTTTATATTGTTATTATACCTAATTCCTTACAGTTCTTACTTTCTGTTTCTGTGAAAAGTAAAACAGACTATAATATGGTTCAAAGCAACAAAAGCAGAGGATCTTACCTACAATAATAACACCCAAGGGCTCAGCAAGGCCACATAGTGATGCCAATTTGAATGCCTGCCATTTACTATGACACATCCACAAATTTAAAAAAAAAATAGTTATAATTCGAATTTATAGCTAGTGGTATTAACTCGTGTAACATAAAATCTGTATAGGTATATTGGTATAATTCCTATTTTAATTAATCCAAATTAAAATAATAAAAAAATTCATGATTTCATTCTATTATAGATCCCTTTCTATTAAGCCAAACATAAAAGCAACATGAGCTCATGAAGTCTTACCTCTCTGTCGCAAAATAAACAGGAAGTGCAACAGCAACTCCCTGCAAAATAGAGAAAAACATTAAAACAAACAAAATTAAACTTAAATATTAAGACATAGCATCAAATTCTATAAGGAGCTATGGTTTTCCCTCATTGCTAATGACACCAAATAAAATTATAGCCTCAAGTCTAAATTAGCTGTCACAAAATAAGAATTTATACCTCGGGGATATTGTGCAATGCAATGGCCAATGCAAGGTTGAGACCAACACGAAGACCCTATTACAAGAAACACGACACAGTCATCAAATTAATGTGACAACAACATAAACATTACTAGTTAGTAGTTACTAATACGGACCCAAATTGTCTACTTACACGCATTAACACAGTCAATGACAAAAGGAAATCCAGTTTCCTACTAATACTACTATATTAAAAAGACTTAACAAATTAATGTATAGTAGTGGTACCTTCATGGATCCAAGGTACACTGCCATTCCTTCTGGAAAATTATGTAAACTTATACCTGGGAGAAAATCATAATGATAGTTCTAAATTTAAACTTCAAGAAATTAATACTAACCAAAAGGGAAAAAATTAACAAGGAGAAACAACTTTCTAATTTCCTCCACCCTTCGATGAAAAGTATTCATACCTATTGCTGTAATGATTCCACTGAATAAAACCTGACGACGATGTTGTTTCATCATGTTCTTGTTTTCTTCATTTCCAACCTTAATATTTTCACCCCATGTCACAAAATTATTTATCAGAATTAATATAGCAACTAAACAGTGATGTTAAAAAATAAAAATGCAACTAGAAAAGGTTGATTAAAACCTTTTTGCTCTTCTTATCTGGAGGAGGAACTGTTGGTTCTGGTATAAAGTGAGCAACAAAAGCAAAAAATATGACACCAGAAAAAAACTAGATGAAGAAGAAAATAAAACATGATGGTCAGAACAAATATGAGAGAATTATGCTGAAAAAGTGAAGAGAAGAGAAAGGTTTTACCCAAAGGTTGCCTCTGAGGAAGCCAAGTGAGTTCAAAGCATTATGAGCAAGATCAAAGAATGATATGCTCAGCATCAAACCAGCAGCAAAACCCTGTAATAGTCCAAGAATCTTCAAACTTGGAGCTTGACTCATAATTACAAAAAGTGCACCTGTTTCACATTCAGAAACTTTAGTTAGCTAAATGCTACATATATAACCTCAATTAATTCAAAACCTATATATATATATATATATATATATATATTAAATTTGAATGTTTTGTTCCTGATTTTGAATTGCTAGATTTCTCAAATCTAGCTGAACCTCCCTTTTCTCTTCAACCTGTAATTCTAAATACTTTCAAATGTCATATTTTTGTGTTGATGTTTTTAAACAAATATATCTCAATCTAATATGAATCATTTTATTTTACTTTAATTTAATTTTAGATTTATCACTCTCAAGTTTATCATACAGTAGTATTGAGAACATGTGCAATGCACGAGGAGAAACTTGTGAAAAGAATCTATCTTTGATGCCATTTAAAATTTCTTATGTTCAATTATATACCAACAATATTAGTCAAAAAAAAAAATACCCTCAATAATGTTTAATAACAAATTGCACTATTGTTTTAGATATAAATTAAAGTCTGGACTAAAAAATCAATTTTAAAAATAAGAAAACTAAAAATTCATTTTAAATTAAATATAAGGACGAAAAGTGTCTTTAAATCAATCAAACATAACATTCAAATACATAAATAATAAAAAATAGAATATTATCAATAAAAGTACTCATAAAGGGCAACAAAATTTTAGCTAAGATTTTCGCGTTGTATATAAATTGTAAATACAAATGTGTCATACAATCTTAAGTTTTTTAATAAAATTAAGTCTTCAACAAATTACCTCAATGAAAAGATAATAAAAAAATTTTCAAAATTATTGCAGTTTATTGTACCTTCTTTTTGAACTACCAGTATCAGCTAGTACTAAAATTGACCCTGTGACACGGTAAAATTGTGGGTTTTCATTAAATAAGTAAAATTTGTTTCTAAAATTTTACAGAACATCCAATAACATTTATTCATTCCTTGGTATTGTTTCGTTACACTTCACTTTCATGACAGAAAAATAGACAATTTTTATTAGATGTCAGTGTAAAAATAAATTATTCCGCTGCACTCCATTTTTATATATTTAGGAGAGAATAAACAATTTTTATTAAATGTCACTATAAAATAAATATAAGGACAATCATTAAACTCTTTAATTTAATGAATGCCTATTAAACTCTTATTCTAATTTACCATTATTAATTAACGTGAGTGAATAAGTTGACAGAAAGGAAGAAGAGACGTACCAATTGAAGTGCTGAATCCACCAATGGATGAGAAGGCGATACCCAGCAAGAACTGAGAATCCATGAGGACGATAATGGTGTTGTTTTTCAGAATTTGAATGCAGGGAAATCAATTTTGAAAAGGATAAGGATTATGCATGCGTGGATCCATAACGTTTCACAGCATGTATATATACAATTATTATTGTTACTATTATTTTAAGACCACGATAGTAGGAAAGGTGATGGAGAGGGAAATGGGAATATGAATATCCCACTCTGAAATTAACATAATGGACACATTAAAGAAAGAGATGAATTGTGTCATTGGTCCACGAAAAGAACTTTTTTTCCCTCCCCCTCCCTCGTGTCACCTTCTCTCCTCATCAACCTTAACTCTATGACCTAATTTTTTAAATAAAAAAACTCTATACCCTATTTATATATAAATAGTGTTTAAAGGTACTTTCTTTTCTTTTAAAAAATTAAGATTATACCTTTAAAATTTTAAAAGTATGTATTAAATAAATTTTCTTTTTAGTTAATAAATGAGTGGTGAAAAAGACTAAACTAATATAAATTTATTATTTTTTTAATATGTGTGTTTAAGTATAAAAGAACCAAAGTTTAGGAATAGATGGAGTAATGCATTGATAATATAAAACAACTTTCCCCTGTCATCAAATTATAATAATTCAATTTGCTCCATCATATCATGTAATTTTTAAATCAAAGACAATTATTTAACTTTTTTTTTTTATGTTATGAGTTATTGTTGATTATGATATAAAATAATTTTACATTGACAAACATCACCTTTAAATCCATATAAATATTTTTTTAGAGGAAATCCATATCCATATCAATATTTAATTTATATTATTTATATAATTCATATATTAGGTAGGATTCCATGAAACTAACTATATAAGATTACTAAGTCCAAAAGTATTTTAGACAATTTCAGACGTAATAACAAATAATATAAATAAAAGAAAGATTATTGTATTTTTTTATTGAATTATCATTATTTAATTAAATAACTCTTTAATTAAATTTTTACTTTTTAATTTAATAGTTCTATTATGTGATCGTATAAGCTTCCACTTAATTGGCAATAATATAAAATATTATATTAATATTAAATATTATAAATAATAATTGACATCTAGCAATACATCATTGCTACCCAATTAATGAGAAAATCAGTGATACAATTTTAATCTTATCGTGACTACTATTTACTGTGCAATAATTGTCCTTTCATCTAAATGTCTTAACTGAACACAAGACATAAAAAGTGTCATCCTTGTTAGGGCTAATAATTTGTTTCTTGATTATTCTCAAATATATGTGCCAACACTAATGTACACAATATCTTATATTGGTCCATTTTGACGTGGCCACACACATTTCAGATATCACTCTATTAAGAGGCCTAAGACACAACTCCTATTATGCAAGATGGATGAATCATATCTACATCATTCATATCCCTCTACATGGTTTATTGTAGACCCAATAATCATCGTTATGGTTGTCCTATTACAGATGATATTTGATGATATCAAAGTATACAACTCTTCAAGTAAAGATCGCAGTGACTTTAATTCGAATGACTACTCACTATGGTCACGTGAGAATCGTTAATGACACTTGCATAACTATTATGTAACATCCTCATAGTGGATTAATCTAGTACAAATATTACTCATAATATTTATACTTATGTGAAGACTTGATGTCTCATATCCATGACTCGTGAGATGTAATCATCAATCTACTCACATAATTGTCTCTTTGCAGCACTGAGTAATACTTGACTACATAAAGTTTGAGAATAGTCTCATTATGCTCAATGGAGTCTCACGGTTAAGTCACATTTAATGTTCCATTAAATAAATTCATATTACTATTTTAAGTACTTTATTATGCTTTAAATAAATTCACTTAATACATTAAAATGAATCATATTACTATATAAATAATAGTAAATGTTATGATATAAATAATAACCAAGAAAAATTGTTGGCCTCTAGGGCTAAGTCTAACAATCTCCCACTAGCACTAGAGTCTACTAGGAATACTCCAAACACTTATCAATCTAGTGTGACCATCATGCTTCTATTGAGCAAATGGTTTCATAAGTGGGTCAATAATGTTATCCAAGATAGAAACTCTGCAAATTTTCACATATCCTCTATCGATGATCTCTCAAATAAGATGGAAGTGTCGAAGTATATGTTTGGATCTCTCTTGAGATATGGGTTCCTTAGCTTGCGCAATTGCACCATTATTATCATACTAAAGGCCAATTGGATTCGCAATGCTAGGAATTATATCTAGTTCAATAATGAAATCCAAATAGTCTCCTTTGTTGCATTAAAGGTAGCAATATACTTGACCTCTGTAGTAAAATCATTGAATGTCTCATGTTTTAAACTCTTCCAGCTCACACCGTCACCATTCAAGAAAAACACATAGCCAAACTGCAATCTTGAGCCATCTTTATCATTTTGGAATCTAGCATAAGTGTAACCCTTTACAGTGAGCTCTTCCTCACCACCATAGGCTAAGAAAGAATCATTAGTCCTTCTCAGATACTTTAGGACGTTTTTAATTGCAGTCTAGTGACCCTCACCAAGATATGATTGGTACCTGCTCGTCATGCTCAATGCATATGAAACATCTGGTCTAGTACATATCATGGCGTACATGATAGATCCTATTGTCGAGGCATATGGAATTTTACTCATATGTTCCCTCTCATCGATGAAGTATGGTATTGTCCTTAGGACAAGTATACGCCATGTGACATAGGCAAGAGTCCTTTTTTGGAGTTGTGCTTATTGAAGCGTTTAAGCACTTTGTCGACTTATGTACTTTGACTCAGGCCAAATAGCTTTAGTGATTTATCTCTATAGATTTTGATTCCTAACACATACGAGACTTCACCTAAGTCATTCATTGAGAAGAAACTCCCTAACCACATTTCATATAATGTAGGGATATCATTTTGAATTAGTAGTATGCCATCCACATACAAGACCAGAAACACTATTGTGCTCCCACTAACCTTCTTGTAGACACAAGGTTCACCTTCATTCTTATTGAATCCAAATTGTCTTACAGCTTCATCAAAACGAATATTTGAGCTTCAGGAAGCTTGCTTCAATCCATAAATGGACCTTTGTGTAGCTTGCATATCTTTCCAACATCATTTGGATTTTCAAAACCCTCAGGTTGTGTAATATACATATCCTTTAGAAGATTCATATTAAGGAATGCAGTCTTGACGTCCATTTGCCAAATTTCATAATCATGGTATGCAACAATAGCAAGTAGAATTCGAACAAATTTAAGCATTGCTACTGGTGAGTAGGTTTCATCATAGTATATACAATGAATTTGTTTAAAACCTTTCACAACTAGCCTTGCATTAAAGGTATTTACCCTACCATCCATGTAAGTCTTCTTCTTGAAGACTCACTGGCATCCTATGGGCTTTATCCCTTTAGGTGCATCACGCAAAGTCTATATCTAGTTAGTGTACGTGGTTTCCATTTCGGACCCCATGGCTTCAAGCCATTTCTCATATCTTGGGCCAATCATGGCTACCTGGTAGGTTGTCGGCTCATCTTGATCCATGAGTAACATGACACCTTCATGAGTCAGGATAAGTCCATATCTCTCAAGTTAATGGCAAGGTCTCCCAGACCTACGAGATTCTTGTGTCACTTGAACAAGAGGATCACTCACAACTTGTTGTGGTTCCTGTTCTTGTTCTATCACAAGCAGTGCAATGTTTTGTGGATTTTGGACTTCTCCAAGTTCTATATTCGTTCCACTGGTTTCTTTATATATGGACTCCCTTTCTAGGAACACACAAGTTCTCTCAACAAACACATTGTCATTAGAGAGAAGATATAAATAATATACTTTAGTTTCCTTAGGATACCCCATGTAACACCCCGATTTTTAATAGCGCGAGTGTATTTTTTTAACAATAAAAGAATTTCAACATAATTCAAAAGAATTAAAAGAAATTCAAATTAAACCATTAAAAGAAATTAGAATTAAATCATTCAAAATAATAATGCGTCGTAATCCAAAACGAGAAAAGTAATTAAATAATTACATTATAATATAACCAAGTAAAATAGTTTTGGAAATACACTGGGGCTATGAGACCAGTCAAACAATGCTCATACCCCTGGGGTATTCTCAGCAAACATGTAACACCCCGAGTTTAAAACACAGCGCAGATGCATTTTTTTTTTTAATAAATATTTAAAATGAATTTTCCAAAATTAATTCGAAAGGAATTAAAATAATTACTTAATTCTGGAAATTTAATGATAAACAATAAAACATTTTTGGAAGATAATAATGTCATAACATTCCCAAAAGTCAATATCAGAGTGCGGAATAAATAGTACAACAATTGTTTTTCAAAATAAAAACAAAATACATTTCCAGCTCAAATCCTAATACATCAAGTCTAACTGATCATGCGCTAAAGCTACGGTAGCACGGATTTCCTCCGCGTCCTAAGCAAGTCTTCTCCGAGTCTGCCGCTCGCCTCGACGTGACCTCCTCCTCCTCATCATCATACAGAGAGGGGTCGGTCTCCTCAGAAGTCAGATCAATACATAGTCTCGGCCGCTTCGGCGGAGCCGGAATCTCATAACAATCGTCGGAGATGCTAGACGGACCCGGAATCTCAGCTGCTACTAGCTTCGGCTCATCAGTCTTCCCTTCTGCCTCGGACTCATGTATAACTCCTCCAACAACCGGGTTGGGAGTCACCACTCCTACGGTGGCCTCCGTCTCAACCCCTCTAACTGACTCCTCAACATCATCGAAAATTTCGTGCGCCTCCAATACCAGACGAGAAGGCACAGGAAAATCTATACTCGCATGAGTGCGCTCCACGAAAACCTCTACGCCGTCAGTCCTGCTCGTCCTCTCCAACCACCCCGTGTAAGTCGCCCTACTTGAGATGGGGTCAAATACCCAAGCAGTGCGCGAATAGCGATCAAGGAAGTTCAACGACGTTTCCGTCGTTCGGGTACCCACGGGTGGCATGGGTTTGGGGGGCATCTGAGGGCAAAGCCCAAAGTCCACAATATAATAGCAAGGGTCACCGACCGAAATTAACAATTAATCAAATAGCATATATTTCACAGCAACAATTATGTCCATGGTATAACATATGATGATGAGGAAAATAATCATGCTCATTTGAATTTTAATGACATATATGCCTTTTCAAAAATAGCAACCAATTATTATGCAATATGTGGTAAGTACAAATAACACCTCAGCAAATCACAATCATTAATTCAGAAATTCAGATTTTGGAACAGTACTCACACACATTCAATTTCCACTCATTCATCATATAATCAATCGTGACCCACTGGTCAATCCCTCAATGCAATATGTATATGCTCATGTATACAATTTTCTTGGAATCACCAAGGTGCAGTCGCTCAACAGACCAGCACATTATGTTTGACATTAACGGCCCTCAAGACCAGGGTGCAATCGCTCAACAGATCAGCACAAGTGCAGACGCTCAACAGTCCAGCACGTTTGACATATACCAAGGTACAATCGCTTAACAGATCAGTACCTAGTGCGGTCGCTCAACAAACTAGCACTCGTGCAATCGCTCAACAGATCAGCACGTGGCTGCGCATTTCAGGGTACAGACGCTCAACAGTCCAGTACTAGTGCAGTCGCTCAACAGACCAACACCTATATACCAAAGTACAATCGCTCAACAGATCAGTACTTAGTGCAGACGCTCAACAGTCCAGCACTCGTGCAATCGCTCAACAGATCAGCACGTGGTTGCGCATTCCAGGGTACAGACGCTCAACAGTCCAGTACTAGTGCAGTCGCTCAACAGACCATGACTCGTGCAATCGCTCAACAGATCAGCACGTGGCTGCGCATTTCAGGGTACAGACGCTCAACAGTCCAGTACCAGTGCAGTCGCTCAACAGACTAGCACCTATATACCAAGGTACAATCGCTCAACAGATCAGTACCTAGTGTAGACGCTCAACAGTCCAGCACTCGTGCAATCGCTCAACAGATCAGCATGTGGTTGCGCATTACTTTGTGGCCCATCGCGGGTACCACTTGACTATGCAATGCATGAATATGCAGTGTTTCACTTCTCTAGAAACAGAATGCAGAATCAGAAAATTCATGCTTTTTATCATGTTTTAAATATCTCAGCACAGTCAGAATTAATATCATCACAATCATGATTAAACAGTCAATTAATCATTAATACTTTGGAATGTTTTCTCAGACTCTTAAAATTCATTTACAGAGTTTAAAACTGAGGATTTCTGGAATTTTACGAATCTATATTCGAATACAGCTTCTCTGTATTCGAATACAGAAGCCAAAAATAGTGCAAAATTACACTCTGTATTCGAATACAGCCCTATAGTATTCGAATACAGAGGCTATCTCAGTGCACAAAACACATCTTTCATTACATCAGTAAAGTCTTAAAAACTTTATCACTACCACTTCAAAATATCACCAAAAGTTCTATTTTAATTCCCCACAACAATCCCAACAAACACTCAGGGTTTACAAAACACCCTTAAAAACTTGAAATTTCTGGAAGTTCGAATCTGTATTCGAATACAGACCCCTTGTATTCGAATACAGAAACCAAAAACTGCAATTTTAACATTCTGTATTCGAATACAGCATGCCTGTAGTCGAACACAGAAGACAAAACCTTGAAAAATTCAATCTTTTCTTCCAGATCCTTAAAGGTTTTCAATACTTCATCCTCTCCTCTTCAAAGATATTTCAAGAACTCCATTTAAAATCACTTCAACCCTTCTCAAAGTTCCCAACACTTTAAAATTTACAAGGTAAAGTTTAAAACTTGATTTTCTGGAAAACACGAATCTGTATTCGAATACAGCTTCCTTGTATTTGAATACAGAAGCTAAAAATTGATCTTCTGGAAAAACACGAATCTGTATTCGAATACAGACCCACTGTATTCGAATACAGACCCACTGTATTCGAATACAGAAACTGAAACTAGTGAAAATCTGCATTCTGTATTCAAATACAGCATGCCTGTAGTCGAATACAGATGCGAATACAGTATTAAAATCTCACTTCTGTATTCGAATACGACATGGTCGTAGTCGAATACAGAAGCAAGAATCTTTCCTCTGTATTTGAATACAAGGGCTCGTATTCGAATACAAGTTTGAAAACTTAAGTAAAACAGAATCTTGACAGGTTGTAGTCGAATACACACATGTTGTATTCGAATACACCTTCGAAAACCAGTGAAATTTTTCTGAGATTTCAACCCTTTTCAAAATTGTTTCCTTTTAAAAACAAACAACCAACATTAAAACAGATTCAGCACTTTTTCCAGACAATACTTTCCTCATTAAAAATCCCTTTTCTTTTTAAATCATCAACATCGTCAGAATCACTCAAACAGAAACAGAATCAGAGTCATCAACAACAAATCATCATAAACATAACTAGAATCAGAATGATTAACACCAAATCATCCAAACTTTCAAACCATCAGAATAACATGCAAGCATTTCAGCTTTCACAACACGCCAACATAACATGCAGCATCACAGAGCAGCAAAACACAAACAGAATGCATTTTTGCATTTCAAAACCATTTTCAAAACAGTTTTATGAACATGCATTTTAATCATATTTAAAATAACATGCCAAAACGTTTTTCAGCTTTCCCACACAAATAAAACAGCTTTGCAGTAACAACCAGCACAACAACATCACAGATTCCTTACACATCACAAAAATGCATTATCTTCATTTTTCAAAAATGTGATTGCAAAATAGTTTTTCTTCAAAAACAGAATGAAACAACAAGCATTTACAGTCCTAATGCAACTAGAAAGTTTGAAGGTGCCCTTACCCTTGCTGCGTGTCTGCTACTGCTCACGTCTCTGTTTTCGTTCCCGTTTCTGCGCCCAAAATCCGGTGAAACTGTTGTCTGAGTTTGCTGCTACGAAACTGGGTTCTATAGCTCCGTAATGACGTGGGGAACAACTTTAATACTGGGGGTTTTCTGGTTTGGTGCTTGTATTTCCAGTTATGGTGTTTTTGAGCAACTCTTTCTTTGGTATTTTTGAAATCGTGAAACCGTGTTTCAGGAAAACAGGATGCAGAAATGGGAAAAGAGGTTACTGTTACATGCAACACTATTACATGCAAAATGGGGAGATGTGAAGTTCTGATTTCTGCCCTGCCTCCTCACATGTACTTATAGAATGTACTCAAGTGCTACCACCTCAAAAATAATAATAAAATAATGCTGGATTCTTCCAGCACTTAATCCTTTTGCAATTAGCCACTAATCCTTAATTAATGGTCCGATTAATTTAATTACTCGAAATTAAATTAATTTAATCTTCATCCAATAATTTTAATTCATCTTCCAAAATAAATATTTATATATATATTTACTCAAAACATACATATATTAAATATTTTACAAAAATTCCCAAAATACCCTTGACATTAATTCCATAAATTAATTCTTAATTTTAAGGGCTTACAAAACACCTGCGCAGAAGTGCTGCTCCAAGAATGCTAACTCTCCCACATGGTCACATAAAAAAAATTGGGATCATGGACCCACCAAAAGTCACTATCAGAGTGCGTAATAGATACAATCATCCCCAAAAGAAATAAATACAGCCACCAAACGCTAGGCCCTATACAACAAGTCTAGTCTGATCATACACTAAAACTACAGTAGTACGGGTTACTACCGCACTCTATACAAGTCTCATCAGAAGCGTCAGCTCGCCTCGACGTGACGTCTTCCTCCTCATCAGCTAGAGAAGGGTCAATCTCCTCTGAAGTCAGATCTATCCATGATCTAGGTCGCTTCGACGGAGCCGGAATCTCAAAGCAGTTATCTGCTGGACTCGACGGACCCGGGATGTCAATCGATGCTGGCGTCAGACCTCTATCCTTCTCTCTCGCCTTTGGTTCAGGCACCACACCTCCTGCTACCGCGGTAGGAGTCACCACACCTATAGTGGCCTCCGTCTCGACCCTAACTCTCGAACCCTATGCGTCCGCGAATACTTCGTTCGCCTCTAGTATCAGTCCGGAAGGTACCGAAAAATCAATCTGTGCGTGAGTGTGCTCCACAAAAGACACTGCCCCGATGATCCGGCTAGTCTTCACCAATCTCCTAGTGTAAGTAGCCCTGCTTGAGACGGGGTCGTACACTCAAGCAGTCGGACTATGGCGATCAAGGAAATCTAACGATGTTTCCGTCGTTAGTGTAACCGTCGATGGTACGGGTTTGGGTATCATCTTAGGGCAAAGCCCAATTTTCCACAATAATGTAAAGGGTCACAAACCGAAATTAACAATTAGCAGTTATGTCAAAGATAACAAATACATACATGGCATGTTCCAACACTATAACAACAGTAATTACATAAGTATACTCACTTATTAAAATGTATAACATCTACATTATTGAGAAACAATGATTTAACATACAAATCATGTTGCAAATCCAAAAACAATCAACTATCACAATAACTCATTAGGAACTTAGAATTTTAAGGTACTTGCACACATCGATTTCCACACATCAGCTCATATCAATCATGACTCTCAAGTCAACCAATCCAATGCAATGCGTCTATGCCAATGCACATGAATCTGGAATTTCCAGAATGAAAACCTTCAAACCAAAACCCTTCACGAGGGGCGTAAATCATAATTGTACCGCCTATCACAGGCCAAAGTACTAATTACCAAGGTGCAGTCGCATCACAGACTAGCTCGATTTACTTGTGTAGCCTATCACGGGCACTACACATAAGTTAAATCCTCGCACGGATAGAATGGACTGTCTAATACACGTGGAACCACCCTGTAGCCCATCATGGTCACTACATGGCCCATCACGGTCACCACATAACACAAAACCCTCCTCAAATGGGTGTAAATCGTAATTGTACCGCCTATCACAGACCAAAGTACTAATTACCAAGGTGCAGTCGCATCACAGACTAGCACGATTTACTTGTGTAGCCTATCACAGGCACTACACATAAGTTAAATCCTCGCACGGATAGAATGGACCGCCTAATACACGCGGAACCACCCTGTAGCCCATCACGGTCACTACTTAACTTCACGGCCCATCACGGTCACCGCTCAACTCTGTGGCCCATCACGGTCACCACTTAACTATGCAATGCATGAGCGTACTCTGTTTCTCTTCACAAGTCCTCTTAGCAAGAATATAAATTCTATTGTCATCCTCTCTAGCATTGCAACAAAAAATTTGTGCAGTACCATGTTCACGTTTCAAACCAAACATGAGACAAATATTTTTGTTATGTTCATTACCTCATTTTTTTTATTGTAAATCAAGCAAACCCTAAAAGAAACATCCATATATATACTCATCCCAATTTAAATGAGAAAGACTGTGATTAAAGTTCTAATCCAAAAAGGAATTAGATTCCCTACTAATAGTATTACCAAACACAGGAGAATACAGTAAAATCAAACAAGCGCATTTAATCATTATTCATTAATAAATAGTTACCTAAATCACCTAATAAGACCTAAATAGCATAAAATTGAAGTCTTAGAAAGTTAAACCCTTAATTAGGACAACATAAAGTTACCTAACGAAAATTAAACATCATGGCCTCCTAAACTTGCAAAAAGGCAAGTTATTGGCCTCATTAAGGTTCCAACAGGATCTCTACAAGACATACAGACAATTGAGAGCTACAACTAGCTTTTGCACAGTATAAAAGTTGTGCAGTTAGATTAACTCATTTCGCTCCGTGGAAAGATCATTTTAGTAAAATGAAAATAGAGATAGCTTCTTTTTTTTTTTTTGCTGAAAATGAATAAGAAAAATGTGCTAGTTCTTCAAATGTTCTGAACAGAATTATCAATACCACATCTTCAATTGAACCCAGAACCAAAATAGCCAGAGCATAGCTAGAAATTACTTAGGCACTAAATGGTTGGTTTCTTGAAAGTTGATATAGGATCTATCACTCAAATTTATTTTTTATATTAAAAGCAAGACTAATGCATTCATAAGAGATGCATGTTGTCCATTTGAAATTTGAATAAATAATGATTTCAAAATTTATTTTATATTATTTTTATCATGCCTACTAACATCAATTCATATTGTAGAGCACATAAAATGAAACTTGTACGTAACACTTTATGAAGGACCATAGTTAAACCAGAGAGGTAAGTGTATAATACAACTAGTGTTTGCATTGATAATCTACACCGAACACTGAATGTTCGGTAAAATAATTCAGTGGAAGAACTTGCTAGCAAACAATGTCTTTCAAATTATATAATCAGACAACTTTAAATTGAACTTTTCAATCCTTTCTGCCAAAGAAAAAAAAATCAAGGCTCAATGTTAATGAGACGCGGAAATACATTGTATCGATACATGCAACTAAACAGAATTCAATCACATATTATTGCAACAACATAATGAAAGAAATTAAAAGCTATGAGCAAATGATCCTCACCATAACATAATCACAACTTCTTTAACCACAACACTCAGAACATCATCAACACAACATAAATGGTTTCTTGCTCAACAACAACAACAGAAAACAATATCTCAGCAAAAATTGCATCTTGATCATCAACAACAACAACAATGGCAGTTTTATTTTCAAAACATAACATCACGTTTTTAACATACATAACACAATCACCATCCATCAAACATACATTTAAAGTCCCTACATGCAATCTAAAAAGTTGGAAGGAGCCCCTTACCTTCGTTACGCTTTCTCGATCGTTTTCGTTACCACGATCAAAACCGGCGAAACTCCTGCTCGCGTTGTCGCTACCAAAGTTGGTTCTCTAGCACCGTAATGATGAGGGGAGTAAATTTCCCTCTTGACACTCTTCGATTTGAGGCTTGGATTATAAAGTAATCTAGGATTTGAATATGATTTTTTTTTGTTACTAACACAACAAAAGAGAAGAAGAAGAAGGCGAGGCAGGTAGCAGGAATTGTTTTTCCTTTCTGTTTCTGTTTTTCCTTTTCTTTCCTCTCACGCGTTTACATATATATAAATATCTAAATACTCTCACACACATTACTTCACTCACATCTCAATCTATTTTTGATAAAATATCTACTCTCGTCGCAACTTTATTGCCCGATAATATACCCGGTATTAAATTCCTCGTAATATAATTAAATTATTTTTCGGCAAATAATTTTAGTCAATCTCAAAAAATATATATATATATATATATATATATATATTAAATGTATTACAAATATACCAAAAATATATTTGATATTTAATCCATAAATTAATTTAAAATTAAGGGTCTTACGCCCCACAAATATACATTTATAAGATTTATGACCGAGTTTATCAAAAATCAAATGTTTCACATAAATCTCACATCATCAAATCTTCATAAAAGATACATTTGGTCTTCAACTAGTCCATATCTCATATGGTGTCTTTTCTACTGCTTTAGATAGAACACGATTAAGGGTGAAAGTTGCAGTAAGAAAGGCATATCCCCATAAAGAGTTGTGTAAATATGATTGACTCATCATCGACCGTACCATGTCTAATAAGGTACAATTTATTATTTTTTGAAACACCATTCTATTGAGGATTTCTAGGAGAAATGAGTTGGGATATAATCTCACACTCCTTCAGATAGTCGTCAAATTATTGGCTGAAGTACTCACCACCATGAGCTGGTCGTAGGGCTTTAATACTCTTGCCAAGTTGGTTTTTCCTCGATTTGGTGCTTTAATCTTAGCTAATCGTATGCATTTGGGGTGTGCACGATCTCAATGGCAGAAATTTGGGCGATTTATAAAGGTTTAGATTTGGCTTCAAACTCTCAAGTAGTAAAGTTCTTAATTCTAAAGAATTGTTCTAATAGATATTTTGTAAGGTCAAAACCTTTTTTATATATGTTTTAACGACTACAAACCTTATGAAATAAATGTTAATTATTATGAATAGTAATCTCCTGATGATTGCATTTGAGTTTTTATTAAAGGAACATGAACCACATAAGTGGACAATCTAGAAGTCTTTCACATCTACAAGTGCATAAGTATCTACTCAATGATGAAATGGTCAAAGTAGCATTAGAAGATTACAACAATAATATCATAAGCTTCGTAGAGATATTAGATGGGTATTGATTGAACCTCAAAAGAATTATTTCAACTACCCTATTATTTATTGATAAGAATGTTTCTTGCAAGACAGAAGAACATTCTCCTTTTTCCAAAGGCGAATGTTGGCCTAAGAGTTCGTGGTTATTATGCCTACATTATGTTAACACTTTTCCAAATAGGTTTATCAATCCATGAGAATCAAACAAGTCAAACACATTACTAACTGACTTTTAATAGCTTATTATCACAATTATTCACGTTTTTCTTCATACTCAAAAGCAAGAACATTGTGAGTTGGTTAAGAATGTTTTAGATAGTAATATAAACATGTGTTTAATAGATATAAATTAAATGTGGCACTTGGCTAATGTGTCTGACGACTAAAAATTCAGCTTTATATGAGTTTTTAAGTTTCGTTTCATCTATACAAATAGGATTAATCAGAAGACAAAGGCAAGAGTTTGACATACAATCAATATTCACTTGTTCAAATACAAAAAAAAACTCTTCAAACAAACTCGAACTTTCTTCACATATCTTTGAATCATCCTTATTGAGTTTTACTTTTAGTTAATCTCAAACAAAGAGTTGAGAATCATTAGATCCCAAACTCTTTTATCATACATATTTCAATTGTCCCAAGTCTATCTTTTATGTTAGATTAAGTGTGTTTGTAAAAATTAATTCTAGATTAAAAGGTGATTGTAAAGATCCTTTCTAGATCGATAGGTAATAGTGAAAATCCTTTCAAGGTTGAAAGGTGATTGTAAAAATCCTTTATAAGTTAAAAGGTGAAAATTGTAACCGATCAAAGTTTGATCAAGAGAAAACTGTAAAGGAGAATGTTATGGTTCTAAAGCAAGTAGTGAAAATCTTACGGTTGTGAGGACTGAACTAGCCCAAGTTTGATGAATCAATATATTTTTTATGTGTGATCTTTCTATCCATTATCTTTAATTATTCGCACACACATATCACACTTCACTATCATTGTTTTTATTTACAACCTCTTAATTTTATATAAACTGTTCAGAACATTCAGGTTAGTTAAAAGCTTACTAATCAAAATTTGATTATCAAGTTTAATTTTGAGTAAAACATCAATTAAACTGTAGGAACTAAACTTTAAAGGGTCACAATTCAAACCTAATTTCTTTAGACTATTCATTCCACTTCACATTTATGTTACGGTATTGTCATTAGTATAAAGGAGATGCTTGTCAAGTTGTAACACTTTTAAGTTATCTCATATCCATCGTAAAGTCAATTAGGTAGCAGATACTTTTTCTAAATTCGGTATTTCTTCTTCTCAGATCAATCATATTTTTGATTTATTTCTGATTTTTCCTCTCTCGTTGTTTGACTGATAAGAGTTTGATTACCTTTCCCATAGGCTTTTAGTTTTGTTTAGGTGTTCTTTTGGAGTTTGACCCCTTCTTATTCACAAAAAAAAAAATGTAAGGGACATATCTAGTGAAAAAACCACATTATATGAGAGTAGAAAAAATTAATCTCAACCCTTAGATTAAAATGGATGGGCCGATTACAATTCTAAATTAAAATGTCCTGTGACTTTTCTTCCCATATATTCATCTTCACTTGCTTCTCTTCCAAGCCCTCCTTCTTCCTGAATACAATCAATCTAGTTATCTTCACCCAAAATCGATGGATTATGGATTTTGCACCATAGTGAGAAGAAAAATAACGAAAGTTTGGTGTGATACGACTCATTTATATGAATCATATCTTTATGAATCATACAATAAGACAGTTGTTAATAAAAAAACGAAAGGGAAGAGTTACATAGATGAGTTTAGACTTGACAAAACGGGTTACCCGATCTATTGAGGGTCGGCCCTAACGGGTTGCAGGCTTCTTCGGATCGGGCCAAAAACCCTTTTTAATATGGACTGATAAAATACTATATCTAAGCCCAGCCCTAGATGGGTTGCAGACTGGGCGGATAACCCGCATATGTTTTATAATATTTTTTATTCATTATATTTTTAATTTCTTTGCGACTCTTTTGATTTAAAAAATTTCTTCATGTCCGTTTAAAAAAATTACGGTTTACTTTTTATACATTAAATATGAATCAATTTGAATGAGTGTAAATTGCAAATGGATATTCGACTCAATAAGACAAGTGTAATTGAAATATGATATTCTAGATTATTAAAAATACACAATAAAGTAACACACAAACTAAGTTTGGATTGTCCAATTAACACAAACTCGATTCAAATTTTTCAAAACAACACACAAATTAAAATAAGTTTAATTTTTAGACCAAATTTACTATTTTTATTTAGGTCAATTTTACTATTTTTATTTTTTTTAAATTACAAATTACCCGACATGCTAACTCAAATAATAACGGGTTTATTCGAACCGAAATCAAAAGCCCTAAAAAAATTCTGACTGAAATTAGGCCCAACCATTTTATATGCTCTAGATGAACCATTGTTTCTTGAAGTTAATTAGTCTATTTTAAATAACAACGAGATAAGTTGAAATAGTATATCATCACAAAATAGAGAAATATTCCCACTAATTTCTCTGCTTGATTTCTTTTTGCAAAAAGTCTTTATCCACATCTCTTCAGAATTGAAAAAAAATTATCTTGAGTGTTTCTTTTTTCCCCAATTTTTTAGTAACACGTTTGAGCATTAATAAAGTAAATAAAATTAAAAAGAGTATATTTCTTGATCTACCATTAAGAAGACATGGAAGAAAATCAATTAAATGAAACACTTAGGCAAGATGAGAAAAACAGTGTTGGTGTTGCTAGAGATTGTGTGAATGACGGTGTTTTAAACTTTGACTGCATCAATATGCCATTTTTCAAAGAAAACCCCAATTTTTTTTGTTACAAATTTGCAATCGGAAGACAGTAAATTGGTATTTCAATCTACCCTTTGGCTTTGTTTCAAGACAAACCTGCAACCATATCTTATCTATAAAAGTTATTAGTTCCTTAAAGTAATATTTTTCCTCCTAAATTATGGATAAAACTATAAAATTATTTACCTTAACAATTGTGTTAGTAACATTAAAAGTAAAAAATAAAGAGAGAACATCATCAACATTTATAAATATGCAAGTTAAAAAAAAAAATTCCACTATTCTCTAAAAAAAAACATGACCACTACTCCCACATATTCATTTTAATCTACTCATCCTCATAATCTTTCTTTCTCACATAAAGAAAGTAATGATTATTACTCCAATTTTTATGAAATTGTGAACTTTTTAGCATTATCGTAGATACAAGTATATTAGGAGGGTTTCAATAAAAATGGACAATTTTTTTAAAATATTCATTTTTAGACAGATCATTATTTATTATCATAAAATTTTATAAACATTAAAATTTGTTTAGAAATTTGACAACAACAAAAATTGGTTAGAAATTCCGTATATAATACAAATATTATTATTCTATAAATTAACGGTATCATGTGTTTTATGTTTGTTTAATGTAACCAAAATTAATTTTTTTAAAAGAATCATATATAAAAAAAAATGTTTTTTTTATGAGAAATTATTCACATAATCTCATTTGAATCAGTTTTAGGTTATTTCAAATTTTTCACTTTTTTTTAAAGTCGTAACAAATTGATGTAAACTTTTAAAACTCATTATTTTTAAAAATAATTGTAAGACACGAACTCTTGATCCATTTGTTAAAAAAATGAAAAATGTATTTTAAAAATATCTAAAAAGTGTTTTAAATGAGAAATTGTTTTGAGTAACTTTTATATGAATAAAATATTTTTTTTAATAGTCAATTTTAAAAGTTTTGATCTTTTGTTACAAGTTTTTTAAAAAAAAAATGAGATTTTTAAAAAGACAAAATATTTATAAAAACCACTTCAAATGAAAACTTCTTTTGAAAGGCTTCTCAAGATTTTTTTTTATAACTATTTTTTTGTTAAAAAAATGATTTTTATTACATTTAACACATAACAAATTTTACTCTTCTTAAAAATCTCTTAATCATTGAAAATTAAAATTATTTTATTTAATCATTTGTAATTACATTATCTAATCTCATAATATTTATATAATGATTAATGTATTTCAAATTGTTGTGCATTTTATTTTTTATAATTATGTTTTTTTACATATCTCTTTTTATGAATGTTATATATTTTAGCAGTTTATCGTATACAAGAAACATTTATCAGTACAAAAATATTTAATTTATTTGTTAAAATACGATTTATACAATGGACATAATAAAAGATTATATAAATATCTTAAAAGTATTTTGATAAAAAAAAATTTGTATAAAATTACTATTTCTTTAGAGATTCTGTTTGTTGAAGTAGCTATTTTCATATATCATATATTATCATTAAATCATTTGTTGGTTTTAAAATATAAATCATTTATTCTTTTTATTCATAGGAGTAAAACTCGATACTTGGAACACTTGCGCATTGATCACTTGCATCAAATCTCAATAGTTATAAATCATTTGTTTTGTTAGAGCATAATATATCAATTGTGATTGAATAAAATATTTTACATCATATTTATCTTAATATCATCCTATATATGAAATTTTAACTTCTTATCATTCATAATTTGATTATTCAAATTATACATAGTGTTTTTTGTATAAATAATAATCATCTAAAAATATTGTATGAGATCATTTAATATATTATAATATCATTTAATTTAATGATAAAGCTTTGTCAATCAATATATATATATATAATTTAATTCTAAATTTAAAATTTAATATGATATATATAACCAACAACTTATCTAGTACAACGAAAATACTTCTATACTAGTTTTTAACAAATGAGCCATATATTTTTATTTACTAACAATTACATTTTTTTATATGTTTACGGTTTTTATTTATGTTATACTTTTTTATTTATGCTATATTTTTTAAAATAATTATACTTTATAAAAAAAGTAATAGAAAATATCATTTTTTAATATATAATTTACCCGTGCAATGTACAGGTCTAATGGTCTACTGGAGTATAAAATATAAAAAGCCAAAAGAAAGATGAAAAAAACAATCAAATTCACCCTAACAATCAAATTCATCATCTTTCACTCTTAATTAATGTTAGCATCATATTATTTCTCCCAATTTGTTAAAGCTGTCACAGTTAAAATGAAGTAGCGTGAGAAACTCAGCAATTCAACCGGCGTGGGAGAGATAAGAAATAGAAACAGGTCGGAACTCTTTTTAACGTTGATCAAGTGGAAACAATTTGCCATATAAAAGTAATCATGGAAAACTCAAGTTCAAATTCTAATAGATTAATCACATGAAAAAAGGCAAACCTCTATAAATATCCCTTCTAATAGACTCATAAAATGCCAAGAGTTCTAATTACGTGGTTTACTTAATAACAAAAATGCAATCATAATTTATTTTGTTATAGTAAATGTTTAAATGATAACATTACTTTTTACACGAAACAATAACATTACTTCTTTCATTGACAGAAAGAAATGATTACATTACTTAAATAATAAATAAATAAATAAGATTAATTTTTATATACAATAACATAAAAAAATTTATACGTATTTCTAATCAAATCACATTATAACATGTATTTATATATTTATTAGAGTCTTGCAAACATATTAAGATACACTAACAATTTTTAAAATATAACTTTTTATTAAAAAAATATTTTTAAATTTTTATTGAATTGCTTACACAAGTTCAATGATAAATTTTTTATATTCAATACTTTAAGGTATATCCTTAAAGTATAGATGAACATTTACCTATTTATCATATAAAATATATTTCTTATTTATTATATAAAATATATTTACAAATATTTATATAGTTGAATGTATAGTAAAACTTATTAAATTCTAAATTTAGTTAAAATTATGGTAAAACATAATATTTATTAAGCCTTATATTATTTACTTTGTAAAATATATTTAATTTAATTTTAATCAATTCATTTAATATTATTTTACATATTCGAAAAAATAATTTACTTTTAATAAAAAAAATAAGAACACACTAATATATTATTTCTTTTGAGCTGCCTTTATTCCATCTCTCTTTTTTTTTTCTCCATTCAGATCATGTCCGAAACTTCCAAGTTCCAACCTGTTTTCAGTCATGGCGGCTTAGCCTGATTCAAAACCCTAAACCCAATCTACCCCTTTCCTATTTCTCAATTTCCTCAAAAAATTCCAATGGCCACTTCACTGGCCCTTAGATTCAGATCCAATCTAACCCGCACCGCCTCTCTCTTCCACCACTCTCTTCGCCAACAAACCTTCCAATCCACACCACCACTCATCGCTTCCTTCTCCATTACTCCTTCCATCCCCCTCAATCCCCCCACTTGGTCCTCCCTCTCCATCCATCGCTTCCTCTCCACATCACGACGCCAACCATCACGCCCGAAGAAAACCGTAGACATCGGCGCACGCGCACGGCAGCTTCAAACCCGGCGTCTGTGGACCTACGCGCTCACATTCGCGGCCATGGGTGGATTCGTCGTCGTTGTCCTCAACAGCTTCCAGGATCAATTAGTTTTCTACGTCACTCCAACGGACGCATTAGAAAAATACCAAAATAACCCTACGAAAGCGAAGTTTCGATTAGGCGGTTTAGTCCTCGAAGGAAGCGTGGTTTATCCATCTTCTTCTCCTGACGTTGAATTCGTTATCACCGATTTGATCACCGACATCGTTGTTCGTCACCAAGGCTCTTTGCCTGATTTGTTCAGGGAAGGACACTCGGTTGTTGCTGAAGGGTTCGTCAAACCCTTCACTGATGAGATTAAAAACGACACTTCGTTGAAGAACGTTTCGGCGAAGGCTAGAAGCGGAGAGTATTACTTTTCGGCTACTGAGGTTCTTGCTAAGCATGATGAAAAGTATATGCCTAAAGAAGTTGCTGCAGCTATTGAGAAGAATAAGAAAATTCTTGAGGAAGCTTCTAGTTTGCCTGAGTTTAAACCTAACACCTCTTAGTTTGAATTTTAATTTTATGGAGACTATATTACAATGTTTTGATTTTTGAGGAATTTTTTATTGGATGTTTTTGTAATAACGATTAGGAGGAACACATTGTTGAAAAATAAGGAGGGATAATGGATAGAGAGATTAGGCAAATTTTGATTTTTTATGAGGCTACTATATGTCTTATTGTTGTAATGCATTATATTTCTCAATAAATATTCAGGGTGATAACATTTGAAAATATTCAAAAAGGTAATACGTTTGTTCTGGAATTGTGTTTAAACTGGTGCTATCTAGCTTGCTGTGGTAGTTCTATGAGTATGCCTTGTTGAAAGTTAAAACTGATATTGAATTGAAGTTCATCTCTTTATGCATATACAATTAGAGTTTGTATCTCAAGCAACCGTCGAATCATTGATTGCCGAACTCAAATTGGTGTAACTTTTTATCATAATGTTAATTAGTTGCGATCTATGTAGCACCGACACTTCTGATCTAAGGCATGTCCCAATGTATGACATGTGTTGGAGTCCAACATCAATAAATTGAATATGTTCAATTAATTAATTTTCTTAAATTATTACCGTTGTCGATGTGTCAGTGTCAGGTCGTGTCCGAAGTCTGTGTCAGTATTCGTGCTTCACAGGTTGCAATAATGTTTGGTTTACATAAACCAAGGTTGCAGGCTTGTCGGGACCTGGAACTTAATCTGATGATTCTAATCAGTTGCAATGTCGAATATTTTTTTCCAAGTTAAATTTGGAATCCATTGGTAGTTTAACCCATGTATGGTTTTATGAGTTATGGAAAAGTTTATTTATGGGATTGGGAATGATCTTGAGTGCAGTTTCGCGGTACTTAACATTTAACACACTAATGCTCTGTTGTCGATCTTGACAAGATCGCGCGATCTCGGAATCCCGGTGCGGTAGACTGATTTACTGCGACGCAATTGGCCGTGGAAACACCTTTGACAGGTGCGGCGCTCGTGGCCGCGAACTGCGCCCTAATCACAGACCTATGTCGCGGCCCAACCCGCGATACCACCGGTTCCAGTGTTTTCTAGAAAACACAACTTTTTTTTCAATTTTTTATTTATTCATTAAGGGTATTTGGGTCTTTTCGAGACACACCCACTTAACCTAATTATTTTAAAATCACTTAACCCCTTTTCGCATCCAGCATATGTATTCATTTTCTTCTTTCTCTCTTTCACATGCGTTCGTTTTTCTTTTTCGTTCTTACTAGTCTTCGTATTTCTTCTTTGCAACCAGTCTGTTTTGTCCCTAATATGATTTCCCCTTTAATTTAAATTATTTTGCTATTTTTTAGTTTTTTTTATACAATTTTTATTTTATGTTTAGTTTATATACTGTTTTTTTGGCCTTTGCAATAGTGGTCATTCCGCTATCCCATTTTTGGGGTACGGCGCTCTGTGCCGCTATCTGAGATTGACAACATAGCACTATGCTGAGAATATAGAGCATTTTCTAGTAGGATTCAAGTTGTTGCAGTTGCAGGAGTATATATATATGGTGTTCAGGGTGATCAAGGTTGAGAACATAACATCTTGATATAAAAAATAGGGAGATGGAGGGTGTTAGAGATTATTATAGATATAACGGTGGCCAAGTACGTATTTTAGAACATTCATTTGTGATGTGCTGCCGTATTTTTATTGATTTCCCATCTTTTCTTTAAAATGTGTGTTAATTATGATAAAAAATGCAGATGTCTTCTTTTGCAAAGAACAATAGACTGTGTGGATAACAAGCACTAGTATTTCATCATGATCATCGTGTTATGTAAGTCTTAGATGATATTGTATCAGAAACTTTGCTTCTCAAGTATGGATGTAAATGTCTACGACTCTACTAGATCCACAGTCTAAACTCACTTCTACAGTTCTACTTTTATTCGAAAGCTCATCTATTTCTCATCACTTCCCCCAAATTTGAAGTGAGCATTCTTTCTTCCCTTTCCCGTATGGCTGACTAGGAAAAACATAATTAAGAGAAAGCAGAAGCTCACCTTTGGCAGTCTTCTTCCCTTCCACAAATAGGATTATTTGTTTGTCAGACGCGACGAGTGACGAATCAGCAATTTCTAGCTTTGTTGTCATCTTCATACCTTCAACAAAAGAATAGATTGACTTAGATGTTTGTGGTGGATACCTTGATATTTTCATTTGTTCAAACTTTGCTTTATGATTTTCCTTAGCTTTAGAAGGCTGGAGATATAGTTCCTAATATCCTAATTTCTGTTTCGTCATTGTTTCGTTTCCAATAGTTGTATTCTGCCTGTGTCATTGTTTGGTTTCCAATAGTTATATTCTGTCTCTGTGCATATTTAGGTTGTGAACACTGAACAAACACATTCAGCTGGAATGATATTTTGTTTTGTTTTTGGTGACAATTATCAATCTGACATTTGAGTATAGAATCTCATGTTTTGTAATGTTGAACTGATTTTAGGCTTGGACAATATGTAGTTCTAGTTTAACCTGACTTGAGAACATAACATCGAGTAGTCCTATTTATGTAAGAATTTAACCTCAGCCATTTCTGAATGCAACATCATTCCTCAAACTGGGTTTGATTTTTATTGGCCTTTTGGACAAGAGATTGCTGAACTGCAAGATAGTATATCTATACCTTTGTTGTGCAGGCTGTGCTCGGAATATTATTAACTATCATATACAATGTTTTGAAAAATCGAATCAGTCATTGAACCGGCAAAGGTATTACTTCAACTGTGGTTGAACCATTGATACGCAGAGGCTTAACCCATCTGGATTTTGCTAATTTATTCGACTGAGAGACTTCAGCAATGACTCTTGCCTGCTGCTGTTGCTGCATAAATGATGCAGCACTCATGCAAACAACTTTAGCCTCTTCATCAATATTCTCCCAAACATGAGAGTTATGACTCCCCTATATGCTCCATATAGTAGTGTACTAATACTAAATACTGAATGCCTTTTGGACAACTGGTTAGAAGAACTCAGAAAAACACTCTTGTAGTCACAAGATTCAAGATTCTTAGACACATATTTAGGCACACATAAAAAAAAATATTTATTTTTGAAATAACTAAATCATTAAAAAAATTTAATGTGTGTGCCTAAATGTATTGTGACTATCCAAGTATTTTCCAAGAACTCAAACATACGATCAAAATGCAAAATATGAGGTTCTATATACTCCTCATTTATGAGGCTGTATTAGTCCAATTTACTATTCCATACTCTAACCTTACTTCGATCAGCTACTAGATGGGTCACCCTTCTCGTTTCAATTGTTCTCGGGACCAGATTATCTCATAATTCGACCATATAGCACGTATACGACATGATAGAGTGACATGTGGATGGACGACAATATTACATATTTAACAAAACAAACAAATTTTTAAGAGACCAAAGGGCATTTTCGATGATATACTTTTATTTGGGTTGGGTGTCAAAGTTACACATAATTTAATTATATTTATTTATAATTTTTTACTAGATGAAATTTCATCAATAATTTTTTATCATTATATTATAACAACATTTATTTATTTTAATATATTTTATGGAATAGAATTTTTTTTTAAAATGTCAAGAAAGAGTCCTTGTACAAACATTCTTCCTTAATAGTTTATCTTCAATAAAAATGGCCAATAAACATCGGTCCTTAACAAAGAAAATCTAATAAAGCACTCGCACATGCTCTTAAACTGTCCTAATTTTTATGATAAACTAAAAGGTTGTAGTTTTTTTTGTGAGAGACTAGACCGAGTCTCAATTTTTTTGAGAGAGATTAGATTATTAAAATGAGTTTTCATCCAAAATTTGTTCAAACATTGCGAGATAATACACATTTAAGAGCTTAATTTATTTTCCCTATTTTGTTTGTAATTTGTATCTTTATAATATCTTTTAAGATGTTTTTATGTTTTCCATCTTCATCATTATATCAGCATTTTTATCATTTTTTTGTGTGAGCTGAGTATTCTCTGCGCGCAATTGTAAAGACTAATTTCTCGAGTTCAGTAGGACTGCAATGAGTAGCAAAGTTCTCACATAGCTGAATTCGAAGCCAGAACCTTTGATTAAACTGAAAAAGACCCTTACTATCTCATTTAAGTCCTTTCGAGTTCGCATATTTATCACCATTTAATTAATATACAATTAGTGTAATTGATGACATAATTTTTATGAAAAAAGTACCATGGGAAGGAATACATTTTTTTTTCTTTCTACTAAAAAGTGATAGTTATTCTAATTGGTAGAATATATCAATTGAGTACAATACAAATTCAAAGTTGGTAAAATCGAAAAAAAAATGTGTCTGCAAACAAAGTCACAACATATAGATTAATAATATAAAATGTCAAAATTCTTTCAATTGTGACAAAATTAAAGTGTTTTAAATGCTCAAGTCTTCGGATATGTAATGTCGACGACACTAAAATCATTGAATAAATCTATAATAGATTGAAACTAATATATCAATCTATGACACTAAACCAAACAAACACCACAATGAGATAAGAATCAAACAACGTCACACTAAGACAAAGAACAAAATAATATTGTGTCCAAACAACGAAAACACGAAAGAAACAAAAAATCTATATAAAAACACACCACTTATTTAAATAAAATGAGAGAATAAACGATTTAAATCGAGTGATTTTAGATTAAAATGATATTAAATCATCAATCTTTAATCGATAAAGTCAAAGAGATGAGTAAGGATGCAACTAATTTTTTTAGGAAAAGGAAAAAAGAGGAGGCTTTACGAAATACACCATTAGATTCTTCATTCGATTTCAAGTATAAACAAAAATAGAGTAAAAAAAAGTTGTTATATTTGCTCTAAAATTTAGTTTAGATACATCAAATTTTTTTTACTATACTTTTATTTATATTTGAGGTCGAAAAGAATAAATAAGATTAAAATCCTTTAGATTTTTTTTATTATGAAACCCTTTTAACAAAATATTTATTTCTTTTAAAAAAATTGAGCCGAAGAGAGTTGAATATTCTTGATTTGTTTATGAATCCAAATTAGGGTTGGACATGAGTATGTGCAGGCAAACCGATAATACAAGGTCTATTTTATTTCTTTTTTAAGAGTATTATACGAGAAAAAATATTACTAAATGATAAAAGTTCATTATGTACTATATGACTCATGAACAAAAACAAGCTCAAAATCTAGAAACATAATCAAATAAAACATAAAAGATAAAAGAAAGAATCATATTATTGATGTTATTTACAATTTCTTTTGCTTTACGTGATTGATACAGAATTGTTCTTTTTAAGATTAGAACAAAAATTCTAAAATGTTTAAGACGTTGTAATCCAAATAATAACATGAACTTTCTATTTAGGGTGTTTAAAAAATGTAAGCATAAAAACACAATTTATTTAACAATTTTTTAATATTATCAAATTTTTCATACCAAATGCTGAAAAATTATAATATAAATACATCATCAATAACTTTATATCATTACATCTCAAATATATTTTATATCATTATTTATAAGCCTCAAACTTTTGTTCCATAGTGGATAAGTGTATTTAAATTTATTCTAAATAGGTGAAACACTCACTATTATATCAATATTTTATAAGAGTGTCTCTAAAGTCTAATTTAATTGATAAATATTGATTTTGTTAAGTTTGACATCAAAGGATTTAAACGTTGAATTTTATGAGTTTTCGACGTTGTTGATTATTCTGAAGTCTTAGAAACATATTAAAAAGGTTTAAATATGTCTTTGATCCTTGTAATTATAATACTTTTTATTTTAGTCATTGTAACTTTTTTTGTTTAGTTTACATTCCTGCAAAATATAGTTTCATTTTAAAATAATATTTCCATCCAAATTCCGTTACAAAAACTGTAACGCTGTTAAACCTAAATATAATTAAAATATAATTTTTTTAACCTAAACATAAACCCCCAATATAATTAAATTATAACTTTTTTTAACTTAAAATTAACTCCAAATTTTTTATTCTTCTTCCCTAAAAAAACCTAAAATTAACTTGACTGAAATGTTTCATTCTTCTTCCCTAAAAAACTACACTCTGACGTAATTTAGGGTTAAAGATTCAAATACAATATTAATACAAAATTGCGAATGTATGTTTCTTTTTTAATTGATTCGCTTCAGTTTTCTATATATGTATGAATGGAAAAAGTGAAATTGAAGCTAGAGTTTGAGAATTGGTTCAAAATGATGAACCGATTGTTTGCGTTATCAATAAATTGAATTTGAAAAATCTGGTCAACCAATAAATCCCAGAGCAGGATTGACCACGAAACGATTAATATAGAACGCAAAAACTAAAAAAAAAATGTTGAATCAGCAATTATAAAAGAAATATTAACTTAATATCGTCGTTATCTTTCATAATATAATACAAATTGCTATCTTGCAATTAATCTATCAGTGCTAATACTATAAACTTAAACCAACAATTTTAAAATATACTATTTGAAGTTTTTAATTTTAAGTTTTTTTGGGAAGAAGAGTAAAACATTTGGAGTTAATTTTAGGTTAAAAAATATTATAATTTTATTATATTGAAGATTTATGTGTATGTTAAAAAAATTTATGTTTTAATTATATTTAGATTTAACAGTGTTATAGTGTTTTAGATATAAGGATTATTTTAAAATGAAATTATATTTAAAAGGATGTAAAACAAATAAAAAAATTTACAAGAACTAAATTAAAAAAAAAAAACTGCAAAGACTAAATACATGTTTCAACCTATTAAAAATTCTAAAAGTAAAATTTTTTTATTGCAAAAAAATTATATTTAAATTTTCAAAAAAGTTACATACACAAATTCTAAATTAAAATTATTTAATGCCGTAAAATGTGACTTGGAATATAAGTTAAAATTTAAAAAAAAAAACCTTAAAAGAGTAAAATACTCGTCTTAGCTGGCAAAAGCGTTAATCGTAAAGGAGACAGGGACAAAATTGGGAATGTTGGAGTTACACGCGCGCCCAATAATAACTTCCCACGTCGCCTCAATTCAGTAAAATAAAGTTCATTGGCACAGAGAGATATAGAGAGAAGCAGTAAAAGGTCCTTTTAAATACGGAACACTGACACACATAAACGACGCATCTCTCTCTCTTTCTCTCTCTATTACCTTTGCTTTCTCTCTCCTCCCTGATCCCAAATCAACTAGGGTTAGGGTTTCTTTCTCCCTTTCGTTTTCGATTTTTTGTTTTACTCTTTAATTTAATTAATTTAATCCATTATTATTTCGTTCCGTTATTAATCATCCATATCCGCTGTATTTGAATCCAGGATTCATGATCGGTGCGATTCGGAGCTTGTAGATCCGCGTCAAGGTTTCGTTTCCCGGATTATTTTGTGAACGAAATTTTTTCCTGGCTAAAAGGTTAGATTATCGTTTTTTTGTTTGTATCTTTCGCTTCTCGTCGTGTCTGTATGTCGATTTGTTCGTAGTGGTTCTGTCTGGTTTTGATTGTTGTGTTATATGTGAAGGAATCTGAGTTATAATTTGGTGGAAATTTGAAGTATCTCGTTTCAGAAATGGAAAGTGAATAGAGTGGTAACCTGTATGGTTCTTTTTCTCGCAGCCTTGGTGGTGTTTTGTTGAATTTTTGTTGAGTTCATTAAATTTACAGTGGTGAGCTCAATTTTTGGTGCTCTGATTGGTGTTTATTACTGTTGTGGCTACAATTTTTGGAATTGTTTGCTCTTTTGCTTCTAATACTTACGCTTTGAATGCTTTTGGGGGGTTTTGTTGGATTTGTTTCTCTGTTTATTTTTCTGAAGTTTAATTATTGGTCAATAAGTTTTCAAATTTACCTGCAATTTTGTTTTTTAAGACATTTTTGTTGTGATAATTACTTTTTATCATGAAAGTTTTCTTGTTGATGCATAGGATTCATGATCTATTTTTGTAATAGAGAACATAGCTATTTTTAATTGTATATAGCCAGGGAAGGTTTCTCATTTGATGTCTTAGTAAATAGGTGTTGAACACTCGTTGAAATGAGGAATCATGTATGCAATTGAAAAATAAAGCTATCTGAAAATAGCAATAGCTTGTGAAATGCCTACTGGACTATTCTCTGTTATTCTAATATGATTATGGTTTCTGAAACTATCTTAATCTGTTAACCAGAAGGAAAGTGAATTTGTAATAGAGACTGACAGTATATTTTTCATGTTTTATAAGTGCTTCTCTTGTCCCTTAACATTTTCCTTCAAGGCCAGGGAAAGGATGGTGGAACTATTTCAAACTACTTTCTTGTAGGTGTAAGAAGGCATTTTGTACAAGCTTCTTAAAAGTCAAGTCACTAATCTATGTCATAACTAAAATTACCATTTTGGGTGTTTAAATGAAGCTGATCATACTAATTTTTGAATTCATTTTGTGATTTCGGGAAGTTGACACAATAGTTTGTCTGGTTATTTCTGTTTCTGAAGTTTCCAACCCTTTTTGGCTACAACTATGCTTTGAAATCTGGGTGTCCATCTATCATGCATCTTTTCATGTGTGATTTAAAAGAAGCAAGGAACTCTATGACTCTGTGTTAATTTCCTTGCTTAAGTGTATGCTGTCTCATAACCACCATGCTAGTCAAAATAGCTAGTTGAATTGCAAGATTGTGCAATCTTATGATATTTTCCGCCTTCTGTGATCCCTATCTGGTGCATATTTGCAAGTCAGTAATATTTGCCAGCCATTGTTGTACTTATGTGATTGTCTGTTGTTTAAAATCTTGCTTGTGGGTTGGGTACATGAGCAAGGTTTGAAGTTTTGGGTTTCTGGATTGAAACCGTTGTCCTGTCAACATATTTCCATCACCCTCTACCTTTCGCAAAGAGTCTGGTGATATTCAGTCCATTACCCTCTGCCTTTTGGAAGTCTCAACTGTAGCAACATAAATTTTGCTCTCAGCTGGGTTGTGCAAAGTCTCCATTGCTGCCTATTTGCAGCCAAGCTATCATTTCAGGCTGCCAATGATGTACTCTGTTTTCTCTCTGTGGCTCACTCTCTTCCACCATTTCTTGGTTTTGAGAAATGGGGCATTATTATTGTTGTTTTATTTTATTTTTTATTAAATTTACCACTGTTTTGCTATTTTTGCTTTAAATTGATGGCTTGGTTGCTTAAGTTTGCGCAGAGGTGCAATTTAGAAGTACCCAATAAAATTGAATGGTGGTTTGGTCTGTTTTACTATTTGTTAGCTTAGGTTATTAATACTTGGACTTCTCAATTGCGTATGACTTCCTTGTGATCGATTTTCAATTCAACTCTAATTTAGTGTTCGTAGTTTGATTTTAAGTTCCAATCATCCCTCTTCCCTCTCTAATTTGTGGTCCTTGGTGCAGGAAAGTTGAAAAGATGGACCATGAAAAGACTGAATGTCAAGCTCCCCTCGAAGGTCCTATACTGTGCATCAACAATTGTGGATTTTTCGGAAGTGCAGCTACCATGAACATGTGTTCTAAGTGCCACAAAGACATGATGCTGAAACAGGAGCAGGCCAAGCTTGCTGCATCATCCCTTGGAAATATTATGAACGGGTCATCAAGCAACACTGAGAAGGAACCTGTTGTTGCAGCCAATGTAGATATACCAGCAGCCATTTTAGTGGAGCCTAAAACTATCTCCAAGCAACCTTTATTTGGCTCAGTTTCAGGGGGGAACGGTGACGGAAAGCCAAAGGATGGTCCGAAACGTTGTAGCAACTGCAACAAGCGAGTTGGTTTGACAGGGTTCAATTGTCGATGTGGTAACCTTTTCTGTGCTGTACATCGCTATTCCGACAAGCATGATTGCCCATTTGATTACCGCACTGCTGCACGAGATGCCATAGCTAAAGCAAACCCAGTTGTCAAGGCTGAGAAGCTTGACAAGATTTAAGAATCGGTATCTTGAAAGTTTATACCCTTTAGATGATGTTATGCTCAATTTCATCATGAAATGACCCAAGTTTCCTGCGCATTTTATTGGTGTTCTTATTATGTTGTTATATGTGGTGGGGTACTTGGTCATATGAGAAATCTCTGCGATTTGGGACTTTGTTGATTGGCGAAAATATATATCTTGGCCCTAGTGTTTAAGTTTTTAAATCTGTGCTGGTTTGGTGGAAGTTGGTGTTAGCTTTGCAATGCATCTATTCCGTTTCGGATTGGTATCTGCAATTTACTGATGATTTAAAGAGCGTCCTGCATGTGCTTAGATTGTATTTATTGTGGTCTAATAATGGATTTCTCTCGATAGTAGTTTGTAAACGATGGGCTTTTGATATTAAATTATAAATGGGTTTTATCTATTCAAGACAAAATTAATTAAACAATTAAATTTTCTTAATTTGAAATCAATATTAGAATTGGAGTTGGCTTAGTTACATTATCATGATTCAGGTTTTATAACTGTGTCGGACTTTTTTCTGTGTAGATGGATACCAGAACAGTAGAGTATAGGTATCAAGTAATAACAGATTAAAAACTTAATATGTTTTTGATCCATGTTAATATGAGCTGATTTTGTTTTAATCCATGTAATGTCTTTTCTACAATCAATTTAAGAAAAGTAATCACTAACAAAAATACATTATTGCTCTAATTAATTTTATCATTTTAGCATTGTCCTTAATGTCATTGAATCAAAGGATCTGCTAAGAAAGTGCGTATATAATCGATCCAATTAGCACCATTGTATCCTTAAGGACGACAAGAAATTTTTGATAACGTAATCCAAGACTCACAGTCCTTTTAAGGTATCGCATGACTCTTTCGATAGCGTGTTAATGCTCTATACTAGGTCTACTGGTAAATTTGCATAATAGTCCCACGACGTACGCAATGTTGGGTCCAGTACAGTCAGTGGGATACTTGAGGCTGCCAATGATGTTTGCATATTCAGTTTGTTTAACACCTTCATCAATGTTATTCAAAAGTTTCACATTTGGATCATATGGTGTGCAAGTGGGTTTACAGTAGCATTTGTATTTCTTTAGGATCTTTTCGACGTAGTGAGACTGATCTAAAGAAATTCTCTTTTCTGACCTAGCAATCTTGATTCTAAGGATTACACTCGCTTCTCCGAAGTTTTTCATATCAAAGTTGTTACACAACAATGATTTTACAATATTTATAACATGAATGTTTGAACCAAATATGAGTAGACCGTCTACATAGAGACATATGATAGTGCAAATGTCATTTTTAGATTTTTAATAAATACATCTGTCACTTTTAGTCACTTTAAACTCATTTGATATAATCATATTATTAAATTTTTTATGTCATTGCTTAAGAGCTTGTATAAGACCATGCAAAGATTTATCTAACTTATAGACCTTGTTTCTTGTCC
The DNA here is from genome assembly GCA_037974295.1 of Cicer cuneatum. NCBI lineage: Eukaryota > Viridiplantae > Streptophyta > Magnoliopsida > Fabales > Fabaceae > Cicer > Cicer cuneatum. The sequence continues at coordinate 77,569,940 of JBBPBO010000005.1, forward strand.
ATGAATCACTAAACTTTCAGGTTGTTCCATATAGATTTCTTTTTCCAAATCACCATTTCAAAAAGCAGTTTTGACATCCATTTGGTGTACTACCAAGTTATGAATAGAACAAGTGAAATGAGTACCGTAATGGATGTAACTCTAGTGATCGGTGAAAAATTGTTGAAGAAATCTATATTTTTTCTTTGTCTAAAATCTTTGGCTACAAGGCGAGCCTTGTATTTATATACAATTCCATCTGGTTTTAATTTTTTTTCAATATTCATTTACAACTTATCAGTTTGCAACGAGGAGACAAGTCTACTAAGCCAAGTTCTGTTAGACTCTAGAGAATCCATATCATCGTTTATAGCTTCTTGCCATAAATCTTCATCCAAAGAAGACAAAGCTTCTTGAAGATTTGCAGGATCCTCTTCTAAGGTATAGACCGTATAATTTGGTCTATAATCTTTAGCAACTTTGGCTTTCATACTTCTTCGAGGTTATGTTTCGTTTTATTTGTTGCTTTCAGTGCTCCTTATCACAGGAATGTGACTTGGTTCGCTGCCCCTACTATTTCTTGATATGAAAGAGAATTTATTTTCGGAGAAGTCAACATCATTTAACTATATGATCACTTTCACATTTAGGTCATAAATCTTATATGCTTTGTTGTTTACTACATACCTAATGAAATATACATTCATAGATTCTACTGGTGAGTTTAACTGGCTTGGGATCAAGGTTTTTGACATAAGTCAGACAAGCCCAAGTTCAAAAATAAAACAAGTTCGACTGTCTTTTCTTCAAAATCTCATAAAGAGATGTTTTGTTTTTAGATTTAGGAACTTTATTCAAAACATAGTAAACAATAAATATAATTGTCCCCCATCAATAAAATGCAACACCAAAGTTAAGCATAATAGCAACAATTAGTTTAGTAAGAGTTCTATTATTTCTTTCAATTTTTCCATTCATTTCAAGCGAATATGGTGCAGTAGTTTCATTTATAATTCCTTGAAATTTATAAAACTAATTAAAGATACTAGAATTATACTTGGTTCCTCTATCACTATAAAACCTCTTAATTTTTCTACTAAATTAATTTTTAATTTCAGTTACATAGATCCTAAACATGTTAAGCGATTTACTTTTATTGATCGTTAGATATACAAAAGTATAGTCAGAACAATCGTTAATAAAAGTGATAAAATTACGTTTCTTCAAGTCCCATCAAGTTCACATATATCGGAATGTATTGAATTTAAAGATTCAGATTTTTTGACTAGTGATTTACATGAACTATTTGTTATTTAACTTGACTACAAAAATCCCATTTTTCAAAATTATTTAAAGATAACTTTGGAATTAAACCTAAGTTACTTAAATTTGAAATCATATGTTTGCTCACATGATAGAGTCCTACTAAATATTAAAATCACACAAATGAAAACAGAAATATTTTCTAAATTTCAACATTTAATTTAAACATGTCATCGGTAGTGTACCGTATGTCAACAAAATTATCATATTTGGAGTTGGTGTACAAATCTAACCATAAATAATAAGTAAACCTGCCTTATTCACACTATCTTTCACACAATCCTTCCTCTCATTACTCAAACCACGTCCTTCAACTTCTTCATCTTCAACCTTTTCCTCTTCCACAACAGTTTCAACAGCATCAAATTGGAAATCTGGCATGGTGTTAGCGCGACGGAAAGCGACAACAAAAACGGAAGAAAAAAAAAAGAATGAGGCAACGGACATCGTAAGAAGAAGAAAATTGAAATTTTTTGATGTACGAGGAAGGTTTTTGGTAGGTAAGAATCCATTTGAAGATCCAGATCCTTACCCTTCTATGTTCTCCATTTTTGACCTGTAGCAATCCAGTTTTTTATTTTATTTTATTTTATTGTGGTTTAGTGATAAGAGTGTCAAATTGAAATTGTTGAAAACTTCGACCAACTGGAATTTGTAAGATGAAGACAATGGTTGGTGGGTTTTTTATGAGAGGTTTTTTTATTTATTTAATTTATTTAGTGGCTAAGTAGTTACTATTAAGTATATAGATAGATTGATGTGGTCAAGTGGTTATGTTTCACTATTTTGTCAATTGGGTATTTATTATTTTATTTGTCGTAAATTTTTGTTTAGTCTCAGTGAAGGTTTTTGGCCTATTTGGTGTGAAAATTCAAAATACGGTTAATTCATTTTGGTGAGCTCGAATAAAGGATTTAGTAAGGGAATGACTTATTTGCACTCGAGCTGTGATAGGATAATGCAAAAGGAAAATGGAGTGACGAGTTTCCATCATTTTTATGGGTTCAATTTTGCATTTAGCCAAAGAGGGAAGCAAAGTTGGAAGTTGCAATTTACAAAGATAATATAGTGGCTTATATCTTCAGAGCTAGATGTTTACTCAATTGTGACTATTTTGAGCGCAGTTGGGTCATAGCCCAAGTTTAGTGTGGAGTAGTTAGTATTTATGCTTCATAGGTAGTGGTTAAAGGAGGGTTGAGATAATGGATGGGATGGTAGTAACATTAATATTTAGAGGGATTTCAGCAAATGGCACCTAATAAATCTTACATATCGAACCCAATTGTGCGTAGATCGTAACACCTATGCATGGATCTGAGATATAAAAAACAACATACTCAACCAACATGACAGAAAAAAAGAAGATGAAATGATATTTTAAAGTCTTATCAATGATATATTATAAAAAAAGTCACTTGAAATATGCGACGTGAACTTTTGTAAAAAAAAGGGACAAAAATTGATAACAAAAAATTTAGAAGAACCAAAATTCGAAAAAAATATAGAAGGATTAAAAATGAAAGTTGATATATTTAGAGAGATTAAAAGCATATTTAAACAATGATTATTTAATATGTTTTGATTGTAGGCTGTTAATAATTAGGGCATGAAGACAAATCAATTAGGTTCATAAAAAATGGAAATAATTTGTGAGCTAATTGAATTAGGAGAATGGTCATCAATTAGGATACCTAGTTAATCAATGATTGAGTAGTCAGAATTTAAAAAGTAGTCGAAGTCAAAAATATATCAGACCCTTTTAATAATGCACAATTATTAAGAATAAGAGTTATCTAACTAAATGTGTCAACAATGTATATTCTCTTTTCGAAATTATCCTTCAATTATTAAGAGAGAAATGAATGATCTATTAATTCTTTAATTTAATTAGGGGTATTTTTCTAAAAAAGTAATTAATACATGTAATTTAGAAATGGTTTTATAGAAAGACAGAAGAAAATTTTACATGAGAGTCTTACATATAGGGACAAATGTAGTTTAATCAATTAGGTACATTAGTTGGTCAATTATATTAGTAATAAGCTAGTTAAAATGGTAATTAATGGTAATAATTTGTATGATAATGATATGTTAATTATATATGTTGAATATGTGTAATGATTGTGTGGTAATATTAATATGTTATCAAATGCATAGTCATAGATATGAGTTGTGTCATGTCTAACAGTGACGATGATGATTATGTGTTTTGTATGTGTTTGTTGCATCATAAGTATGATATGTAAGAGATTGTGTTGTGATAGAATTAGAGTAGACTCTCATGGGCATCCATATATTAAATTATTGTAATTGAATAATAATATAAATATGTTTAGATGATAAGGTATGATTATGTCAGGTTTTTGTTATGTTTATAATACTTTGATAACACGATTAAGTGATTATGTATTGGCAAATGATATATGAACACAATTTTAGACACAAATACTGTATACACAAATACTCATTGACTTTGACTCTCAATCTTAAGTGGATGGACAATTTAGTAATTTGGTATCTTAAAGGGACACCATCTTTGTCATTTTGTTATTTTCTAAAAACCTTTTCTTCTTCCCTTAGTCATCTCTTCTTCCCTCATCCCTCTCACACCCCTCAGCCCTCGTCCTTCTCACTCCCCTCAAGTCATTTCTCTCTCTTTATGCCTTCACCCCCTCAAGCTTTTGCCTCTCGTCCCTCTCATGCCCTCAAGCTTCTATCTCGTCCCACGGGCTTCTCTATCATCCCTCTCTCGGCCCCCAGTCTTTTCTCTCGTGTTGTATTTTCATTGCACAATTTATTTATCAATGTTAATCACATATTCATACTTTTCAGATACGTGCGAGACTTGTATGTTTATCAAACATGTTGCTTGACAACAAACGACAAATGCAAAACGAACTAAAATTCAGACAACCTCATTCAAATGAGTTTTAGATATGCCAACAAATTTACAAATTTCCAGTGCTTTATTGTGGGAGTTGGCAAATAGGTGGGATTGATGTAGTGAGGGGTTTAGGATTAGGGGTAGAATAATTTATTTTACTCCGAGTGATGTATGTTAAACTCTACAACTGCCAATAATAGGTGAACATTTTGAAGATTATGAAAATGGAGAATGTGATACATTGTTGATGTTTAGAGGAGACAAAGTAACTTGTCATACTTGGTGTGTTGCTTCACACGTTTCAGACTGACAAGGTCAATTTTTTTAGACTTTATATACTTCTCACCTAAGTCGAGTGCTACTTTCCCTAATCAGGGAATCGAGTAAATACTTGTTATATTAAATCACTTGATGACCTAAAGTCTCTGCATAATGTTGTAGTTGTGTATAATGTTTTAGTTGAAAGTTTAAGTAGGACTGAGACTATGTTGAAAAAAGGGAAAGTAGATTCGCAAACACACATAACAAGTTGTGCAGCTGTCCTACGTGTATATATTTTTTATCGTTTTATATCACCATCTTCCATCTTGTGTTGTCTCTAAATTAAAATAAATTTATTAAATTTATTAGTATTTGTTTCTGGTCGTTCAACATCTTGTCCTTTGGTTAAGCATCTGTTTCCAAGTTTCAATTCTCGATATTTTTGAATTGGTAAATCTTCTAGTGTAAGAAGAATACAATATTAAAAATATTTCAAAATAACATAGTAAATATTTATATTATTTGCTTGTATAACGTGTTTAATAATAATGTGTGTGTGAGTACACAATCATTTTCCAACAAATGAAAAACTTGAATTTGACATAGTGAATGAAGCATTGCATGAATAGGAAAATCAGACTGTGCGTTATATTGATTATCAACGATTAGTGGTGTAGAATAGGCAATTCTAAGACAAGATTTCAATTCTTGAGAGAGGTAAAATGGTTGAAAGAAGAATTGCGTAACCATCATCCAATGCATGAATCCAATCATGAGTTTGTGGGAGGTTCTCCAACAAGAGCTTGTCATGGATCCCCTCAACTTCATATGTTGATTTTGACAGTATGGATATTGATTATTTGTTGTTGATCAAATCTTTATGTAATTGGACTTGTTATAATATATTATTGAATTTTTTTCTGGAAGTGATGTGGGAGTTAGTACCCCTTTTGAGAATGTTAGGGATGCAGTCGTAGAAAATGTTGTCGGTAAGTAATAAATTGTATCTGTTGTTGTATTTTTGCTCTGATATAATTTTAATACATTTATCAATAGGTGAACCTAATATGAACAGTTCAGCAAAACCAACATCAAACATAATTTCGAGAATGAAAGATAAAATAAAGAAGCGAGTTAAAAGTGTTGTCAATCAAAGTCTATTTGTGAACCCAAATGAAAAGAAGAAGAAAAAGCTTTGTAAAGTGTGTTATTGGATTATTTTGAGTCTGTTGAACATTTTATATAAATGTAATTGGCGGCGTTTGAAGGACACTTTTTGCCTATTTTTTTTGTTTTGTTTTTATAAACAAATATGTATGGTTAAAAATTAGTATGCATTAAATGTTGATTTTAGTCTCCAAATTGAATGTCAAATACTTGAAAATAACAGCGTTTCAATCCATTAACCACCTTGCACATTGTATTTACCATGTTGTTTGTAGCCATTAATCAAGTTATTCCTTGTTATAAAAATGACCAATTTCTCATTTTGAATCCATTAACCAATTTGTGCCTGCATTAACCGTGTTTTTAAGTCATCAAGAAGGTTTAACCATGTTTTTTATTTGTTGTGATAAAAATATCTAAATTTGTCAATTTAAATTCAATAATCAAGTTGTGCTCAACATTAAACATGTTTTTTTAAGTTATTAACCAGGTTTACATTTTGTGTGATAAAAATGACCAAATTTTTTAGTTTGAATCCATTAACTAAGTTGTGCACGACATTAACCAAATTGGTTTTAGCTATTAACTAGGTAGTATCCACATCAAAAAATATGTTTATATTTATACAATCATTATGCTCACAAAAAATAATATTAAAGCATTTACATGACTGTTTGTTGCTACAAAATGTTATACAAAAAAATGTGTGTGACATTAGTAAAAAATGTGTGTCACATACAAAATAAGTGATTAGCACCCAACCAACCTCACCATAAAAAACTTGTAAAGTGTGTAACATGGCTACTAAACTATGAACTATGATATAAGTTAGAACAACACGATGATACCATCATTCTGAAAAAATGCAAAACATGAACATTTTATCACAAAGTTGTGCTGCTGAATAATGACAAAAGATCCATAAATGACATATTACATCTAACCTAAACACTAACATATAAAAATATAACATACATAAATTCGATAAACAATATAATAATTCACTAACAAGTACATAATTTATCATTAACTAATACATATGTTAATCTCAACAAGTACATAAACTATCCTCATAAATTCAATAAACAACCACAATCTCGATAATAAATTCAATAAACCAACCTGTTACTTTTGATAGCTTCAGTAGATGAAAAGTCATACAAATGAATTTGTGTCTTTTCCTGACAACTCGCATCCAAGTAATGTTGATTGACCATGGTGATTCACACCAAAAAACACATCAAAAGGCATGTCATGCTTATTAGTCAAATATGTTGAGTCGAAATTCACAACATCTCCAAAGTATTCATAAGCAACTTTTCTTCTTTTTCTATTGTACGTCGCTCCTTGTTAACATAATTCCTCACGTCTCTTTCTCAAAAATTGTACATTTTCATGTTCTGATGCATCTTTAACAAGAGATTGAAAATTCTTGTTGATCCTCACTCCTGCATGATCATTGATTTGAATTATTCTCTTTACATGCAAATTTATTTTCTTATTAGCTTTGAACAATGTTGCCTTTGTATGACTCGTCTCGTGAGTGTGTTTAGGTTCAAATTTTTTAATGTACCACAATCCATCTTCATACAACTTAATAACAATCTTGGTGGGACAATTATTTACCTTAGTTGGGAGTGATTTTAACGTACACAAATTTTTGGATACTTTAGACCCCTCTCTTGAGCATGATGAAATTAAGTAGTACAGTTCTTCATCTTGCCCTTTTCTTGAAGATTCAATCTTCCACCCAAAATCCTTTTTTTGAAGCATACTCTTCATAAAATGATTTGACTTCATCTAAGCAAGAAAAACACATCTCTGTTTGTAGGCTCCCAACATGCGTCATTGTCATCATCAAGGTTGTCAACTTTACTACCTTCATCATCAATAATACCACAATTCATGAAGTTTCAATTGATGGTGCAAGTGCCACACAAAAACTACAAAAATAACTCAATTGAATTGTTAACCATCGTATGCACTTTATCAACCAACAATTAGCACACTATTAACCACATCATATGAAATATGTTAGACCTACTAATAATTTAGACAGTGATGAAACTTAACAATTTAAACCTGGTTAACATCATTGATTAATAGTGATAAAACTTAACATTTAGACATATATAATTAACATGATTGATTAATAGTTCACAACCATAATATTTAGACAGAAATAATTCATAAACCCCATATTGTACTTCATTAACTAATAATTAGAAACAAAAATGTGTCAAACCTACTAATGATTTTTTTTGATAGTAAAATTATTAATACTAAGACCACCTTACAAAGACCCAGAACAACAAAGATCCAAACCTAAGCAAAACAATGTAGTAAAACAATAATCAAATCAAAATACACAAAAAACAACTGCAATTTGTCCCAAGACTAGTGTCTAAACAAACAACACCTTTTTAAAGTAAACAAGACAAGCAAACAACTCCATCAATAAATGAAAGACAATATTTGAAACTCAACATTGTGGAGAAAGAAAAAAATGAGAAGTTACCTTGCAACGGAGGAGATAAGGTTGCACAAGTTACTTCATTAAAAATATGATTTTTGTCCTATTATTCTTCATCTTCCTTTGAAATCATGATGTTTCTCTCTAATCCAAGGTTTTTTAAAAATCAAAATGAAATAAAAGGAAGAACGAGAAATTAAAGAAGAAAAAGAAAATGAGGGCGTGCATTTTGTTTTTGCAGTGAAAGAGGAGAGAGATAGTGTGTGACGGCCACATATGTATGTACAATATATACTTTTACAGTATTTATGTTAGATTTGTATATAAAATTGTGTTCATATATCATTCCTCTTATGTATTATGCATTATTTGACAAATATGATATTATGATTGCATGAGTGTCTATTATGCATGTTGTGCAAGCATTATGTGTTTATATTGTGAACCTCGTTATAAAAATGATGTGTAAATATGCTACGGTGAAAGAAGTTTGTTGAAGTTCTTGCGACGTGACATTATGAGTTTCAGAATTTAAAATCCCACTACATGAAAATAAAAAATTTGCTACTATAATTTTTCTACAAAATCTATTTCTAGTTAATCTCAACTTATATAACTTCTATTTGACAAATTAAATATAACTAACACAACGAAACTTGCGAAACAAATTTTTCCAAAACTCACGAAACACTTTCAACTTCTACTTTCTAAAGCGCACCCACGCTAATTCTCGCTCTCTTGCTCTCTCTTCTCTCTCTCTCTCAATAAATTGCTCTCGTATTCATAAAACTCAGAATTGTGTTCTCATCAAAACTCTGAAATTCCTCTAACATGTTTCTGAACTTTTTCAAGATCGAAACTATTATTACATGTGATAAAGTATATAATATTGGACAAGGCAAGATTAAACAAAAAAAAATGATATCAAATGTTAATAAAAAAACTAAGAAATTCACAATTAAAAACAATATAGAAAATGCTAGTAATAAGTCTCACAATCAATCTCATCCACAATGACAACATCTGTAACAAAAAAACATGAGGAATTAAAATAATATTAAAATTTCATACTATGATTGAAGTTTTACAATCATTACATGATTCATGGAAAATACATATCTAAACAATTAAAAAATAAGGAATAAACTAAAGAATTGACGAATAATTATTGGTGCCAAATAATTATATTGATGCAACAATGCAACAAATTTCAGAAGGATTAAAATAATTAAAATGAAAATTTATTTTGAGAATCTCTTCGTAAAAATTATTTTTAAAAGATGCATTCTAGAAAAAATGTAATTTTTACTTTTAAAATCTCTAAATTATTGGATATTAAAATGATTTCTTTAATCGACAACAAATAATTCTAAAAACTTCTATTATTTTTAAGTAAATTTTAATAAAAATTATTTAAAAAAATATAAAATCAAAATCACTTTTATAAAATTATAAACAAACTGACCATCGAAAAAACTCCCTCAGTGGATTATGCTTTAATTTCTCACTTGCACTTTTTAAAATCTTAAACAATTGTTTTTGATACATTTAAATTAATCTAAGGACTAAAAAGTGTGGTCCACGATACGAAGTGACATCCAATGAACATTTATATAATTAGAGTCCTACTCAAAGCAATGAAAATCAACTACTATCAATTGTTTTCAACTACGACCCCTGATAGCACAACAACAACAACAAAAACAAAACAAAATTTAACGTTTGTTGTCATACATAATCATTTAATTCTCTCTTGTCTCATAATCATTCCACATTGTAAACAAATCAGCAGTATTCGACGTCTGCATGTTCTCCGCCGTCGCCGTCCATCCACCATAACCACCATCCACCGGCATGTCATAATCAACTTTCACCGGCACAAATTCCTCAACCGGTGCATTATTACCAATTAACCCTCCACTGTTATTATAAATCCCACTAGACCCAACACCACCAGCATTACTATTTCCAATCACAGATGATGATGAAGAAGATCCCATGTTGTTCATCATTCCATGATATAAACCCGGAATATGATTCTGAAAATAACCGTTATAAAACAAACCATTATTATTATTATTATTATTCTGAGATGTTTGATGAACGTAGGAAGAAGAACCACCACTCTGTTGATGCAACTCAAGTTGTGTTTGAAAATAACCATTCTGGAGTTGAGAAATGGAATTTTCATGGTTTTGCAAAGTTAACAAAGGTTGAACTTGTTCATATTGATGATGATGTTGCATTAGAGGGTATGGTTGTAATCTACTAGTACTTGAGCTTGATGTTCCGTATTGGAAAGTTGATGAGTTGAGTGCAATCATTTCTTCACGTTTTCTAGAAGATTCTAGAGCTTGTGCTTCTTTAAGTCTCTTTGCAGCACCTCCTCCTATTGGGAGTGTGTTGCTTTCTAGAATGGCTTTAACGTCGTAACGACTCATGTCAAAGTTCGTTACGGCGTTAAGTCCTCTGAACTTTATAGCAGCTATGTCGTATGCTTCTGCAGCTTCTTCTTCGGTGCCTGTGATATACAAAAATGTCTCTAAAATAATTTTACAATGACATACAATAAAATATCATTATATTATCATCTAACAGCAAAGAAAATATTTTTCGCTTACTGAAAGTTCCCAAATAAAGGTCTTTGTTTCCTGCAACTCTGCCAATCCTTGCTTGCCATCTTCCGTGTTGATGATGCCTAATGATCACATAATATTAAATATGTAAAACTGTTTTACATCCTATTAAACTTTATTATTAATTATAAGTATATAATATATATAGAAAGATATGAAGAAAAAAAATGAATTAGAGGGAAACAAAACATCAAGAAACATTGTTGCCACATTTTACACCTTGTAACTCCACGATACATTGATGCACCCCTTGAGAAACCACTGCTTTTCCTGCAATGTAATTGAACAGTGAGCAACAACACCAAAAGTTGATTGACTGTTAGCTTCACTTTTCTGATTATTGTTCACAAAAATTTACTACATCACAAAGCACAGTTTCAATTATCATTTTCTAGTATTTTGAATAAATATAATGTTTTGCAACGTAACTTCGACCTACAAATATGACATAATGAACTTAGAAAAGTATTATAAATATATGATATATGATTAGTTATAAATTGGTTTCTTTAGTTATATGTTAGTTGCAATCAGTTATCATGATTATAAACTAGTTGTTTTAATTTGAGTATATAAGTTTCGTCATATCTATTATTATAATTCTCTTTTTCATTTGATCAATATATATCTCTATTTTTCTCTATTTCAATATTTGATACGAAAATTTTGCATATTCCAATTTTTTCTCAAAACTTTTTCATATAAACTTAATTGTTTTATTTTTTTTCCCACTTAATTATTGAAGAATTTGTTTATTTTCTTCTCTTTTTTCCAATAAAAACTAACTTTTTCTCTTTATTTCTTCATTTTCTTCTCTTTCCCTCTCAAATTTCAAGTTAGAATTCTCTAATCACGATGATGATAATAAAAAAAAACATCAAATAATAGGTATTAAAATCAACATGTTTGCCAACAAAGCTATTTCTTTAATTTTTTGATATCAACGTTGTTTCAATATAAACAACTTTTGTCAAGTATGAAAAAGATAGAGTGAAGTGTATTATTTGAAGATTTATCAAGAACACCAACATGTGGCAAAATATTTCTTTTTAGTTCAATTGACATTCAAAAACAAAAAATGCAAGCAAGATCTTGCATAAAGTATAAATTCTAGATTCAACAATTATCAATAACAATAAAGCAAGATTGTTTTTCTTTCTAAAAAAATCCATAATTGGATTCTCATTTGAAAGTCTTAACGACCAAAAAGCAGCGCAAGAGATTTCGTTAAAAAAAAAATGCAAGAGAATATTTTGTATGGAGTGTAAACTTGATTCAATACCTATTAATAAAAAGAGAAGAAGCAACATTGTATTAGAATATTTTTTGTTTTTAATCAAATAGAATAAATCTTCCAAAAATCTTTTAACCAATTTATTCCGACATTTCAAAATCTTTTAGTCCAAATATTTCAATGTGTTTCATTGTATTTTTACAACATTGTCATATTCTTCACAAGTTAGAAATGTTAATTACAAATTAGTTAAAAATTAGTTATTCTAATTTAAATATATAAGTTTCATTATACCAACTATTATAATCATCTTTTTCTTTTGATTAATACCAAAGTTTTCTCAATTTTTCTTTCTAACTGGTAAGAAGATTTTGCATATTATATAATAATGAATGCATATATATTATATCTATTATTAATAGTTAATAATACCTTCTAATTGAGGCTACAAATTCTTGTCTTGTCATGTGCTTCATTTCATCTATTTCCTTCTCATAGTTACTAACCTGAAAAATGACATATAATCAATAACTCAGATCATTTGAACTACATTTATTTAGTGTCTGAGAATAAAAAGATCAATTGAGAAAGTAATTAAACAGTCTTAATTACTGGAAAGTTAGTAGTGGTGGATGTCCCCCAATACTTAAGTGCAGCTAAATCATATGACCTAGCAGCTTTCTCTTCTTTATCATATCCACCTGCCATTAAATCAAAACAAAAAACACAAATACTACTTTATTTCCCTCCAAAAATAAAAGAAAAGAAAAGAATTGCACAAATATTTGAAATTGAGACACTTACCCAAATATACTGAAGAAAAGTTGAGGAGAAACACAAACAAAACATAAAAAGAGAAATGTGTTAATACATATTAAATTAGATAAAAACAAACTTCAAAATTTTGAACTATAACGAAAAACAATGTTCAAATCTCAGTTAAAAAAAATACTCATATTTATTGTCGGATAATGTGTCGAATAGAATTCAAATAGAGCAATTTAGTGAAGAAAAATAAAACCCTAAGAGATAGTAATTTGAAGTTTACCTTGGCGGCCTTTTCTTGATTGTCCTTCTCTTCTACAGCTATTATCCCAAAGGTGAGCTTCATACCTCCCAGTCCATCTATGTCTATATATATACATACAAATTTTGTATTTTTAAAAAAATAATAATAATAATAAACCATAGAAAAAATAGATTAATCACTAAAAGAAACATACTTTGTTACACCACGATATATTGAAGTTCTTTGCCCAAAGGTTTCAGAAGTTCTTTTTGGAACAGCAACTTCAATAGCACTGTTTGTACTATTATCACCACTAGTTTCACATGTTGAATCTTTACCACTTCCCATAGATAATGTCAACGATTGCAAATTATTATTATTACCCTTTTCTTGATCATACTCATTGGTGGTTGTTGTTACCACTTGGTTTTGCATTAACATGAGATTATTATTTGTAAACAAATAATTATCTGAATCGTTTGATTGAATTTCATTTGGTGTAGCAAGATCTGTTTGATTTTCAGACTTGCACACACCAAGAAAATCTGCTACCTTTGGAACTTCATTGTTACTTTGTGTGTTCATCAGATTCCAATCTGCTGAATTAAAATACCAAAAATATATATCTATTAAAAAGGAAACATAGTCAACCAGTTAATTATACTAATTAGTTGTTCTTTAATGAAAAAAAAATGTAGCAGAAAAATTATATTATAATGGGACATAGCTAGTGAAAAGAACAACTAACTAATATAACCGACTTTAACATGTTTACAAAAAAAAAATGAGAGAAAGAAGAAAGAAGACTATACCATGATTTTGGAAAGGGTTTTCAATGTTTTGGTTGACTAAACCAAGTGGAAAGGGATGATATTGAGTTGCTTGGAGATCATTAGGTGGTAAAGAAGAATGAGAAGGAGAGAGAGGGAAAGAAAGCCAGTTATTATTCATTTGAATCCTTGTTTTTCAACTTTCTTTACTCTTCAAATCAAAGAATACCTGCATAAAATGAAAAGAAGATGGAGATATAGTGAAAGATAATTTGTATAATGGAAAAAAATAACTATAGAAACTGATGATAGGTTTACCAAGGGTTTTAAAATGAAGTTTGAAGCTTAACTGGTTAAGACTTAAGAGAGACATTTAAAGAAAGCAACAATATTTAAAAAATGGTTCTAGCAGATTAAATTAAACTTAAATGTTGTATAAGTGTCTTATCTCACCCTCTTAGAGAAGGTTATTTTTGTATTCTGTGTCTTTTCAAACAGTTTTCAACATAGCACTAGAAAACAAAGATAAAATCTGTGAACAATGATTATTAAATAACTAAGATCTATATAGAATATTATTGAGGACACGAGTGTGTTACTAAACTATACACTGTAATTCAAATCCTTCTGTCTTTGTACAAGACACTTTCTCTCTCTACCACTTGTTTAATTTATTGGAACTCTCGTCCTCGTTTACTGAAAAATATGACACCCCAAAACCCAGCATTCCCACACACTACAATCAACGACTCTACGTAAAGTTACAATATTGGAATAAACTACTTAATATTAAAACCTATCAAAATCTATCATCATTGGAATTTAAGGATGGTTACATTGCAACTCTCGCAATTATGTTATTGTAGATTTTGAAATCTCTGTATAAATATGTTGCAACATAACAATAAAAATATTTGCAACATAACCATAATAATTAATGTTGTGTTAAAATTTTAAAACAACAAAATTAATATTTTCTAAATAAATGACGGTTGAAAAAGAATAGAAGAAGTACCAATTAATGCATGAGAACAATTTTTAACTAAAAATATCAACAGAAAAACTAAGGAATTAGAGAATTGAATAACAACAAGAAGATCTCCAATTCGGTACATATATATATATATATATAAATAAATTTAACAATCAGCAGACACAATATATTGGTCGTCGAGTAGTGCATGTGTTAACGATGCATGAATACGGTCAGGAAGTATTATATGAGAAAAATCCGACATATTAAAAATTAAAAGGACTAGAAGAATGAGTGAGATTTACTTCTGTATCAATATGAGAGCAAGCTATATTGAATATACTTATTAATAAATTAACGTGATTCAATCGAGCAGTAATTAAGAAATATTAAAAATGTATATAAGGGTTAAGTTTGTTGACCATCTACTTGGTTTCCACACCGTCAAAGACTCAAAAGGCCACACTAGTCTCAATTTTTTTAAATTATATGTGAATAAAAAATTGTCTTTGTATTTTACAAATGAGTAAATACATTTCTTAAATCGTAAAGAAGCACTAAAATAGTTACGTAAACTAATCGAATATGTTGTCATTTTATATTAATTGCACGTCAATATCATAACAATATTGACTAATTTGTCTACGAAATTTAGATCTTTCGTGAACTAATTTTCAATAATTATTTCTTGCACAAATACAATTACTTAAAAATATGTAACTAAGATGAACAAATAAAATATAAAAATTAGTTTTTGCTAATATGAAATTGATGTGAAATTAAGTGTAGCAGTCACTTATTCAATTAGTGTATCATATTTTTGTCTCTAACAGTCAAAATTTACAGAAAATATCGTTTTCACTAACACTTTACAATAATTTAGATGCGTTTATAAATACTTAAAATATAGATTAATTTTATTAATACTTACAATTAATTTTACTGGCCAATTCATGTACCTCTTAAAATTAGATTAAAAAAGATTAATTGGAACCGGATTAATGAGACGATTATCTGGTTTGGAAGGAGAAACTTAAAGGTTGAAGAGACAAGTGATTGTAGGTTCAATTTTCTAAACTAACAAGTCTAACTACTTTTTTTTTTACAGGAAAAAGTATAATACGATAGAATAAGAGTAAAAAAATACTCAAACCCATTACATACTTATAAATATTTGTCATTAAAAAAATAATATAATTGATATTGGTATTAGGGTTTGACCAAATGCTTCTTCATCTATCGGAACAAATTTAATGATGACAGAACATGGAAGAAATATGATATTTTATGGAATGTCTATGTTACAGCTCAATAATTTATAAAATATTTAACCGGCAAATATAGAGTTAAAAAATTAGGTTACCATTAAAAAAAAAAAAGTTGCATCGGTTTTACATTGACAATATTAATAATTAATTTTGTTATTTTATCACAGAATTATAATTATCATCATAAAATAATTATATAATCAACGACATGTATTTGTTGTTAACATAAAAGGAATCAACGGAATAGTATATCATTTTTAAAGTCAAAAAAAATCTTAGGTAACTAGGTAGGCAAAGCTTGGATCCCGTTATAACACCACACGCACGCACATATGCATCTTTTGAGAACAAAGTTTTTGGTAACAGAAGCATTGAGGACTCGATTGTAGACTGTAGTCATGGTAAATTATGCGACAACGTGTTACATTTGTGTTATTCAGTTTTTTAATAAATAAAAAAAAAATAGATTTACATATTATTATACAAGTTTAATTATTTTCTAAAATGTCCATATCAGAAGCTAGCATTCTCAAGTATATACTCTGTCAAACTCTTTTTCTTAACTGAATAAAACGAGCACACAAACTCAAATTTCATATCAAACTTACATAAATTACTTCAACGAATTATATGTTAATGTTTGAGAGTACAATAATTTTTAAAACTCCTAGTGTGCCATATGTGCTACCTACAATTTTAAATTTTTCATTGGGAAAATAAATAATGTGAAGGGTTATTAGATTCTGCAATTTTCAGAATACTAATCAGTTAGTGAGTGCAACAACGAGGAAATCCATGCATGTTACTAGTTTTTTACAGTACTTATAAATCTTAAATTTCTATCAAACTGAACAGTGCAGAGCTTTTCTAATAAATGATTAAATTTAGAAACTTCTTCTAACCCAACGAGATAATAAATAATAAGAATATTCTAATAGATATATTAGTATGAACAATTACACTAGCTATAAATTGACAATGAAAATAAAGAATAAACAATTTGAAATACCTGCTAATGTTGATAATTCAAAAAATGTTGTAGCAAAATTCCACTTCTCTGGCCGTCTTCAAAATCACCTTTCAATTTTGATACCTCTACGTGAAGCTAGAACTAACTTAATTACTATTATTATGCAGTACTCCATATAGCAATGAAACTGGAAAAGTAGAGAGAAATCAAAATGAAGAATCTGAAAAGAAATTACAATTAAAGTGAATAAGGAATCTGTTTCTCTCACAGTGCTTATTGTTTTTTGGGAAAATGTGAAGAGAGAATAATAATTAAATATTCTTGTGGCGAATGGAAGAAGAGTGATGTTGCTGATTCGCCACCGGCCATATACAGTCAACAAAATTTAATCTTGCTGTCTCACACCGTTTCAGGTGCTGAGGCCAAATACATTGTCAGGGGAATGTGACTGACACGTGTCAGTTTCTACTGGTTTCTCTTTGTCTTCTGCTTTTCACTTTCAAACTTTGCAGCCAAACGGACCAATTGTTCTGTTTGCATGCGGCCTCTGCTAAAACACACCAATGGCTAAACATCTTTGACTACTCTCTCTCACCACTTCATCCAAAATTATCCTTCATTCTTGCCTTTGAAGTTATCCTTCATGTAATATTTCATATTCACAGCTTAAATATATACTATTTCCATCTCATTTTAATTTTTCAATTTGTGTTCTTTGTAATTCTTAACAAAAATATTAGATTTCTTAATTTTAACGACCAAATGAGTTTTATTTACTCAATTTCTCTTATTAATTGCAGTTAATTGAAAAGTTTGTAAGTTGAGATATATTAAATAAAAGTATACTATTGAGAAAAAGTTATTAATGCACACTGACATTATAAAATGACAAATAATTTAAAATAGGCTAAATAGCATCCCGTTTTAGTCTAAATGACAAATAAATTCATATTTCTATTTTTAAAAACATCAAATAAAGAATAAAATTTGATAAAATTTTTGTATGAGTTTATTTGAAGATTTGAGTTACGAATTTGATGAAATTTGTATTATATTAAATAATATAATTATTTTATATGGGTTTTGGTTGAAAATTTTGATGAGTTTTTTGAATTTTTGTAAATAAAAAGGATAATATTGTTGACATTTTAAAATATAAAAGATCAAATTGTCACTTAAAATTAAAATAAAGGACCAAATCGGGAAAAAAAAAAGATAAATGACTAAAACTTTAATTGAAATCAAGTTAAGGGATCACGAGTGTTATTTAGCCTTTAAAATATATAGAAGTTACACATTTAAAATGAGACAAAACACTAGAGAGTATTTCTTCTTCAATTGATTTTTTTTTTTTTGTCTATTCTTTTTCCATTCATTTTTAATTGTGGTTTTAAAAATTATTTGCACATAAAAAATAAATAAATAAATTTTTAAGTGAAGGGACATTTTGGTCCCTCACAAAAGACACACCGGCTAGTCCTTCTATCAATTTTGTCCTAATCGATTTTTTGATTTGTTTTTGTTAGTCATTTTAAAATTGTGATTGGATTATGTGATGATCTATCTATCATATAATGGTTCATAAAAAGGAAACAAAATCACCGTGAAAAAGAAACAACACAATTTGGAAAATAAAAAACGAAAAGAAACCAAAATATTCCATCTCAAGGGTTTTCATTTCGACTTCTTTCCTTTTCACTTTTAATCAGAAGTCATTTTTCTCATTTTTTAATTTCTTTTTTATTTGGTTTTCAAATGAGGGACAAAATTGTCCTATAAATTTTTGTTAAAGATCGGATAAAAAGTTCACAAATGTCATTAATAACATAACGGTACACGTCATCAATTTTCATATAGTTTAATGACATATATTGATTCAGAGACTAAATTGTCTCAATTTATTTTTGTCATAGACTAAAAAAATATCGTTTTGTTGTTAAGAACTAATATGTCTTGCGTATTTTTGTTGAAGGATCAAAATATCTCTTTAGTCTATATTTTTTTTATAATACTCTTAACTAGGCCCTCTTATATCCTTAACATTATAAGGAAAAACTTTCAAAAACATCCACTCTTTTTGCTCTTATCATTAACTAGGCCCTCATAACTCTTAACTTTCAAAAATTGGTTATAGAAAATAAATGTATTTGATCTAAATTTTGAACTACATACATTCACTTTGTTTAATCTATTTTTATTTATATTATGAGACGTATAGAGTAATAAAGGAACCAAAAATACCCCAAATTAAAAGAAATTTTTATAAAAGGGACTATAGATTATTAAACTTATTTATCTTTGCATTAAATATATATAGATAATTTTGATGAAAACAATACTTATTGTATTCCACAATGAGTGATCCAATTAACTATCTCACACAAAATAAGAAAAATGTTTAAATGAAAAAGATAATAAAACTTTTACTAAAATAACATTATCAAATATTGATGCATTTATCTTTATATTAATATAGAGTTTACAATATGGAATTGAAAATAGTGCATATCGAAACAAAAATAGTTCGGGTGATATTAATAAAAGAGTACAATCGAAAAAAAAAGTAATTAACGTTAAGTTATAAATTATCCTTTATTACATTTTTTCAAACGAGTCACTGATTGTGCAACAGAAGGAATAAAATATTAAGTTTCAATTTATAAAGTCACCTCATTTTATAATTTTTTATTTTATTTTTATAGACATTAAATTGGTGAATTTTTTTTTGGGTATAATATATTATATATAGGTGAAATTTAATTAAAGTTTATTGTAATTGGAATTATAAACATCATATTTATAGCAATATTTCTCCGTATCAAAATATTTTGGTGCTGATGTAGTACTTTATCTTTTTTATTTATCAAATTAATTAATCATTTTTTTCATGTCAAAATAGTTTTTTATGCTCAAAAAGTAAAAATGCCAATAACATATGGTTGCATCAATTCTCTTTTTTTTTAATCAATATCTACTAGTAAAAGTCTTATTTATCGTACCATTCAAAAAGATACACGATACCCTTAGTATTTGCATCAAAATAATAGATAGAGAATCATTAACCAATCAAATAATATCAGCATTAACATGAAATATTTTAGTTTTTGTTTAAGATTTTAGTCTCCTTAACGTCAACTCGAGTCTAAAAGTGGTGTTAAGTGGCACTAAAACAATTTTTTTTTGTAGTATATCATTTGTATTTGTTGATTATGTATGCAAATTTTCATAATGGGAGTGAAGGATAGTCCCACGGTGTAAAACTTTTTTTAATATAAAATACTAACTTGATAAAAAATAATGGAATACATTTATATCAAAAAAATTAAATAAAAGATATTTTTATGTGGTATTGTTTTTTTTTCTAATAATTTTGTCATTTATTTAATGCACATAATTACTCTATTGTACTATTAATACTGCGCGCTACTTTTGATTTTTCTAATTAAGGTGATATTTATTTTTCTATAAAAATATTTTATTCGGTATTTAAAAAAAATCACTATAAATTCATATAATTATAACGTTGTTATAACATATGTGATTGAAAGATCCTACAAAATGAGAAATTTTGAACTTGTTACTAGAATTATAGCATATGTGAATGGAAGATTCTTCCATTAACACCGTTATACCAACGTGAATTAAATTTTGTTTGGAATTTCCTCACATATTGAATTTGACTTATTCAGTCTCAAATATAAATAACAAAAAAGTTATATTTTATGGCCTTAAATATGAGCAAATTTTTTATTAATTATACTATAATATTATTTATCCTAAAATATTATTTAATTAATATATAATTTATTTTTCAACAACTCATTGTTTTTATAGAGCAAGTTATAATGAGGGACAATTTAAAAAAAGCAATTACATTTTCATTATTTTGAAAAAATTAAATGAACTCGACTAATTTTATTAAAATACTTTATCAATCTTACTAATTAGTTAAACTAATTCGAATGAGAAGAAGTTGAACAAATTATTCAAGAATCAAATTAAAAAGAAAAATTAAATCAATTAAAGTTCTATGAAAATTTTGTCAATAAAATTTTTTTTTAAAAAAATAGTGGAATAATTATCTTTAACTTTCTCATACTACATTACAATTATTGATAGAAATCATATATAAAATAAAAAAAAATTAAAATAAAAGTTATATAATAATAAATTTTATTAATTAGTCTAACTAGTGTAATATTATTGAATAACTTTTTTGAAAGTATATGAAATTTTGTTTTTTTATCATATATGAAACCTTAAAGAGTACTAGTAATTGTGAGTGAAATAAATAAAAAAGATGATAATTTGAAGGAGGCATGTGGGTGATTGCATCAGTTGAGGAGACAAAATTTGAGAATTTCAAAGAAATGGGAGGAAATGCCGGGGAAAGTGTTCGTGTCGCCTCGAAATGAAACATTTGAAAAGGTTGATGTGTTATGTTTGGTGTGAACCTCTCTGCATCATCTCTGCTTGCTTCTCTGAAACCTATCCCTTAGCTACCTTAGATTTGTTTGTAAAGCAAGAGTTTAGATAGATGAGTTACTGAAAATGACAAATCATAAATTATAAAATTCTTTAAACAAGCAAGGATAAGGATTCGACCAAGCCGTTTCCTAAAAAAACAAAAAAAATTATTTAATAAAAATAATTCAAATTTTTTTTATTTAATAAAAAATGTCTCACATTCTAATATTCTCAAGATTAATACTGATAAAATTTTGTATAAATTTAACATTATTCCAATAAATATTAAATCAATGCACATAATTTAATAATTGTAAAAGAGTTGAAATTACAAAAATAAAAAAAGCTCAAGTTTTTATTGAATCGCAAAAAGGATATAGATAAATTTATCAAAATAACCAATAATTTCTTTTTGTGATTGCTAGTTGATACAATATTTATCGAATTATTCAAAACTTTCGAAAATTTAAAAATTTTCTATTTCGAAAATTTGAAAAATTTTCTACGTACGAATCTCTTGAATTTCTTTTTTCTCTTATAAATTTTTTCAAATTTTTTTAATAATTTATTTACCAATATATATCTTTAATTATGTTACATTTTTTTTATAATTTGTAATAAATGTTATGATAAAAATATTAACTAATTATTTTTAATGAAGGATAAATTTTTTAAATGTTTTCTTGAAAGATAAAATTGTCAAATAATATTTGTCGTTATACTATCTTCTCACTCGATTATAAGCTAAAGTAACTAATTGCACATTTATTAAGAATAATGATTAACTGTATTTGAATTTCTTGATGCAATAAAAACAATAATCACATTTTTTAAATTTCCCCCACTTTTCATTTAATTTTGTTAGAGAAGTTGTTATAAAGGATATTTTGATAATGGTAACTTTAAATAAGGTGAATTAGTTGTATCATACTTATATTTTGGTCTATCAATTGTGATTTTTTAATTTTATTTATATTTTAGTTTCAGAAGTACTCCTATCAATTTTATTAATTTTTATAATTTACACCCTCATACATTATTTATAAGTAAACGTTTGTAAACAGAAATTGTTGAAAATGATGAAAATTAGAGTTAGTGATGTAAATTAAAAAAATAAGTAAATTTCACATAGAAGAATTACACACACTAGCAGTATTTATAGAACGGATGTATGAAATTTGAGGTGTGCTTCAAGGAATACAAAAGGTGTTTGTGAAATATATACATAGATTTTTTTAAAAATGAATCTTCGTGAAACTATATATAAGTTTCAAAATTCTCAATTTAAAAATGTAAATTGTTTAATGAATTTATGAAACTTATATATAGTTAAGGTGCTTAATGAATTTTATGAAATTTTCAAAATGTAAATTCTCAGTTTATTTTATGTTGAATGTAAAACTTTTAAAATGTAATTTTTTTCAAAATTTTAAAATAATTTTGAATGTTTGGTTGAATGTGAAACTTCTAAAATGCAATTTTTTCAAAAGTTTTAAAAAAATTAAAAAAATTGATTGAACACGAAAATTCCTAAATGCAATTTAAAAATAAAAAATTTGGTTGAATGTGAAACTTTTGAAATACAAATCTTTCAAAATTTTAATATAATTTCAAAAAAAAAAATTAAATGTAAAACTTCTTAAATGCAATATTTTTATAAGTTTAAAAAAATTCGAAAATTTGATTGAACACGAAACTTTTAAAATGTAATTTTTGAAAAAATTACGAACAAAATTAAAATTTTAATTAAATGTAAAACTTTCAAAATATAATTTTTTTTTAAAATTTTAGAGAAGTCTCAAAAAATTGATTGAATGTGCATATTCTAAAATACAATCCGCCTTCTTTTAGCACCTCTCTGCCTTAAATTTGGATGGGCCGAAAATCAATTTACTTTCTTCGGTTGGTTATCCGGCGATTCTTCCTTGTTCCATTTATTGATCTGACGGCCAGACAAGTTAACCACTTAACCATCCGATATTTAATTAAGTAGTTGTCTAGTTAGTATATTCTGAAATGCCCTCTCATAAGCATTCAATGTTTAAAAATATTTTACTTATATAGGGTAATTATTTTTAAAATAATGTAGATGAGTGACTTTATGTACTGACAATTTTAAATATTTAATATTATTTATGAATACAAATTAAACTAAAAAAATTATTTAATGTAGCTTTTTGAATAAAAAGTATATCATTAATGATGTTTGTTACGGAAACAAATTTAAAGAAAGACAAGATATACACTTGCTTTTGATCGATAATTACCTATTTTATTGTTCTGTAAATTACTTATATATTACTACTTTGTACTATTGTCAAATTTCGTGCATACAGTGTTCGTTACATATAACATTGCTCTAGTTAGATATTATGATTTTTTTAATTGTTAAAATAATTTAAAATTAATAATAATATATAAAGTGATAGAAAATTGAAAAATCTAGACATCAATTCAATCCATAAAAATTAATAAGAATTACTTCAATAATAATATTTGCAAATAATATGATTTAACTAATTTAAATTTATAATTTATTAATTTAATAATAATAATTGAAAATAATGGTTGTTGAATGTGGCGGCAGATAATAGTTGTTGTGGTGGAAAGTGGGATGATGGTGACTGATTGTGGCGGTTATAGTAATGGTGATCAAAATGGCTCCCAACAATCATTTATTAAACCTATTTTGTGGTTTTAAGATTTAAGCAAGAGTTGTTTCATAATTAAAGTAAAAAAATTAAATAACTCTATTTACTTAAACATGTTTTTATTACCTAAATATTAATACTAACAAGTGTTTTAAGAATATCTCTATAAACCAATATATAAATATTATTTTAAAAATGGTCTTTAAATTCTTTAAAGTTTAAAATTGTTTTGAAAGTTTTTATATTCAATTTATAATTTCTATTTTTGATTTTTAGCACATGTTAGCAAAACCCAATAATAAATAATACTGGTCTTACATGTTTCATGGCCTAGCCTAGTGCAGAAAATTGCTAGGAACACTATGTTTTAAGGAATAGAAGAAAATTGAAATTCATACCTCCACAACTTTATTCGTACCCCACATACTGTCATTTTTTTATAAATTTCTCAAAATACGATTATAGACAATATAATCTTTTTTAAAATTAGTCTGCTTTTTTATCCCCTCACACCTGTTTTTTTTACATACCCAAAATATTTGATATGTAAAATATTTGGTCGAAAACATGAAATATTTGGTATGTATAATTTTTTTTTATGTACCAAATTTTTTGAGTATGAAATATTTGGTATGTAAATTTTTTCTCTTTATTTTGTTTGTAGACTAGAAATTTCAAAAACAAAATATTTAGTATGTAAAAAATTCTCAGTTTTTTTATATACAAAATTTTAGGTAAATAAAATTGTTTCTCTGTTTTTTAGATTTCATAATTCTAAAAAACAAAATTTTTGGTATGGAAATTTTTAAATTGAAGTTTTGTCAAAAATTATTACATATCATAAATTTCGTATTTGTGGGAGGTAAAAAATGGGTTCAAAGTTTTCAATGAAACAAGGTGAAAATAGTAGAAAAAAATAGTTTTATTTATTTATTTATTTAAGTATGAAGGTAAGAGTCAAAGTGTAGAGTATCAAATCCAATTTTAGAACAGAAAAATGAACACTCCATATCGGCCCCATTTTGCTCGTTATCAGGTGAGATAACTGGTGAGAAATCTATCACTCACCCCTCATCTTTACATCCCACTCTCAAAGCACACGAAAAGACTATTTTACCTATTTTTATCGGTTACTATTTGACGGTCAAAATTCTTGAAATTATTAACATTTCAAAAAATTTAAATTTTTGAACTTTTTAAAGAAAAATTGCATTCGAATGTTGTGTTCATCTAGATTTTCGAATATTTTTAAAATAATTATGGAAAAATTGTATTTTGAAGTTTCACATTCATCAAAATTTTTGAAATTGTATTAAACTTTTGAAAAAAAAATGCATTTCCGAAATTTGACATTCATTCAAAATTTTGAATTTTTTTAAAGGTGGAACTAGTGCACCTCAGAAGTTATACATTCATCGAAAGTTTCAATTTTTTTTAAAACTTTTTGAAAAAATTGCATTTTCGAAGTTTCATATTCATCCACAGTTTCGATGTTTTTTTAAAACTTTTGGAAAAATTGCATTTCGAAAGTTTTACATTAATCCAAATTAGTTTTGAATTTTTTTAAACTTTTGATAAAATTTCATTTTAAAAGTTTCACATTCATTCAAGGTTTCGATACTTTTTAAAACTTTTAAAAAAATTGTATTTCGAAAGTTTCACAATCATTCAAATTAGTTTCAATGTTTTTTAAACTTTTGAAAATATTGCATTTTGGAAGTTTTACATTCATTCATATTTTTGAAATTTTTTAAAACTTTTAGAAAAATTGCATTTCAGAAGTTTTGCATTCTTTTAAAATTCTAAATTCTTTTAAAATTTTCAAAACTTCAAGTAGTAGAGAATAAAATAAAAAGATAAAATGGTATTTTTTATGTGTTTTCGGGGTAAATGGTTTTATAGTTGTTTGGGAATTGTAGCTTTGGCCCACTTCTAAAACAGTGTTAGCTCAAAAATTGAAAATGAGATATTTTTTATATCGTTACACTTGATCTTATTTTTTATATTTTAATTTATTAACAAAAATTTATCCTTAACATTTTATCTTTGTTATGAATATTTGATGGATATCTCTTTTAATTTTTGTGAGTTAAAGTATTAATCTTTAATGTTAGTGGAACATTTGATACTAATGGATTATAATGAATAATTATGATAAATAGTTGTTTAAAAGAATAGATGTTGAAGAACAGATGATACAACTCTTACTTTCGCATTCTCTCTATCTCCTTTCTTTTTATTGTTCTATATTTTGCTATCGTTTAGGTTAATTTCGAAATATGTTACCAGCACGATTTTCTACTATACAAATGATTGAGATTTTTTTAGAAAATTACATTGCAAGAATACTTCTTCTTTATATTAATTTAATTCTAATCTTGTTACTATGTTTGCTCTCATATTGTTTTATGTCAATTATTTTTATTTTTACAAATAAATTTTGTTGAGAAATTTCTTTGACTTTATAATTATCATATCTTTCTTTTTATTTTTGTTAAATTCTTTCTGAATTTAAATTAAAACATCTCTGACGGATTGCTCAAACAATGATTTTTCTTGATAACTGTATATGAAGACCATATGTGATATAGTTCCTAAAGAACTAAAACAAAATTAAAACATCCCTGAAGTATTGCTCAAAGAATGATTTGTGATTAAAGCATCCTTGAAAGATCGCTCAAAGATATGGTGGTTTATTATCAATTCAAAGATATTAGAACAATTGAAATACATATTATTGTAAACATGAAGTTTACAAATCATATTAAAATTTGTTGTTGGCAAAACCAGTTAGGTCATCCTGATCTATTATGATGCAAAAAATAGTTAAATTTTTTTTATGCCAACATATATTGAAGAGCCAGAATATTCTTCAATTCAATCATTTTGTGTTATTAGTCCCCAAAGAAAGTTGACAATTTGAGGGAATGAGTCTATCACATTTATATAATGTAATTGAAGTGGTCTTTACGAATTAATACACCAATCGTGTGAATTATGTGGATTAATTCATCGATTATAAACTAAATGGTAATATGTATGTTTTTTGTCAACTCACAACTAGAAGTTTGTGAGATTTTTGTTTGACCTAATTTGACTAAGATATCTATTTTATCTAGAAAGAATTTGGAAAGTATTGAATATTTATTGGATTTGTTGTTGAACATCATGTAGCATATGTTCATACACAAAATTAGATTTGAAGATCCATTCTTTAGACATATAAAGTTAATTTATGACCAATACTTATGTGATCATAACTTCTATGTTTTACTCTGAGAACATGCAATCATGTATGCTGACAAAAATCCTCAAACAAAAAAATGAGCTAAAAAGAAAGATAGCCCAAGTGAGAATATGAATATTTCAAAAGACTAATAAGGATCTCAAGAGCATGAAAATGATCCATATTTTAATAAATTAGCCAACTTTGTAATTGTGGCTTTGAAGTAATTTTTAAACCCACTATCTGAGAGGTTAAACATTCACTCACAGGTAAAGTTTTCTTCTCTGGAATTAGAAATGCAAATTTGTACGTATTATATCTGGATGATTTACCTGTTGAATCTTGTTTTATGTCTATTGAAAAGGATAAAAGGGATTTGGCACAACTGAGTTGGTCATACAAACTTAAACATTATTTCTAAATTATCCAAACTTGAATTGGTTAAAGGTCTTCCAAAAATCAATTTCGAGAAAGATAAAATATGTGAAGCTTGTGCCAGAGGAAAACAAGTTAAAAATAGTTTTCACTCAAAAAATATCATCTCAACAAAATGACCTCTTGAACTTCTTCATATTGGCCTTTTTGATCCTATCAAAACTCCAAGCCTTAGTGGAAAAAGATATGGATTTGTAATTGTTGACGACTTCTCACGATTTACTTGGGTTCTCTTTTTGAAACAGAAAGATGAAGCCTTTAAAGTATTTCATAATTTTTGTAAGATTCAAAATGAAAAAAAGAACAAACATTATATCTGTGAGAAGTGATCATAGAAGAAAATTTGAAAATGAATCTTTAAAAAATCTTTTTGATGAAAACGAGATATCACACAATTTTTTTTGTCCAAGAACTCCTCAAGAAAATGAAGTTGTTGAAAGAAAAAATAGAACCTTACAAGAAATGACTAGAACCATTTTAAATGAAGCAAACATTGAAAAATATTTTTGGACTGAAGCAATTAACACAACCTGTTATGTTTCAACTCGGGTATCCATTAGAAAAATCTTGAACAAAACTCCATACGAATTATGGAAAGACAGAAAACCCAATATCTCATCCTCGCACATGGGGAAATGAGTAAAAGTACCAAAGTACAAAAAATGATGTCATTGACTTATAAAGTTGTAATTTGATCCCCAAACAAGTCAAACACATTACTACTTGTATATCCTCAAGTTGATATATACTTGAGTTATTTTGTACGCCTGCCGAGGCTAGTAAAAATATAGTGTTGTAAGCCTGGTGAGGCTAAGAAAATACATAGTTGAAAAGGTGCAGATCAGATGACGAGTTTCTGAGCACTAGTGAAAATCTCACAAAGCTGTGAGGACTGAAGTAGCCTATATTAGGTGAACCAGTATAAATTCTGTGTGTGAATCTTTTTAAACTCTACTCTCTTTATATTTGTTTTATTTACACCGTTAGCACACTTATCACACATATTTCAAACTTATATTATTCTTCTTTTGATCATCCTCGATAAAAGGAGGGCTATTTTTCATCTCAGCATCCTCACTCTAAAGACAGCTTAAGAGGATAATATTAGTACAAGAACTAAATTTTAAAAATGGTCACAATTCAACCTCATTCACGTGAAATTCACTTTTACTTCAATAATATATATTCTATAAATCTAAAAAATATTTATTTTCTATAAAATTAGAGAATTCGTATGATGGAGGAGTTAATAAAATCTTGCAAAATTTAATGAAATGTAAATATTAAGGGCAAGACCAGCCTAATAAATATTGACACCTAAAAGAAAATTTAAAATAAGATCTTTTAAAAATTGACAATAATAAAATTTAAAATGAAACTATTTTATAATATTAAATAACTTTTGTGACAAGTACAATATTAAACAATTTTAAAATAAATATGAAATACATTCGCATAATTTAATAGTTTTTTATTGAATTAATTAGTACCAACAATAGAGAGTAAAATTTATACTATAAAAGCTAAAAAATTTAATACTAAAAAAATAATAATATTAATTAAATCAAAAGTATAAATTTGATGTCTAAAAATATTTGAGTCCCAAAGCAATAGCCTCATTTGTGTCCCCTTCGATCAGTCTTTATTAAGGGTAGTTAAAAATGAATTGTAATATAGAAGTGAGTGTCAATTGTAAATATAAAAAATGACCAAATAGGTGTTGAAATTCAAGTATAACTGGTTAGTCTCACATCGACAAGAAATAAATAAAATATTGGATATATAAGAGAAATGACACATACACCCATTGTTTTAAGGTTTTGGGTAGAGATGTGGCTCGTTGTTGCTCCTGTGTCATGGGGAAGATTGTTGAAATTTAAATGTGAGTGATTAGTCCCATATAAACTAGAAATGGAGGAAATGTATAATATATAAGAGAGATGACCCAAACACCTGTTGCCTTAGACTTTGTTTGGGAGTTTGGAGGGGAGGGGAAGGAAGGGCTTTGGATAGAGGAGAAATAGAGATAATTTTTTTACAATTTTAAAGAGAGTGATTTTGTAGAGAATGATAAGAAAATGCTTATGATAAATATATTTTTAATTATAAAGTATTTTAACAGCATGAAAACTAGGGAGATTAATATATTTTCAAAATCCTCCAAAGTCCATCTCTAATACAATTTTTGAGTTTCTCAAAATAAAGAGATTTTGTATTATGAATAAACACAAATTTCTCAAAACTCTTTGTTCCTTTTATTTCTTTCTTCCTTTTTTTCAAAATCATCCCATCCCTTCCCAATTTATAATTTTTAAGAGAGTAATTTTGTAGAGAATAATAAAAAAAATACTTAAAATTAATATATTTTTAATTTATAAAGTATTATAACAGCATAAAAATTATATGAAAGATTTGTATATGTCTTTCAAAATCTCCTTCCAATGCAATTTTTGAGTTTTCTAAAATAGAGAAATTTGTGACTTTTCTAAAACAAACTTCTCAAAACCCTCTCCTCTCAAAATTTTTCATTCTTTTTATTTTTTCCTTCATTTTTTCAAAACCTTCTCCTCTCCCCCAACTCGCGAACAAAACCCTAAAATTTAAATAAAGATGTGTCAAAGTTATTTCCCTTGGGACTCTCCAACAATAGAAACATACAATTGATATATAACATTGTTTTTTAAGAAAAAAGGAAAGAAAGTGAGAAGAAATAAACACAATCGAAATATGAACTTGCTTTATTTGGAACGGCGACAAAAAGGCAATAGAAAAGTTGGAGTCGAACATCATATGAAAATACTTTCCTTGCATATATGAGTGGAGATTGAAAAATAACATTTTTTTTACGAGAAAACTTAATTACAGTTGAAAAGACAAAAAAAAAAAAACACACAAGAAAAAGTGGTGCACGTGATTAATCTCTTCTGTGGGTCTACATCAAAAGCAAAATTTTCAGGAGAACTAAACTAAATTATAGATCTGTAGGTAAATTGCATTTTTAATTCTAGTAGTGGCTTGATGTATTCCACAATAAAAATAGCTTAATATCATAAGTTACATAAGTATAGTCTCACTATGTCCCTTGCCATTTGCAATCACATCTTCGGAATGATAGTATACTTGAAATTAATTTGTCATCAAAATGAGTTGAATCCAAATTGTAAAGAATAAGAGAAAGCTAAATAGAATGCAAATTATTGGGAAGAATTTGGATCCTCTTAAATATTTTAGAAGTTTTGTTTTAATTTTAAAAATTAGACCTTTAATATAAAAATACAATTTTAATTATTAAAAAAAGAATAAAATAAATTTTAGTCTTTATAAAATTTTAAAATTTTATTTTAGTCTCTACAAAAAAATTCTCAATTTTTTAGTCAATAAAATTCTTTTTATCCTCTTTTGATCTCTATTTTGAAAAGTTTTATTTTTTACAAAAAAAAAATGATATGTTTAGTTCATATAAAATCAAATTATAGACTACAAGTGAATACATTTTTTTAGCGGACTAAACTTAAAATATCATAAATTTGTATGAATTAAAAATATATTTAATTTAAAATCACTATCATTTTATTATATTATATTATAAAAATAAAAATAAAAATTGGAGTTCTCACCAATTGGGGCCTTGTGCTATTGGGATACTTGCACAACCCAATAGCTGATCCTCTAGGAAGAATAGGAGTTCAAAGTATAGTTGAAAGTGAAAATAATTATTGGTCATATTTGACTTACTTTTTAATTAAATTTAGAATCAATCTAATATATGTAGAGGTATAAAACAAATGTTAGGGAGAAATGTCCTTTTAAAATAAATAAATAAATAATACAAGATTTATATAAAAAGTGATTTTTTTCTAAATATAAGTTCAAATCTTGGTCAATATGTACGAGACTTTAATATTGACCACCTGAATTAACGGAACTTCTATAACTAATAAGATATATTATATATTTATAATTAAATTAAATTAATTAAATACTTTTTTACCAAATTTTTTGAAAATTAAAGTCCTAATTTAAACTATTTGGCCCTTGATCCCAACTCTAATATATCAAACTCTAAATTACTATGATCAATTTTTATGAGAATTAGAGAGATAAAAATAAAAAAGCTAAACACAATAAATACAATATGGGATGAAAACTTCATCCATTTAGTGCTATTTGCAACACACACAAAAAACAGTTGCCATGGTTTGTATCTTCCCCATCATAAAAATGAAGCTGAGACTTCCAGTTGGATGCAACCATCACCCATATAAATGATAAAGAACAGGCCCACTACATAGTGCTTTTAATTCAAAATTTTATCAAATATCATAATTGAGGGCGCCTGTGATGAAAACTTAGTGGTCAACTTTATGAAAGAAAAATTAAAGGCAACATGATGGAGTAAAACCACAATAATAGCCCCCCGTGTGCTGCCCTTCCGAAAATAACAAAGTGATGATCATATTAATGTATATACTTATGATCAATAGTCATTTGTGTGGGGGCTATAGAGATTAAAATGGATATTGGTATATTAAATTGAATAGATAGTATATTTCTCTTGCATTTTGGCATCTATATAATTGCTTCCAAACTTAAATGGTCGATCGATAGAAAAAAATTCTATATGATAAAGATATATAGGTTATAATAAATAGAGTAACATTATTTTATGGAATATATAATATATTTAAATGACAAAAATACTTTCAGATTGAATTGTATATATGTCAAATTAAGTTATACGGTTAGATATCTTAATCGGTTGTTGTTTAATTAATTGATTATATAATTATTTATAACCATTGATGTAATTAATCATCTCTATATTATCAATATTATTTAGTTTATTTTTTCTAATTTTTATTTTATCAAAAACTTAAATCAAGAATCATAATATATATAGTAATACATTTAAATTTTATAAATTAACATAAATATAAATAAATAAATAAGTAATAAAATAACTTCATATTTTAAAAAAATCTATTGACATTACTAAATAAATAATTTGATTTTAAAAAAAAGATCACGAGTAAGTAAAT
>JBBPBO010000005.1:77602868-77778782 GCA_037974295.1 Cicer cuneatum
ATAATATGTAAATGACAAGTCTACCTTTGTAAAGAAATTATATTTATTTTAAAAACTTAAATTCATATTCATATTTTTATAATTACGAATATGTTTTAGTCAATTTTTTAAAATATTTTAATTTCAATATATTTTTAAGTCATTAGATTATATAAGATGATAAGGGTAATAAAAATACATATTTTTAAAATTAATTATTAATACTTTTATTTTTTAATTTAATATTATATTCTATTATTTTTATTTATATTTAAATTTTAGTAAATTTCAATTTTTGATATTTTAAATTCAATTTTATAAGAGTAACTAAGTAAATGATTTGTCTTATTATTCTATCGATTTCTAACTTAATACATATTTAGGATAAAAAGATTTAACTAAAAAATCAAAATATACGATAGAGTTTAAGATTAATTTATGAAATCTTATTAATTTATCAAATGTTGAATTGAGACAAAATATTATAACTTATATCTTTGTTTATTTCTTATCATATCAATTAAAATGACACTAAGGATATAAATATATTATAACTTATATGATCACATGAAAGACAACATCGTTGATCAAAAGCTTTAACTCTATTGCATTCTCATAGTTAAAACTCGAGACATATCTAATTAAACTAAAAGAGGCGCTGTAGGATCTCATTCAACTGCTATTGAATTTTTCTCAAATTGTCATTTTTATAAATAAAAAAAAAACATTATATTCCTAAAGAAATTCTTTTGGATGGTTAGATCATACTATCTGACAAAGACATCAACAAAGTCTTAAAAGCTTTTCGCTTTAATAAAGTACATAAATGTTCCAAACTTTGACATGAGTGGAGGAATATAATTACTGCCACCCAGTACATCCCTCTCCCTTCCTCCCCTTACCCTTACTTGAGCTAAGGTGGAAGCTTATATGTATTTTCTCCCATCAAATGATGACCAACAGAAAAGCATATGGTAAAACTTCAAAGGTAATGTAAAGTCACATTTAAAAAATTGGAGTGGGGTTATTATGTCTCCAACACATTTACACTCCAAAGTTAGGCAAAAAGCAAAATAGTATACAAAGATCTCATGTTGGAATGGGCTTATTATATCTCCAACATATATAGGCTCAAAAGATAAGTCTAAAGCAAAGTAGTATATACAAAGATCTCGTGTAACCTAAAGTTGTGTTGTATGGGGTTCATGATGAGTTTTTCCATATAACTCGTCCCCTTGGTTGTACATATGTGTGGTATCTAAATGGATAAATTTATACATAGTCTTTCTCTTATCTCAAGCATCAATTAATGCAATTTTTTTAAAGTTATTTCTTAGTAGGTATCATCCAGATAAGAGACGGACATTTTAAATAAGTTTTCAAGAATTTTAACTCGGAGTGGTTAATTTGTTATATGAAATTTTAAAAAATGGTTTAAAGGCAGGGACAAATCTATTATATAATGGGAGCTCTTGGCCTCAGTGACAAAAAATTCTTCTAATAATAATATTATTTTTATTTTAAGTTTTTAATGAGACGAGTAGTTGAATGATTTATTAATTATATATATAAATAATGATATATTTGATAGTATTTACAATAAAAAAATTATTAAATATTTTTAAAATATAAAATTTCAAAAAAGATAATTATAATTTATAAAAATTCTTATTTATTTTGAATTAATTTATATATTATAATTGTATTTTGTAAGAGTTAATAATATTTTGCTATGACACTATTTAAAGAGTACTATTGAAGTTAACTTGTAACTTGGTATAACACATATTAATCTATTTATTTTTTAAAACACTTGATATTATTGTCAATCGATAACACGTACGTACCAAGGTCATATTAGAGGAATCCTTGAAATTGTGAATCTTGTGAATAAAAGAAAATTTGATTGAGTCGAAAAATGTGTGTCTAAAAGATTTTCCAACTAAGATTAGTTAATGTTAAACATTGGTAGATAATCATTACCTATAATATGATTAAAATATTGACTAAAATTTTAAGCAATAGAAATAGCAATTGCCTAATTGTCATAGTATGAGTAAGCTCCTATTAATTCCCCTAGCTACAATGGCTCCCCGTGACAACTTGACTAGCTTTCCAGTAATAAAAAAACTAAAGGTTAGA
Source organism: Cicer cuneatum (assembly GCA_037974295.1). NCBI lineage: Eukaryota > Viridiplantae > Streptophyta > Magnoliopsida > Fabales > Fabaceae > Cicer > Cicer cuneatum. The sequence goes on from JBBPBO010000005.1 coordinate 77,604,990, forward strand.
TATTTAACTTTTTCTTAAATTAAGCATGTTTTCTAAAAATTATTTTAGAACAATTCTAAAAAATACTTTTTTTTAACAGTAGAACAATTCTGCAAACTTCACTTTACTCTAATTAATCTAAATTTTCATCTAAAATTATTACAAATTTTCAAGAACCTACAAATTTGGGTTGGGTGAATATGTAGCATGATAAAGCTCTGTTTATCCTACTTTTTCTGTTTATTAGGGGTCTTAAAAAATTACAAAACTTACATGCAATTCTTTGTATGATGATTAAGCCATTGAACTCATGTTGTTAATAAATTTCAGTTAAGAACGAATTATATCAAAAAATATTGATGGAGCAATCAAAATCGATAATTTAAAAAATTGCAGAGACAAAAACAAAGAAAAAAATGATCATGCACTATCAATATAAATCAATTATAGTTAATAAAAACTATTAATTTTATCATTTCATCACATGACTATATATATTATCAGCATAAAATAACCATCAAATTAATCAACTATATATATTGGTTGTCAGCACTATGTTGGTTGTCAACGTAAAACTGTTTACATTATTAGTGTTTATTAGTATTTGTTCATTAAATTCAAAAACAAATACAAATACTTTATAAAGACTAAAATCAAACTCCCATGTATTTGCATTTGCATGACCAAAGTTATAATTTAATTTAATTTTTGTTTTTAAAATATACCATTTTTTCTTTTATATATATATATATATATATATATGATTTCAAGGATAATAATGCTTACTTAAAAATTTGCCCATTACAACCTTCATGCAGTAATCAAATTTATTTAAATGAGTTTTGCTCTTTTGTTAAATTTCCTTTTGGAACAAGCAATGATCAAATTCCAGGTAAATTATAGTATTGAATGTTTCTCTAATAAGATAACGGTATGGTACGCAATGTTATGTAGGTAGTACTAGTTAAGAAATTGAGAAACGAAAGCATAATTATAAGATAGAAAATGTTAAAAGGCAAGAAGACTGTCGCTAAACAAGCAAAAATAAAAATAAATAAAAAGAAAGAAAAGGCTATAAAAAAACCTTGTCCCAACCAACAAAACCATAATTGTTCCTAATCCTTCCACCTTCATTCTCTCCTCACATTCCATTGTTGAAATTAAAATGGAATTAGCTCCACCATCGTTGGAGCTGGACCTTGACAATCTTAAAGCACTCAAAATCCTAGGCAAAGGTGCCATGGGCACTGTCTTCCTCGTCCACAACCCCACCACCACCACCACATTCGCTCTCAAAGTCGTTGACAAAACTTCAATCCACGCCAAGCACGACGCCGAACGCCGCGCCCGTTGGGAAATCCAAGTCCTCTCCATGCTTTCTCACCCTTTTCTCCCTTCCATTCTCGGCACCTACGAATCTCCACAGTTTCTCGCGTGGGCCCTACCTTATTGTCCCGGTGGTGACCTCAATGTCCTTCGTTACCGCCAAAACGACCGCGTTTTCTCCCCTTCCGTTATCCGCTTTTATTTAGCAGAAATCCTCTGTGCTCTCGACCACCTTCATTCCATGGGCATCGCTTACCGTGACTTAAAACCCGAAAATGTCCTCATTCAAAGTTCTGGCCACGTCACCCTCACCGATTTCGACCTCTCTCGTAAACTCAACCCCAAAACCGTAAAAACTCTCATTTCTAATTCTACTTCTAATAATTCTAATTTGCCTTTACCTATACCTAATTCGAAGCTTCCAGAATCTCACCGTAAACACCGACGGAATTTCAGCCGTTGGATCCCTCACATTCCAGAATCTTCTTATCATCATCACATGAAGAATGGTTTCAACTTGAAAAAAACCAAGTCAGCACGAGTTAGCCCGGTGAGTCGAAGGAAACTCAGTTTCTCCAACGGCGAACGATCCAACTCGTTTGTTGGAACGGAGGAGTATGTCTCGCCGGAGGTTGTTCGTGGTGACGGTCACGAGTTCGCTGTTGACTGGTGGGCCCTAGGGATTCTTACGTACGAAATGTTATACGGTACGACGCCGTTTAAGGGGAAGAATCGCAAGGAAACGTTTAGAAATGTTCTCACGAAGTCGCCGGAGTTTGTTGGGAAAAAATCAAAGTTGACGGATTTGATTGAGAAGTTGTTGGAAAAGGATCCGATGAAGCGATTGGGTTACACGCGTGGCGCTGTGGAGATTAAAGAGCACGAGTTTTTTAGAGGGGTACATTGGGAATTGTTGACGGAGGTTGTCCGGCCGCCGTTTATTCCGTCCAGGGATGACGGTATGGGGGAATTATCGCCGGAGAGGATTTTCTATGGTACTGGAGGTGTGGACATTAGGGATTATTTTCACCGCTTGAAATCGCCGCCGTCGTTGCCTCCGTCGCCATTACCGTCACCATCTTCAAAGTTTAGGAGAAATGTTTCGCTATCGGAATTCTGATGCACGTGCGTGTGCTTGATAGCACGTGCAAGAGTTAGTTATTCTTTTTAGAGTTATTGTGATTTCTGTGCACATATAATAACGGTTGATCGTGAAGAACGGAAATAGCATAATTAATTTAGTTGGTTAAACTTTAAACTATGAAAATAGTATATGTAATTAAGAATTGTAGATGTAGATTGGAATAAGTGAAATACTTTTCCTGATATCTTTGACATGCACAAGATTACTATCTCTTTTTCTACTTTGTAATACATTTTTTTCTTAATCCTTCATGCTTAGGAGAAAATGAGTTTAGTTTTATTTAGAGTTTATTAGGAGATAAGATTTAGTTAAAATTTGTTTCAACCTTAGAGTCAAACTTAGATACAACATGAAGCTTTTTCTAAAGTTAACAAACTGGATTTGATTTTTCTAACGTCAATTGTATTGTTTAGAATAAAATGAATGATAATAATTACTCGTAATTAAATAGATAGTTAGTATTATCATCATGAGATGAGTTGAGTTTAGGGAATAAAATGAGTAATAATAATTACACAAGATCAAATGAATAGTTAGTATTATTAAATTTTTGTTGAAAAATATATTTATATTTAGTGTTTGATTAGAATTGTATATAGAGAGAGTGTATATGACCAATCATGAGTAGATATAATATCATTGATTTATTTATTTTACCAATTGCACCACAATATGTTTATTTCCATTCAATTTAATTTTTTTTTATCTTAGAAGAGATTGTAACGTTATCGTAATTAACTCATACAATTGTGAAGTTTTATATTCGAATCTAAACAAAACGTCCAGCCTAATAGTAGGACATTTATCAGTTGAGCTAAGACTCATTCAATTTATCTATTTTTTTTATCAAAATTTCACTGTATTACTATTATATTCGGCTGACATTTAACTAATTCATTTGAAATCGAAATGCAAATAAATTTAAACATTTCCTGGTGCATGGATGATTAATAAAATAACGATAAAAATAAAAAAAAAATTAAAACTTTGACATTTAAATAGAATTGCAAAGGGAGAATATTGTACCAAAAAAAAAATGCAGTATCCCATTTCAGTTTTTTAAGGTGCATTAAATTTTAATTGGAAGAAAGAATATAACTTTTCATAGGAAAAAGAAGAGTCGATATGTCATTAAATCCTAACTCAATTGATAAATGTCGAGTTAGATTAGATGTCTTGTTCCGGATTTGAATCCGGAATTGTGTGAATTAATTAAGTGGAATTTACCATCTTAAAAAATTCCGGAATCTCAAAGTTGTGTCAATTAATTAGGGTAAAATTTACCATATCTTTTAAGATAAAAAAGAGTCGATCTAAAAAATAATAAGAGATAAACAACAATTAAATCTGTCAACCCTTTATCTCCTTCTTGGTTCTTGGCTCTGGCATATTATTTCTCCCAACAACTCATACATTGATGTCTTATGCGCAAATCAACCCATTGTCGAGGAAGAAGCTTGAATCATCTGCAACTAAATCAGAAATCACTAATTTTTACAGTTTCAGTCTGGTTCTTACGGTTTACGGGCTGTTTGATCATTGAGTGGTTATGAGAGTACTTTGGACTGAATGACAGATTGGTTCTCAGTTGGACCAACTAGTCCAGTTCTAAGAACATTGACGATAACTCCTTCAACAACAATAGGAACATGACCAATGTAATTCTCATTAAAAATGGAGAGGATCCATATGAAGAAAAGGGAATAGGAATTTGAGAACTCAAGAGTTACACCTAAAATTGGTGTTATTTTCGATGAAGAATCGTACCCAATAAATCATTTTTTAGATTGTTTTTTCAAATGTTATATTTGGGAGTTTTGGGATTGGATCAACTAGACATTTTTTTACGGGCCAAGTAAATACAATGTTGTTGAAACCAGACTGGACAGTTGAATCGGGAACCAAAACTGAATACAGTTCAGTTAAGCCCAAAAACTATTATAAAACTGTTTGAATCGCACAAAATCGACTATAATTGGTATAATTGTCAAACTGAGGTAGGTTTCACAAAACCGCTCGGTCCAACATAACAGTGTTCAAATACCGATTTTTTTCTCTCTAATATTTATAATACTTAAGATTTCAAGATGCGTAGATATAAAAGAAGATGATGGATTTGTGAGAAAAAGAGGAGAACTTGGGGGAAAACCATCATATTCATGTAAACGCCCTTTATTTTTTATAAAAGTTTTGGAGATAGTTTCAAAAAGTTATGGAGAACTTGCTTCTTTGCCATACATTCGATCCCAGTCACCGTTCAAAATGATAAAGTTGTTTTCCAACGGAACCAACACAAATATGAAAATGTACTGCGCAGTGCATATGAAGAAGAGGAAAAACATTTGGCTAATGGTTAGGGTTTACTCTTTTTAATGTAAAAAAGTATTGAGCCTAATGGTTAGGGTTTAATTTTTTTTAATGTTTAAAGTATTGGGTTTAATGATTAGAGTTGGGGTTTACTCTTTTTAAGGTAATACGTATTGGACCTAAGTCTAACTTGTAAGGTCCATATTACAAATATACTACGGTGTATGTTTATTCCCCTCCTGATTTTACTTCTCCACCCCAAATACATTACTAGAAGTTAGAATCTGTTAAAAAATAAAAAAAATTAGAGGTTGGATGAATATCCACCTTATATTAGTTTAAAAACTATTTATTTAGATGACAAAAAAAAAAATAACTATTCTTTTTTTATTCGTAAAAAAAAATATTATTTTCTTATAGAGTTTAAAAACTACTCTTAATTCTTTATCGCACTCTATGAAATGCATTCTTGTTTCAGTGTGAACTTTTTATTCATTCATTTATTTATTTATTTTAAATTTGTTATAAACATTTCGTATATTTGTTTGTGATTTTTTATTTATCAAATTTACTTTTATCTATAACCCACAAGTTTTTCCAGTTGAATCTCCATTAAAACATTGGTAAATACAGACCCATTTAGACCACAAGTACACATGAGTTCAATAACTCGGCAAAAGATACCTAGGTGGTAGGTGTGATGGTACTTGCTACCTAAGAAAAGGTACTACAAGAAATGGGGAGCTATTATCGAGACCTAGGACCTGGAAAACCCTAATCATGAAGCCTATAAATAGAGAGATAGCTTGGCCTCTAAGATTCATTCACACTATTTTACTAAACACTCGAGCCTTGATTAAGGAACGTCGTCGACAAGGCTCGTTCAATACTCATCCATCTAAATTAAATTAGGACCATAGTCCTCATGAGTTCACATGAATATTCGGCGCCCATTATGAGGTTGTGGTACAATGATTCCCATCATTTACACTCATCCAGAAACAATGGTCTACCATCGCAACCCACCACCATGACAAAACGAAGCTCTGGCTAGAATTCAAGCCGTCGTCGAAGAATTGTGCCGCCAGAACTAGACCTTACATACTTAGATGGAAGCCATACGTCAAGACCACAGGTTCAAAGGTGGCGCGATCCTTGAGCTAAACGACATGCAATTGCTAACCCAAGAAATTCTCGATTCCCCCGTACTTGAGAATTTTAAACCACCGGTCCTAGAATCATTTAATTGAAAGCAAGACCCCTAAAAGCACTTAACAATGCTCAACACTCAAATGTCTATAATTGGAGCGACACAACTGTTAAAGTGAAAACCTTTTTCCTGAAGCTTTTTAATTTGAGAGGGATCCTGGGACAAATGACGCAGATCAGTGGTGTGCCTACCACAAAACTCATGGTTTCGACACTAATATTTATTGAGTCCTGAAAATCAAAATTGAGAATCTCATTAGAAACGGGCATCTTTGAAAATACGTTCACGACCAAAAAGTCTGGGGAGAGTCAAACCGTCGAACAAGAACGAGAAACAAATTACCTAGATCACCACGTTCGCCTAAAAAAGAAGACTACCCAATAATAAAAGAAAGAAACATGAAAATGTAGACAGACATATTATGAATTCCATAGTCAAAGGATTTGCTGGAGAAAGGTTGTCAAGTTCAGCCAAGCGGAGGTACGTGAAACAGGTGATGTAAATCAATGATTCATTTGGTTAAGTGGCACCCCTTGAAGACATTCAAATCACATTTTCCAACAAAGAAATGGCGAGCATATCCCCTCATAATGACTCAAATGCTCAATCCCGACATAGAAGAGTCCTTATTAATCTTGGAAGTTCGACTAATGTTCTATTTTGGGACACCTTTGAAAAGCTTCACCTTTCAAATGAACAACTTCAACCTTTTTGGGACACTCTAGTAGGTTTCTTTGGTGAACAGGTGTTTATAAAGAGCCTTCTCACATTAAAAACAACTTTTGTCGATGTATTTTTTCGTTGATGCTTCATCCTCATACAATTTGATTATCAGAATACCTTCTTTGATCACTTTAGGTGCAAAACTTTGCACCTTGCATCTCACTCTCAAGTTTCCTCTTGAATCATGACAATTCGACATACTCAAAGTAGACCAAGAGTTTGTTAGGTGTTGTTACCAAGACAACCTCAATTCTAAAAGAAACAACTAACCTCCTACAAAGGCTTTCTCATACAATATTAATTTTCACAAACCTTGACCCATGAGAAGAATTTGCAGATGGAATAGTATCTTCTATCGAAGACCTCAAAGACATTTATATTAGAAACAAGTTTGATCAGATCATGTAGTTGGGACACTGTTGAGCAAAGAAGAAGAAGAAAAGATTATGGCATTGCTCCAAAAGAACTTAGATCTCTTCGCTTGGACTCTGACCGACATACCCAGAATCAATCCACGAACAATTTATTCTCGTGAAGAAATCCAACTGAAGTGGAGAATATGTGTGGACTTCACTGATGTGAATGCGGTTTATCCCAAAGATCCATATCCATTACCCATAATAAATAACATGATTGATGGTGCATATGAATATACAATGCTAATATTTATGGACACATATCCCATACAACTAGATAAGAACGGAATCAAATGACGTAGGAAAATATGCATTCATGACCAACACCTGCAACTACTACTGTGATGTGATGTTGTTCGGACTAAAAAATGCAGAAGCCACATATCAATGCCTCATGGACAGAGTCTTCGCCAACCAAATCAGGAAGAACCTTGACATAGATGACATGGTTGTCAAAACAAAGCATGACATACTTCATCACCAGGACCTTGAGGAAATCCTACAGTCAATAACGAAGTACAACATGCACCTAATCCCTTCCAAGTGCTCTTTCTAGGTTTAGGCTGGGAAGTTTCTTGGATTCATTCTAATCAGTCGAGGTATAGAAGGCAACCCCAAAAAATGTTAAGCGATAATCAATATGAGAAGTCTAGTTAATTAGAAGGAGTGTGGCAACTCATCGGCCGAGTTGCAGCTCTGTCAAGGTTCATATCGTGTGTCGGCGAAAAATTTGTCCACTTTTTTGCTTATTTAAAGAAAGGCAGACAATTTACTTATATGTCTAAGTGTGAGGAAGCATTCTCCAAACTCAAGTAGTTCCTAGCTACTCCCTCAATCCTCTTTCTTCCAAAATAGGGTGCTCCATTATTCATTTCTTTCTATGATAACTAATACCATTAGCTTGGTCCTCATTCAGAAAGAAAACACCAAACTAAGCAAATCTATTTCGTTAGCAGGGTTTTCAAATGGGCCAAGGTCAAAAATCAAACAATAGAGAAGTCGACCCTCGTTTTCATCTCAATAGAAAGGCAATTGTGTCTATATTTCCAAAGCCATAAAATAGTGGTCCATACAGACTACCGAATCTGTCAAGTACCTCCAATGCTCGATTTGATTGGGAAAATGATAACTTAATCAATTGAGCTATCTGAATATGATGTCATATTCCTCCCAAGAGTAAGTGTCAAAACCCAAGTGTTAGCAAACTTTATTGTAGAACTATCCTCACCTTCGCAATCGCAAGGTCCCCAGATATGCACTTCGTTAGTCGATGGAGCTTCTAACCTACAAGCAAAGAATGATTCTCGACTTGTAACAAGTCAAGTTATCGAAGAATTTAAAACCAAATAACCGCAGTTGATCAAAAACTTGGAATGATTAAAAGAGTTATCCAAATCCTTCAAATTTGTCAAGTTGATATTCATGCCACGAGATCAAAACTCTAGAGATGACCTCGTCTCGAAACTTGCCAATACCAAAATACCTTGTAACAATTGGACTGTTATTCAAGAAACATTGAGCATTTCCAACATCGAGTCATGAGATGCTGACAAATAGAAGTCGAGGGAAACTGGATGACCTTGTATATTAGGTATCTTCATAATTAAGAACTGCCATCAAACAAAGAGGAATCAAGAAGAGTAATACAGAAGCAGCGAAATAAATCCTAGTTGTCACAAAACTATACAAGAAATGTGTTGTTGTACCCATGTTTTGCTGTTTAAACAATGATAAAACATGTTGTTGTTGGTACCAAGTTGGTTGTTATCCTTAGAGTTTTGATGATAAAAAAAGTATTTTACGAGAACAATATATTTGACTTCAAATAGTATGAAAGAAGATTCGTGTTTTTGAAGAAAATATAAAATAAGATTTGATTCAGATTTATAATTGAAGAAAATCTAAAATATGAATCAAATTTGTAATTGAAGAAAATCTAAAATAAGATTTGATTTAGAGTTATATTGAAGAAAATCTTTGACCAAGTTTAAAATAAGATATGGTCAAGATTTGAAGAAGATTTGATCAAGATTTTTTTACAACAAAATACGAACAAAATCTACCTGAATAATTTACAAACTCAATCTGCATGAAATACGAACATAATCAATCTGAACAAAATACGAACATAATCAATTTAGAAGAACTGCTCAAATTGGATTCATAAATAAAGAATTAGCTAAAAAAACATATCTTCAAAAAGCATCTTGTTCAGCATGATATTTGAATAAGATCATTGTTGACCAAACTAGGAATGAAGATATAATTCATAATTAAACAAGGACTAAATTGAAGCCCTGATTTTAACTATAAATAGATTCTCGAGGCTGAAGGAGAATATCATCAAAAATCATAAAAGAGTATAAGAACTGAAGCTCAAAATTTCAAATTCATCTTATATTTCAAAGAAAGAAACACTTGTTCGAATGAGAAATATTTTCTGAGTGTTTTTTTCTTAAAGTGTGAGAGTTATTATTATTATTATTATTAGCTTTGTTATAAGCAAACACTTTATGTTCCAATCTTTTTGTATCCAACTCGATAGTGGTTTAGTTCCTTCTTCAATATGGGGCTGTCAGGTTGTTAGGGAAAGCTTGGCTTGTAGGGTCAAGGTGGTTAATCCCTCAAAATTATGGAGTTGTTAGATTATTTGGGAAGACTGACTTAGAAGGAGACTGGATGTAGTCAAGTTAGTGGTGAACCGGAATAAATCTATGTTTCCAATTATTTATGTTTTTATTGTTTGTTGCCTCTGAACACAATTGCTTCTTATCTAAGTTATTCAAAAAACCAATCAACCTTCATCAAATTAGCAAAAAGTTATCAACTTTGTCAAACACAATTCAACCCATGTTTGCACCTTCAGTTATGTTATGGGGAAGGTGCACAAAGGAATATGTGGAAGCCACACCAGAGGTCAAGCATTGGTAACTAAACGAAATAGAGTCGACTACTATTGGCCAAGACTAAGTTAAGACTGCATATCATTTACCAGAAAAAGTGAACAATGGAAGAGGTTTTTTTATATATCCCACGCTCCGGTCAAAACCCTTCATTTGATAGTTTCCCTATGGTCGTTCTACAAATAAGGTATGGAAATCTTGGGGACTTTTCCCCTGGAACCGAAACAACTCAAATTCTTCATTGTTGTAGTCAATTATTTCACAAAATGGATAGAGACCAAGGCGATTTCTCGAATTACAACTGAAAGAGTTCCAAGATTCTACTAGAAAAGAATTACATGCATATTCAGGCTTCCCCATAATATCGTATCCGAAAATGACATGTAATTCGCAAGCTCTGTAGTTGTAGATTTCTACAAATCCTTGTGAATTCATAATACATTCGCATCACTAGAACACCCACAAACAAAGTCGTCCCAAACGAAATAAAGAAGAAGCTCAATGAGGCCAAGGGAATGTGGGTCAAGGAGTTAAACTTAGTCTTATGGTCCTATCACACGAAGCCTCATTCATCCACCCAAGAAAATACTTTATGATTGGTATCTGGAGCAAATGCTATGATTCGAATACAGTTGGGAGAACCCCATGAAGGAGATAATATTTGGACGACGAGGAAAATCAGTACACCATTACAATCATTTTGGAAATGACAGATGAAGTTCGAGAATGAGCACATATCATAGAATATACAGCTAAACAAGAGCAGTAAAAATATACAATTCTAAGGTAGTGTGTAGAGAGATGAAAGAAGGAGATCTAGTGTTAGAAAGGATCGTTGGACAAAGCAGCACAAGAAAATTGTCTCCAATCTAGAAAAGCCTTTATCGAGTCAAACAAAATTTTGCAGGATATGCATACAAGTTTGAAGAACTCGGAGGTAACCCAATTCATAGAACTTGGGACACAACTAACCTCCATTTTTATTTTAGTTACCTAATTTATTTTTTTCATGAATAAAGCAAACATTTTTTTCTCCAAAATATAGGAGTTTATAATGAGGTATGCCCTTTGGTAAACATTGAATTTGTAATTTTCTTTTCTTTGTTAATGAATAAAGTGGTGGAGGATGTACTATTTTCTCTTCCAAATGAAAGAGTATTTAAAGCGGCGCCTCTATCTGATTAAACTGCGATTATGACTTCAATTGTTATTTCTCATCATTATATGTCAGCTAAACATTGTTTGATTATCAATACACATCATAAAATGAGTCAATCACTTTACGTCCGATCACAAATTGACAAGGCATTATCAAAAACGTGTATTAAACAGAGTTAAAATCCCCAACTTAAACACAATGGTGGTTGAGTAAGATCCCCTGCCCCAACGGAGTGGCTAGACTAAATAACCACTTAAACACAATGGTGATCGAATAAAATCCCATGTTCTAACTGTGTGGCTGGATTGGTTCCCCACTGAAACAAAATGGTGGCTGAGTTAAAAATTATACTCAACAACACACACAAATAATGTTGGATTAAAATGTTAATGAGCCAAGCCTTTCCAACATTCAACATCCACGTTATACTTATGAGCAATGCCGAATTCCACAAGGGTTTAAAAAAAACACATATTCAATGTCATAAGGCTATATCTAAATTACTTCGCAATAGAAAATTCAAGACATCAAGTCAGGTAACGATAAGACACAAATAGTTGCATTTACAGGATTAATAAAAATAAGGTACCCAATAAGGTTTAAATCATCCAAAAAGGGTACGAAGTTGGCCATAAGGTACAAAATAAGGCTAAAATCAAGGATACAAAGTACGAAAGTCGAAGTCAAGCTAAAATTCAGAATACAGACCCAAAAGAAGTAATATAAAACACAAATCAAGCTTTTCGGTCCCTGCCGTAATCAAGGTGCCATCGGCTAATGAATTAGCAAGAGACGATAGAAGGACCAATTTCCCATCTACAAAAACTTTGAATATGCCCATTCATGATAGATCGGCTATCAGGTACAACACCTTCATTTGCTCAATAGCTTTGTCAAAATTAGTTTGACATCGAAAAGTTATGTCAAGTTTAAGATCTTCAATGGATTAATCTTTGGACTTCAAATCTTTGTATTTTTCCTTAGTCAAAGCCTTAAGTTTCTTCACTTCACTAATAAACTCGACTTCTTTTTCCTAAACAACCTTTTGGCTTCAGTTGCAACTTCTGCTAAACCATCTAAGGCTAATTTTATCTTCCCTTCAGCCTCTTTTAGTTTTCCATTAGCCGAGATCAAATCTTGACGACAGTTCTTTTCCAATTGTTGCATGCCATAAGTTCAGTCCATATCACATTCATAAGAAACACCAATCGTAGCCCATAAGAAGTGACAATCGAGTACATTTTTTAGGGTCCTCAACCTTGTACTGTGTATCTGTCTCGGTGATAGTCAACGCATTCGTAACCACTTGGTCGCACTAAAATTATGTATCCCTGATAGTGTTTCAGCAAATGTACTGAATCGTTGCAAGTAATAATTAAAACGGTAATACCGAGTGTCGAACTCAAGGATTGCGTTTTACTATCGAATTATATTTCATTACTGAAATTGAACAAAAAGTTTCCGAATTGATTTAGGTAATATTTAAAATAACAAAGTAATGAAATTGAACTTTTATGATGAGAAAAATGTCAGGGATGAGTTTCACTTTGAGTCCAACCTTGGTTTCTAATTTGATCCTAGTTACTGAATTCCTTTATTGAATTATTACCGAATTCTCTTTAGTATTCTTGCCCTAATGTCTTAGTGACAGAACCTTTAATTCCAAAATAATCCCTAATTCCTTAGTGGGTTTAAAATTAGGATTAAGCTTTACAGTACAAAAATTCTATTTTTAAACTGTTGTCTCTGCAACTAATTCAATTGGTTTCATGACCTGCATCTATCCCTAGACTACAATCTCATGAATTTAGTCCACTTCTATTTCAAATTACGAATCATAGAACATTTTAAAGTTGATCATGAAATAAAAAACATTAAGCACAGAGATGATAAAAATAATTCAATAAATTTATTCATATAACCAGGAGTCAATTCAGAAAAATAAAGCTTTCATCTTGTTCCACTCATCCCTAACAAATAGGGCTTAGTTACTCATTACAGAGATTAAAGAGATAGAGATTAAAGAAGAATTACAAGAATGATTCATGAATGATTCTTGATAAAACTCCTTCAATGGTGTAGAACAGCCGTCTCTGAGCGTCTCTGATAGGTTACAAGTCTCTGAGCTTCTCAATTCACAAAAAGATCTCTAAAAAATCAGAAAAACTCGATTTTATGCAATCTACAGCGCGCCACGCGCCCCAGGCGCATGCCTTGCGCTTCAGGCGCATTTAAACAGAATCAGCAGTGCAGAAATGCGCTTCAGGCGCATGCTTTGTGCTTCAGGCGCACAACATCTTCTGTCTGACGTATACTGCATGTTTCTACTATTTTGAGTCCGAATTTGGTTCTAGTGTCTTCACGAAAGTTGTAGCTATGGATGTTAGCTTTATTTGCACTTGGTTTGACTCCAATTGGACATATACAACTCCAGATATCACTGAAATACTCCACATATGTCATGTTGATTTCTCACCAGAATTCAGCACTGCACTAAAAACAAAGAAACGACGCAAAACTCCGAAAAATCTCTACTTAATCAACAAAATAAGAACATAAGCATTTTATTAAACCCAAGCACTAGAATCAACAAAATTTATCAAATAAATCATTAAATTAACTAATGATTGAAGATAAATAAGACTAAAAACAATGAAAAATATGCATATGATTAAGAGTCATCAATCCCACAAGGAATTAACAATATCCTCATCTCCCATGTGATTCTTAAGAAACTCACTCTAGTGGGTAGGTGGCAAACATTTTTGCTTCTTATGGACAGGAGGAGGGGGGACAACAACATCGTGAGTCAGAACTAAACAAACTTGAAAGGCTTGAATTGGACTAGTTTTCCCACTCTTAGCAACATCTTTTTGGGATCTCTTTAGCTTGCCTTTTCAATCGAACAACCAACCCTAAAAGGGTTGGATGTGAATGTGAAAATGGTTGGGTAGCCTTCCTTTTGGTCTCCTTCTTCATAAAAGCCTTGAAATCTTTTTCTTTCATCAGACACATCTAGCCTGAAAATCACGTGAAACGTTTAGAATAGTTGAAAGAAATACTCAAAAACATTTTAAAAAAACTACACTTACGTAACAGGCTTTCAAGACCCTCAGCATCAATATTCATATTCACTAAGGTCTTTATGGGATGAAGTGTTCTAAAAACTCAACATTTTCCCTCCCGACGTCACTAAGTTTGTGATGATTAAATCCACTAATAGAAGTTGGTTTCCCAACCCAATATAGGAGAAACCTATGCACGCCATTTATATCTAACAACATCTCAATGTTTGAATTGTTACCCTAAACCTTGAAAATTTTCTTCATAAAATCTTTATAAGAAGAGGAATAGGAGGCTAGAATAACACTATTTGATATACTACTTAGAGATAATCATCCCCATTTATCTTTTCCTCTTTTGTGTGTGAAAGCTAAAGAAAATCCCAACGGTATGATGCATATTCAACCTAAAGCACAATATTTGGAAAGCCCTGATAAACCCTCAACATTCATAACACGTAACATCTCACATTTGAAATTGGTAAAAGGTAATCGCAATTTAAATGGGTGAAAAACGCATGTATACATATATAACAACTCATGAACTATCTTTAGACTAATAAATGTTTGCCTACCTTAAATTATTCCATGGATTCCACCATTTGGAAATCCAAGGAAATATTCCTAACTTCACTATAGAAATGGTCTTTATGTTGAATTGTTGACTCGATTGTCACATTTATAAACCTTGGTTTGGTTGAAGTTTCGCCTTTGGATTTTGCGAAGGAGGAAATAACTGTCACTATTACTATCACACTGACTCGAGAAAGATGATGAACCAGTTAATGGCCATACCCATACCCGCAAAAGCTATGGCCTCGTCAAGCAAAAGAGAAAGATAAGGAGGTTTCCCAACCCATTTGTCTCCTTCATTCGAATTACCAATGAATAACATGACAACACAAGAAAGGAATAAGAAAAGTTAGAAAACTACCTTGTAACGAAAATGAAGTTTGAAATTCGATATAGGTGTGAGCATCATGTCAGAGCATACTTGAAATTTGAGTGAGGGTTGTTCCCTCAGTCGTTGTTTCAAGTATCTACATTGCTTAGTTCCACGAGTTGACCACTAATACTAGAGCAACCATCATTTCACAGAAATTTGTGACCATGTGTGACAAGACATTAATAACATGTAATCATTGTTGGGAAGTCATTGAAAACGGCTGAACCTTTTCGATGCAATGGGGGATATGGACCGAAAAATCCTTTTTAGATACAATGGGCCCATGTTCCTTAAGCATTTCAACTTTTTGAGTCTCATGCTTGGGAGGCTATGTGTTGGAACCAAGTTGATTCGGAGAAATATGTCTCTCACTTGTTTTGATGATAACAAAATAGTTTGTGGGAATAATTTAATGCTCTAACATTGAGGTTAAGTATGCAGGTTTGAATTCATATGTTCGATCAATAGATATTTAGTGTATCCTTTGATAACTAGACAACTTCAAAGATGCAACATGACTTGTCATGTCTTTGCTTAGTCTAATACGCGAATCAACAATGCATTCCAGTGCCTCTAATAACGCAAAGCAATGTCGCAACTCGTCTGCCTCTGATAAGCATGACAAGAATTCTTCTACCTCCTTCTGAAAAATGTGACAAGCGAATTACTGCATTTGCCTTTAATAATCACATCAAGTGTCTGACTCTGAACTTTTATGTATCCTCTGAAAAACTCAACACTCCAAAGACAAAGCAATTTGTGCATCCTCTGATATATATCCAGTGCCTCTAATTCACAAATAAAAAATAGAGCATATTTTGGACTTTTTAACTTTATTTTTTACTTAAAAAAATAAAAAGAATATATATATATATATATTAATTATATTCACCAAATTTCTATCTGCTAATTTAATATATTTTTTCTAATTTTTTTAATTTTATTTTGATCAAAAGATGGCGTGATAATAAAAATATTTTTTAAAAAACATTACTTTTTATTTCTAAAGGAGAACAAAAAGTAATTTAAAATAGATAAATAATTAGAATTTTTTATTAGGAATTATTTTGATTTGATTAGCTGTAATTGATTTATTTTTGAAAAGAAATCAGATCTTAACTAATTAAAGGCTAAATAGCACTCGTGGTCCCTTAACTTAATTTCAGTTAACGTTTTAGTCCTTTATCATTTTTTTCTCCCCGATTCGGTCATTTATTTTAATTTTAAGTGACAATTTGATCTTCTATGTTTTAAAATGTCAACAATGTTATCCTTTTTTTTTTTACAAAAATTCAAAAAACTTAAA
The DNA here is from genome assembly GCA_037974295.1 of Cicer cuneatum. Classification (NCBI taxonomy): domain Eukaryota; kingdom Viridiplantae; phylum Streptophyta; class Magnoliopsida; order Fabales; family Fabaceae; genus Cicer; species Cicer cuneatum. The sequence goes on from JBBPBO010000005.1 coordinate 77,621,471, forward strand.
ATCCTTTTTCGATGCAATGGGGGATATGGACCAAAAAATCCTTTTTAGATACAATGGGCCCAAGTTCCTTAAGCATTTCAACTTTTTGAGTCTCATGCTTGGGAGGCTATGTGTTGGAACCAAGTTGATTCGGAGAAATATGTCTCTCACTTGTTTTGATGATAACAAAATAGTTTGTGGGAATAATTTAATGCTCTAACATTGAGGTTAAGTATGCAGGTTTGAATTCATATGTTCGATCAATAGATATTTAGTGTATCCTCTGATAACTGGACAACTTCAAAGATGCAACATGACTTGTCATGTCTTCGCTTAGTCTAATACGCGAATCAACATTGCATTCCAGTGCCTCTAATAACGCAAAGCAATGTCGCAACTTGTCTGCCTCTGATAAGCATGACAAGAATTCTTCTACCTCCTTCTGACAAATGTGACAAGCGAATTACTGCATTTGCCTTTAATAATCACATCAAGCGTCCGACTCTGAACTTTTATGTATCCTCTGAAAAACTCACACTCCAAAGACAAAGCAATTTGTGCATCCTCTGATATATATCCTGAATCAGCTACTTGTCTCAAGATCTCAAGACACTCTCTGATCATCGTTCCCTTTGCTTCCCAACTGTTTCAAACGATATGCCGAATCAATACAAGATAAGTCTTTTTTGGAAAGTCTCTCTTTCAAATCAATTCCACAAAGACACGACGTAAAACTTCATCAATTTTTCTAATTTTCTATAATCAGGACAACAGCCAAAAACCTAATTGTATTCTATAAAGGATGTGCCTCCCTCAACGAAGAAAGACACGAAAGATACACATCATACGAGCAACAAGTGATAAACACATTTACACTCTCAACATCATTCTATCTCAATTTAGTGCTAAGACAATTTCTGAAGAAAAATTTGTAAACACTCTCTACGAGAGCTAATTCAGAAAAACTCAAAACCCTTTTTGTTGTAACCTATCCTAGTAGTGGTTGTCTTCCTCAACAACTTGATTGTATTTAGCTAGAAGGTTGAGAAGATTGAACACGATTAGTGTGACTAGTAGGTTTTTACATGTAAGTCTGGTTCAGTGATTAAGTAGTGGTTTAAATCCTTCAGGTTGAAGGTGAAGGTGCAAACACGAGAAGGGGAGTTGAATTGTGTTTGCCAAACTTGAATTCTTTTGTTGTTTTGTTGAATATTGATGTGAATTATTTGATAAATAATTAATCAGACTTAGTAGCGGATAATAACAACATAAGAACACAACGATTTTTTGTGGTTCACCATTAACTTGGCCTCATCCAGTCCCTTCACTCCGAAGACTTTAATCCACTAATTCAAAACCTTTGAATTACAACATCTGACCCTCCAAGTCAGTCTTCCCAAACAGTATGACAACCCAAGACTTTTGAGGAACGATAATAGCACCTTGACTCTACAAGTCAAGTCTTCTCCTACCAATCTCACAACCCCAGATTGAAGAAGGAATCTACACCTCTAACGGGTTTGATTACAAGGGTTTGGAACTCTGCAAAGTTGCTTTTCGAAAGCTAATTGCTGCACTGATTCTTGCACTCTTTTGTTGCTTTTCGAAAGCTAATTGTTGCACTGAATTTCTCTCTCGAAAACACTTAGAAAATATTATTTTTGCACTCAAGTATTTCTCTCTATTGAACTCTCGGATAACTTTGAATTTGAAGCTTGAGTTCTGTGTTTTTCGATGCTTAATGCTACTGCCTGAAGCCTCCTTTTATAGGTACAATTAAGGCTTTGTCCAAGCTTAAATTCGAGATAGATCTTGCTCAGATTTCCTTTGAAAATTCTGTTGGTCAATCCTGTTTCACTTAATTTCAAACCGTATCTTTTTAGCTTTATATTGCACTTGAAAATTCTGTTGACCAATCTTGTTTCTTTTAATTTCAAACCATATCTTTTTAGCTTCAGATTGCATTCGAATTTCCTTCAAGTCTTCAGTGATTTTTGAATCAAATCCCCTTAATACTTTGATCAAATTTCTATTAAAATTCAATCAAGTCTTCTTCGAATTTTAATCAAGTCTTCACTTATCTACATCATGATTTAAATTCTGGACTGTATGATCTTCTGATCTCGAACCAACTCTGGACGATGTGATCTGATCTGTACCATTCTGCGATCTTCTGATTCAGACCAATTCTGGACCATGTGATCTGATCTGTATCATTCTGTGATCTTCTGATTTCGATCAATTCTGGACCATGTTATCTAATATGTACCATTATGTGATCTTCTGATCTGGACCATTGATCTTATGATTTGGATCAAATCTGGACTAAGTCTTATGTTCTGGACCATTCTATCTGCTGTTCTAGACCAAGTCTTATGTTCTGGACCATGCTATCTTCTGGTCAGGACCAAGTCTGACTTATGTTTCCTTCTGGTATGGACCAATTCTCCCTCTGACAAGTTTCTTTCTGGTCTGGAACAAGTCTCTTTATGGACTCTGCTTCCTTCTGATCTGGGCCAAGAAAGATATCCTCTGATGATGTTATTTTTTCTTCCCTTTGATGATATCCTCTGATTGATGTTATCCTCTAATGTTTGCCTTGACATCTTCTGGTATTCTCTAGAGGTATCTTCTGGTACCCTCTGGTGACATCCTCTGGTATCCTCTGGATGTTTCCTCTGGCCGAAACTTCTGGTGGCATTTTTATCTTCTAGTGACATCCTCTAGTGATGTCATCCTCTGATTTTGCACAGCCTCTGATTTTTTCTTCTAAGTCAAAATACGATTTACATAAAATACTTTTGCTAACATCAAAACTTTAATTGCAAGAACCAATTTGGTTCCAACAGAAGGGACTAGATGTAGCTACCGTTTGATGGTGAATTAGGATAAATCGGCGTGTCTCTCTGCTCTGTTTTTGTTAACTTACTTTGTTTTCTTTACTGTAAGTATAGCCATGTAAAAGTTTTTAAAAACAGAATTCAAACCTCTTCTTTCTTGTGTTCTTTTCGTTCTACACTATGGTCCAAGTAGACATTTCTTATATCAGCCAAGTAAAGACATGCCCACTTAGACCACAAATACATATGAGCTTAGTGGCAGGTGTGATGATACTTGGTCCCTAAGAAAAAGTCCGACAAAAGGGGAGCCATTATTGAGACCTAGGACTCGTAAAACCGTAATCTTGAAGCATATAAATAGTGAGATAGTTTGGACTCTAAGATTCATTCACATTATTCTACTAAACAACCGACTCTTGATCACGACACATCATCGACAAGGCTCATTCAATACTCATCCATCTTAATTAAACTGAGACCTTAGTTCTTAGGAGTTCACAAGAACAAGGATAATTTGTATTATATGCAAACTGGGTCATGCAAATCCACTTGTTAGGAGTTAGGGGGCATACGAGTACCAAGATACACTCTCACTCCTTCTCCAAGCTTTTTTATACCACTTGTTTGAGAGTTTTGGGCATGTGAGAGCAACAACGAGTCAAATGTTCTAGGATCACAAAAAACTGTGACATCATGTCTCAACCTAAAACCTTAAGGCATTAGATATGTGAGTCAACACTCTTATATATCTAACACTTAGTTCTTTCTTATTCAATGAGCGACTTAATCACTCACGCTTGAACTCAACAATATGGGTCTGGTAACAAGCTTTATGACACCATTTATTACCGAAAAATGGTGCGTCTATGTTGAAGCTTAACATGGGAGAATATGTATTAGGCGTTGACAAGAGGCAACGACAGTGGCTCTACGATTATGGTAGATGATGACTATTTTTTAGTGTTGGAGATAAGGAAGTTGTGTAGATGATCCAACATAACTATAGTGGAACTAACATAATCCTATGGTTAAATTAAGTGGGGGCACTGTGCACAAACTTAAGAATATCCATAATGCTTTTTTTTTTAATTGGATTTTTAAGTGGGCCTCATGTGGTTCTCACGTGTCTACATCATTTATTTATAATTTTTTTAATATTAGTATCTAACAAGCACTTAATAACTCTAATCCAACCTCTCTAGGGACAATGAATCTTTAAATTTTGTTGATACATTTTTTTCCTAGGGACTTATTTGTGATAAAGAAGTATAAGATAACAAGGTTAAAGAAGTTATAAACTTAAATCTCAATGTTATGTATGATACAAAAATACCCTCTTCAAATTTTTGAAAGATAATTGTAATTACATATAAATCGCAAGTGTATAAATTTAGAAAACAAATGAATTACAACCCATAAATTAAAGGTGGTCATAAATTTATTTAGCATGGATTTTAGTTTTATCCTCTCATATTTTTGTTCTTTTATCTTTTTCCTTGTTATTTTCTCTTTTCTTGCTAAAAAAAAGGAAGATTTAAAAAGGGCCCAACAAGAGAATAAACGCCCAATGTTCCTTGTAGCCTTGGGTTATGATTTCCTTATAAAAAACATATGCGTTATGATTTGTAAGTCATACCCACCACTATATTGGTGAATAAATGGAGGAACCATTTATTTATCCAAATTGATTAATATAATTTTAATTTAAAAGATCAAATAGCTATTTTGTAAATCAAAACGACTAAATTGATCAATCATTTCATTTTCAAGAATTAAAATATTTATTTACTCAAATACGCAATTATTTTTTACAATAATTTATTTATTTTTCGTAGATATTGTTGTTGTGTTTATCGACAAAAATTGAGCTAATCAAGTGGCAAAGTATTTTTGTTCGAAGTGTTTCATCAATAGTGTTGACTACTAATTTTGTCTACCCTTTAATTATTCACAAATAAAAAATAGAGCATATTTTGGACTTTTTAACTTTATTTTTTACTTAAAAAAATAAAAAGAATATATATATATATATATTAATTATATTCACCAAATTTCTATCTGCTAATTTAATATATTTTTTCTAATTTTTTTAATTTTATTTTGATCAAAAGATGGCGTGATAATAAAAATATTTTTTAAAAAACATTACTTTTTATTTCTAAAGGAGAACAAAAAGTAATTTAAAATAGATAAATAATTAGAATTTTTTATTAGGAATTATTTTGATTTGATTAGCTGTAATTGATTTATTTTTTAAAAGAAATCAGATCTTAACTAATTAAAGGCTAAATAGCACTCGTAGTCCCTTAACTTAATTTCAGTTAACGTTTTAGTCCTTTATCATTTTTTTCTCCCCGATTCGGTCATTTATTTTAATTTTAAGTGACAATTTGATCTTTTATGTTTTAAAATGTCAACAATGTTATCCTTTTTTTTTTACAAAAATTCAAAAAACTTATCAAAATTTTCAACAAAAACACATAAAAATAATTATATTCATCAATATAATACAAATTTAATATAATTCGAAATTCAAATCTTCAAATAAACTCATATTTTCATCTCTAACAACATCAAATAAATAATGAAGATGTGAGTTTATTTGAAGATTTGAGTTATAAATTTGATGAAATTTGTATTATATTAAAGAGTATAATTAATTTTATAGGTTTTGGTTGAAAATTTTGATGAATTTTTGTAAAAAAAAAGGATAATATTGTTGACATTTTAAAACATAAAAGATCAAATTGTCACTTAAAATTAAAATAAAGGACCAAATCGAGAGAAAAAAAAAATAAATGACTAAAACGTTAACTGAAATTAAGTTAAGGGATCACGGGTGCTATATAGCATTAATTAAAGTAAACTTTTTGTGAATATTAAGATTAACTCTAATTAGTATTAATGAATTTTTTTTATTCAATGATGGCATTTTGGTAATTTAGAATTGAGATTTTTTATTAGGAATGATTTTCATTTGATTTTTTGGATCTTTTTATTTTTGAAAAGAAATCAGGTCTCTTAATTAATTAAGGTAAACTTTTTTGCGAATATTAAGAATTACGTATTAATGGAGATTTTTTTATCCAAAGATATAGTAAAAGTATTTCAAAAAAAAAAAATCTTTTTATTTTTTATTTTAAAGGAAAACGAAAATTAATTTAAAATAGGCAACTAATTGGGATTTTTATTAGGAATGATTTTAACTTTATTTGCTGTATAATAAATGCTTTATTTAGTATTAACGGATAACTTTCTAAAATTATTTAATCTAATCTCCAACTATTAAAGAAACTTTAAATTATATAAAAAAATAAAAAGAAAAAAAAATCTCCAACTATAAATAAGAGCTAGTAATTGTACTAAAAAAAAGAGCTAGTAATAATAACCCCAACAAAATCTCCAACTATAAGTAAGAGATAGTAATAATTTTGAAGGAAAAGTCGCAGAAAGAGAAGGAAGAAAGAAAGCGACAGAGAGCCTGTAAGCATTTACTTCAAATTTTTGTTTTATCCAAGTATTATTGTCTTTCATTTACTTCAATATTTTGTTTTATTCCTAAAAAAACATAAATAACTGTGCAAGTATTTTTGTTTTTTTTTTAAATACTACTCCCTTGACTTTAAATATAACAATTAAATAAAATTGATATATTTCATTTAAATTTTACATTCAATAATATATTTAATTTAAAATTTAGATTAAATATCACTCCCACATGCATATCCACGTCAAGATATTATTATGTGAAAGCAATACAAGATATTAATTAATTATGTGATAGCAATTGCATATATAAGGCGTGCACTTCGTTTATACATTTTTGTTCTCTAAATCTCAAGAATGGATTTGGATAAGGCTTAGACGTAGTAATTAGAAAGAACGGGTCCCTTGTATAAAAAAATTTGCAATGAAATCTCAACCACTCATTATCACTACTTGTAGGTGGAGATTTTTTCTAAATTTCCTCCAATAAAAATTCCATGGGAGAGAATCTGCTCCAGTAATCAAGACCATTAAACTTCAACCCCTTGTTGGAACATAATCCGCAAAGTGACTAAGAAATTCGATTTGCAATTAATCAATGGTTTATAAGTAGTAATCAATATGACTGCTTTTTGCTTAACCAATTATACACCTATACATGGAAGTGTTTCTTAAAAGTTACTTAAATTAATTAAAACTGCTAGGTGTAGGGGTTTTATTTACTATAAGCAACTTTAATTAATCTTGCACGGATCAATCAAAAGACAATAATATAAGCTCAAAACTAGGAACTATCTAACTAATTTGATGTATATGTTTTTAGAGATATGAAAGGAAATTTATTTGGACAATTCTTTACTCTCTTAAATTTTAGTCCTTTTAATCTGGAAAACAATTAAAAAATAATAAGTTTATATTGTTTTAATTTTTTTATCCTTTATTTATTAAATAAAAACAAAAAAAAATTAATGCATGTTTTTTAGTTTATAAAACGAAAAATATCATTAATTATATATTAAATTTAAAAATAAAATAAAATTTTAAGACAAAAGTAAAATGTTTAAAAGATGAGGAAGTATCTAACTAGTCACGCATAAGGTATGTCTTTGCACAGTTAGGCCTGAGTAAGTATTCCATCAGTTTTCTAGTGTCACATAATTTAATTCATTTATTGAAGGAAAATTCATTTAAGAACAAGAAACTGAAGAGAGAAGTTGCTTTCTACAAAAAATTAAAATACTTAATATTTACTAGATCTGTACAGAATTACAAACTTAGCTATGCACCAAGTACATCAATTATTAATTTATTACCTCAATGGCACTCTGATCCGAGTTTTAAACCTTAAAAATAGTAAATAGATCACAATTTATTTACCTTAGTTTGTAATTCTAAAATCTAAAAAAATCAGGTGATGCTACAAATGGATCACGTGATACTGTAATCCGTCCATGTCACTTGCAGCTTGCTGTCATGATTCAATAATTAATTAAAATGAAAATAACCATACTTGTATTAGTAGTTAGGATTAGCATAGAATAGCAAGGTCAACAACTATTGTATCTTGTTCTAATGTGCAACAACATTAAATGTACTTTTCTATGACCAACATTTAGTTGATCTGAGTGATAATATATACATACACTTTAAGCAAATGCTAAAAAGTTTGATTTCTAACTTTTTGCCAATAGAAAAAATATAGTTGAGAGAGAGAGGAGAATCCACCTTGTTATTCAATAAATTCTCCAATAAAAATCAAATTGTGTTATACAGTGGAGATAATTCATACTTATATCTTATATCATCATTATCAAAAATTGTTTCTCTCAATAATATTAAATGTCTCTTTTCCCCTTATTACTACTTGTAAATATCTTTTTTATATATATTAAATATCAATTTTTCTCTTATTTTTTATCATGAGACTTTAACTCTTTAGTTTTTAAAAAGAAAAAGATTCTAACAATTCAAAATTTAACTAAGAGATAAGTAAAGTCGAATCAAATATTTAAATTTAAATTCTCTCAATCAATTACTTATTAACTAAAATTTATTAACAACTCTAAGTCTAACTATATTGCATACTAAAATACTTTGAGCAATCAATTTTTGGTTCTAATCATAAGGAAGAAATTTTAGTTGAGATAAAATAACTCACCTTTTGAATTTCTTCAGATAAATTTTACGGTGAACCATATTCATAAGTGTTTTATTATAGACTAATATTAAAAAATTAAAAAAAAATTTAATAATAGTCAAAAGTATTCTTATAACTAATAGTTCACAGCACTCTTTACCTTTACCAATAAAACTTAAACATTTTGATGTACACTATTTGGACGGTGAAATAAAAATAAAAATGATAAGTAATTCAGTTGTAAGAGATTTTTAAACATATATTAGAACGTGGCTCTCGGTGGTATCTATAATCACCCAACAAAAAATAAAAAAATACATATGAGGTTACATTTTATTTATTTTTTGTTCTTTTTTGTTATTTGGTCACGGGGTGCAAATAATGCAATGTAAAAACCTCCACTGTACTACTACTACCAGTAGTTTAAAATAACTGTTTTTCATATGGAGCTGCAAGCAACGCTAAGCCGTGACTTAACTCCACCTGCAACTGCAAAACACATTCATAATTCATTCCCATACTTTTATTTTTGTTTTTACTTTACAAAGAATCATTCCCATTATAACAATTTTTTCCAACTTTTAATACCCGTGTGCTTCTACTTTTCTTTATATCAATTCAATTGTTCATCCGTGAGTTCTTCTTTCTCTCTATTTATTTATCTTTCCCAAGCTAAAGACAACATGTATCATGTCAATACTCTCTATTTATTCTTTTTTCTCTTTCTCTCTCTCTCTCTCTCCCCTGCACAAATTCTCATTGGTATCATATATATGTATATGTATATGTATAATGTATAGTTTTTGTTACTTTTCATGTTTCTTAATATTTTTCTTTCCTTTCACGAGATGTTATTAAGCGTGACTTTCTTGTAATCTTGTCTGCATTTCAAATTCCAAATTTCTTTGTTTTCTAGTGCCTATATATATCCTCAATCACATGTCTATGTTGTTTTTATTTAATTATAAAGTATAAACCCTCACTTTTTATGTATTTTATCTTCAATTACTATCTCTTAAACTTTACTGAATTTTGGACCCTGTCTTTCTCATTTCCTTCAATTGCTAACTCCAAACCAAACTCTTCCAAAGTAAATTAAAATTTGGTTCTTTCTCTATTTCTTAGCTTCCAATTCATTTCACTTCAATTATAAATTTCTAGGTTGGCTTCCCAAAATATTCATTTTAGTTCTACTTTAATTCTGGTGAGTAATGTATGCTGTTAAGTTTTGCTTATAGATTGAGGTTTCTATTTTTGATTATATTTGTGTTCTTTTTTTTTTTTTTTTTTTTTTTTTTTTTTGAAATTCACAGAAAAATGGAGGCTTTTGTGTATATGATTCTGGTTCTTATGTTGTATGGTCATGCTAATAGTAAAGAATGCACAAACATTCCGACGCAATCGCATACGTTTCGATACGAGTTTATGACATCAAAGAATGAGACATGGAAGGAAGAGGTGATGACTCATTATCATTTGACACCAACTGATGAATCAGCTTGGGCAGATTTGTTACCAAGGAAGTTCTTATCAGAACAACACCAACATGATTGGACTGTTATGTATAGGAAAATTAAGAATTTGGGTGTGTTTAAGCCACCTATAGGATTTCTCAAAGAAGTGCCTCTTGGGGATGTGAAGTTAATGGAAGGTTCCATTCATGCTAAGGCACAACAGACTAATTTGGAGTATTTGTTGATGTTAGATGTTGATAGCTTGATTTGGAGCTTTAGGAAAACAGCTGGTTTAGATACTCCAGGGACACCTTATGGAGGATGGGAGGGTCCAGATGTTGAACTCAGAGGTCATTTTGTTGGTTAGTTTTTCTATTTCATTGATCTCACCTCTTTATTGTTCTGTATTGGTACTCAAGTTCTTTAATTTTCTCTCTGATGAATTATTGGTTGCTAGGGAATAAGGAGAAAAGTTTTGAAACACAATGTGAGCATGTACTCCCTCTCGTCTTATTTATAAATAAAAGTAAGTAAAAGAAAGCTGATGTATTTGCATGAATTCTAAATTGAACCAGCATGCAAATACATCAACTTTCTTTTACCTACTTTTGTTTATAAATAAGGTCGGATGAGGTATTTTCTTATAAGCAGATATTAGACATTAGTATGTTGCATTAAATCAGAGTTTGAATTGTGTAACCATGTAATTTATTAATTAATTCTTTCAAAGATTCAAAAGGGCACAGCTCAATAAGTCAGTCTTACTTGTAAAGCTTTTTCCACTTTTCTGTGTGTTAGTTTTTAGTCAAAGTTTTTTTTTTTACAAGGGAAAACTCATAGCATTTCATTAATAATTACGTGCTGTATACAATCACGAATATAGTAAAAATATGGAAGCAAGAGGTAAAGGTGTGGCTACTCCCGCTAAAGCATGAGCTACTCCATTAACTTGTCTCCTAATGAACTCAACCTTAGAGTTAAAAAACAAAGAAAGAGAATATTCCAGCTTTAGAAGATTAAAAAATTGCAGCTTATATATAAAAAGAATATTCCAATTTTTATGTTTTACTACCTACACCGTCCCAAAAACAGGAACAATTGTTCTCAAGCTTTTGGAAAGCTCATGAAGAATTCTTTGGAATCCTTGTAATATAACTTGTTGTCCTGAATTCAACGTGCTTAGTTTGAAGTTAGTTCATAACTTCTGAAACATCTTTGTCACGGATGTATAGACACTACTACACTCAAAAATGCATGTTCTGCACTGTTATTTCACAAGGACATTACTCCTGGCTGCAACTTTCAGCTTCTGCAATTCACTTTTGAAGATTAATTTATAACTGCTTGTTTTTGACAATGTGAAGGGCATTACTTGAGTGCATCAGCTCTAATGTTGGCGAGCACAAAGAATGATACCCTAAAGGGGAAAATATCAGCTCTAGTTGCCGGTCTATCTGCCTGTCAAGAGAAAATTGGAACAGGATATCTCTCGGCATTTCCACCTGAGTTTTTCGACCGATATGAAGCTATTCAACCTGTGTGGGCTCCCTATTACACAATTCACAAGGTATAATAAGCAAAACTAGATGTTGTTTATAAAAAGTGCTTTTAGCCTTGATATTGTGAGATCTAAATTATTCAACTTTGACAGATCTTGGCTGGCCTGTTGGATCAATATACTGTAGCTGGAAACCCTCAAGCTCTCAAAATGGTGACATGGATGGTTGATTACTTTTACAACCGAGTGGTGAATGTAATATCAAAGTACACTCTAAATAGACACTACGAATCACTGAATGAGGAAACTGGAGGAATGAATGATATACTTTACAGATTATATAGCATAACGGTAGGTTAAATACTAGTTCATGTAGTTTCTTTAACTCTCTTGTTGCTTCACATGTTTATTTCTCTAGTTGTTGACTATGTTGCTTTAAGTATAGAAATTAACATATATGAATTCTAATCAATTGTTGATGGAGCATGCCATTCTTGAAACAGCTTTCGTGATTATAGCACGTGCACCTAGTTATTTCTGTAAACTTCAATTCTGAAGTAAATCTATCATGTTATACTATATATGCAGGGGGATTCAAAGTATCTATTGTTGGCGCACCTTTTCGACAAGCCATGCTTTTTAGGGGTGCTTGCATTACAGGTAACTCATAACAAATTTTGTCATGACATAATTCTATGTAATCCACATTGTCTTATTTAGTTTTGAATGTAAATTTCAAGAGGTTGCAGCTGTTCTTCAAATTAATTTCACACTTGTTATAACTAATGTTATACCACAAAGTTTACATGTAAAATTTAATTATAGCCTTATTTCAACTTCTACTTTTATGACAAACAGATCATGTACGGAGGAAAATTCAGACATTCAATGTATCCTCATTTTATACATAAAATAATTTTCCTATACTTGAATATCATTTAAAATATCGTTGTTCTCACCTCCAAATGAAACAATTAAGCATTGGATGTTGAACTCATGCATTTGTATTCTAGTTCAGAAATTGTATTTAATTTTATGACTGGTTCCAAAGACTATTTTTGAAATTCTCTTTTCTCATGTAGGCTAACGACATATCTGATTTTCATGCTAATACACATATCCCAATTGTTGTTGGATCTCAAATGCGGTATGAAGTCACGGGGGATCCACTTTATAAGGTGGGTTCTTTATGCACATTTTAGATTACTGATATAATTATATATATTTCACTAACCCAATTATAACTTTCCATATCCCATGCCTTTCAATTTTGTAAGATTTGTTCATGTGTTTTGGTGTCTTATCAGGAAATTGGGACATTCTTTATGGATATTGTAAACTCTTCTCACAGCTATGCAACTGGAGGGACGTCTGTCAATGAGTTCTGGTATTAAGATGTCAGCATTTTTAGTTTCAGCTTTTTTTCATATATTCATTTAAAATTATCCAAGGATTTTTTTCTTTCTAAAAGGGCATCAAGTAGAAAGTCTCTGTTCCTTCGTTCTTTTTTTTAATTATTCAGTTCTAGATTTCTTTCTGAAGTCCTTTACTTCAATTTTTTTGCAGGAGTAATCCAAAGCGAATAGCAGACAACCTAAAATCAACAGAGAATGAAGAATCATGCACAACTTATAATATGTTGAAGGTACAAACAACCAATCACTTGTATATCACAAGGTGATTCATTTTGTATTATGTTTATGGAAATAGCTTATGATATGTCCATAAGCTGTTTTCAGCTTATTTATATTAGTTCTCTAGGATAGCTCATGAAAACAATTTATAGCTTATATAGTTTATATGGAAACAGTTTGATTTTATTTTATCTTTTGTAATAGAAATATCTTAATACATAACCACCAATATTATATGATAAGTGCTTATAGTATATGCGTTTAAACAGGCCTTAATATTCAAGGATGGTTCTTAATTTACTTTTGTTTAAGTATCTAGTTATGTTGCAATATAATGTTTCTATTATCTTAGAACCAAAAACAAAATGATTTCAGGTTTCACGGCACCTGTTCAGATGGACCAAAGAAGTCTCGTATGCAGATTATTACGAGCGTGCCTTAACGAATGGTGTACTCAGCATTCAAAGAGGAACAGACCCTGGAGTGATGATTTATATGCTTCCACTAGGTGTTGGGGTTTCCAAAGCTAAAACTGGACATAGTTGGGGAGCACCATTTAACGCTTTCTGGTGCTGCTATGGAACAGGTGGAAATTTATTTGGTTATTTACTCTTTCTTTAAAATGCATCAAAATGCATTATATTTTTTTTAAACTCCACTATTCTATTACCAGTCTTATGCTCTCAATTTATTTCTCTTGATCATTAGGAATTGAATCATTCTCAAAGCTGGGAGATTCTATCTATTTTGAAGAGGAAGGGAATAAACCTAGTCTATACATCATTCAATACATATCAAGCTCATTTAATTGGAAATCTGGGAATATTTTGCTCACTCAGACAGTTGTTCCAGCTGCTTCGTCGGATCCTTACCTACGAGTTACATTTACCTTTTCTCCTATTGAGGTATCTATTGTATTGTCTTATGACATCTCATTTAACCACAAATTAATCTTCTGATGATAGGTATTGGACTTTTGAGGTTATAAAATTATAAAGCCACGTTTTTAGCCTCTTATTTAAGAAACCAACAAGACATGTATGTAGTCTAAGATCCTCTATTTTTTCCTTCTACAACTCATCATTTCAAAACTTGATTTCTTCAGAAAATTGGAATTTCGTCAACATTGAATTTTCGACTACCATCTTGGACTCATGCCGATGGTGCCAAGATGATATTGAATACTGAAACTTTATCTCTGCCAGCTCCAGGTATGTATCTGTCTATACTTTCCTTAATATTATTGAAAATCATAGATTCCGAAAAAAACATCTAATTAAAGGCATATGCGCGCGCACACGCACACTATCATACACATTAGTAAATATACATATTTGTGTATTTTATAACAGGAATAATTAACACTTGAAACATGAAAGTAATATTTTATCACATGGACCTCTAGGGAACTTTGTGTCAATCACACGACAGTGGAGCGCTGGTGACAATCTGACACTTCAGTTGCCTCTTACCATCAGAACCGAGGCGATAAAAGGTAGTTTCACAAGAAAACCAATGAAAGAATGTGTTGATTATCATTACCCTTCCTTTAGAGTATCCAGATTTTTTTCATGTAACAATGTGTTCACGCAACTGATATTGTGTCTTGTCTTCAAATTAAATTCAGATGACAGACCTGAATATGCATCAGTTCAAGCAATTCTTTACGGGCCATATCTTCTTGCCGGTCATACTGCCAGCAATTGGGACATTAAAGCTGGGAATAACACACCTCTTGCAGACTGGATTACTCCAATTCCTTCCAGTTACAATAGTCAATTAGTTTCATTTTCTCAAGACATTGATAATTCAACAATTGTTATAACAAACTCAAATCAATCACTTACAATGCAAAACTTACCAGAACCGGGCACTGATTTAGCTCTTTATGCTACCTTTAGACTTGTCCCAAAAGACGGTCTTGATAAATTAGTGGTGTTAGAACCATTTGATCTTCCTGGAATGTTTGTAACTCACCAAGGAGCAGACCAAACTCTTATCATTGTAGATTCTTCCCATGGTGACCCTGCTGTTTTTCTAGTGGGACCGGGATTGGATGGACGAAACGAAACCATATCTTTAGAATCACAAAGCAATAGAAAGTGTTACGTGCATAGCGGTATGAACTCTGGTACAGGTCTTAAGCTCAAGTGCATGCATGGTTCTGAAGCTAGTTTTAACCAAGCAGCAAGTTTTGTTGCCGAGAAAGGATTGAGACAATACGATCCTATCAGTTTTGTGGCTAAAGGTGCAAAACAGAATTTTCTTTTAGAGCCATTGTTCAACTTCAGAGATGAGCACTATACAGTTTATTTCAACATCCAAGATTGATACAAACTTTGTATTCTATTGGTTTGAAAGAAACAATGTATGTAAGAAACAAAGGTTCTAATGATGAAAATTTATTTAGAAGATTAGCCAATGAGTTTCTTGTGATTAGTGCTCTAGCCTTTAATCAAAGTGGTACTCAATTATCAACAGAATTTCTTCCTTGAATTTTGATACGCATGCTAGCTTGGGCCTAATGAGTCACTGTAACTATTTTTTTTTTAAATACTTTTTTTTTCCTATTTTAAAAATGCTACTATGTACCTCCATCCTTAATTATAAAACCCCTTTAATACATTTATTTGTTTCTAAATATAAAACCTTTTGCAAATTTTTAGATACATTTATAACTCTTTTCCAAATATATCCTTCAGTAATACTACCAAATTAGCTTCTGATTGTGTAATTTACAATTTCATATCATCACCCAATGATTCCTTGAGTGCAGGACTTGGGGTAGCTTATTCTTGTGTCCCTGTAGGACCCATCAGCCCTGAGTTTTTTTGACATTAGGAACCCTCTAAAAATTAGCAAGTACCTATTTATCCCTTTGGATGTATGTTAATTATTATCAATACAAATCAAATTGGCAAAACATGATCTGTAAGGAAGGGAATGGGTGAAACATTATTGTTTTTTTGTATTAAACGTGAGAGTTGTCATATTGTGTAAAAAAACTATATATACAGTGGTTCTCTGTCCCAAGTAATGTGAGACCTATTATGCTAGCTACAATCCCTTCTACAGTTGATGTTCTTGCTATCTTTTATCTTTACCCATCACATTCTTTTTGTTCTTTTCTGTTTCTTATGCGACTCAAGTCAAATTAGTATATGATTTAAGCTGACTTTTAAAACCAATATTCTCCGACTAAATAAACTTTTTTTTAGGGGATATCAAACTAAATAAACTTAACTCGTTCAAATGTGAAATTCAATTTTTTCATGAAAGAAATTTATGACTAGGGGATGGTACTTAAAATTCAAGATTTGACTCATAAGTTGGAAGTAATAAATATAAATGTCAAATGTGAAATAAAAAAACTACTACTCATATATATTGTAAATATCAAATATTTACTTTAAATCAAGTTCTAAAGTCATGCTTTACTATACATGTTAATAATCACTTGTTATCTTCATAATACATTTCAGTATATAGTATAAAAAATAAAAATAAAAAATCCTCTATCCAATGATATAATATTGCATGTTTGAAACTTGAAAGACACAAGAGCAAAGGAGAGGAAGACGAACTGAAAGGAAACTTCTCTTTCTTAAAACACGCAATAATAATATGGGTTTATCCAAATCCAACCCGTTTATTCACGCTTGTGTATACCACCATGAGTGCAGGACTTAAGCGGCTTGCCACAAAGGCGTGCATTATGTTGAAACGAAGCCGGCTGAAGATGGCTTAAGGAAGAAGCAACCGGAATCCTCCCAAAAAGATGGTTATGACTAAAATCCACGTGGCCAATATAAGTTGCTAACACCATAGACTTAGGAATTAAACCAATCAAATTATTTCGTGACAAATCAAGGTTTATAAAATACGAAATTTCACTAAACACATCCGGTATATTTCCCCTCAAAAAATTTCTACTCAAATCCAAATGACTCATTCTTGAACCCAATAAACTCTTCGGAATCCTCCCCATCAAATTGTTATACTTCAGATTCAAATAATCCAGAACCGGCATTTGACCCAACGAAAACGGAATCGAACCGGATAAACGGTTCAACGACAGGTCCAAGTCAGCCAAACCGTAAATATTTGACATCGACCGCGGAATTCTACCGTTTATCCGGTTGTGACTTAGAAAAACCCGGTTCAGTTTTTTAAGGCGGCCGATGTTTCCTGGAATGGGGCCCTCTATTGCGTTATTGCGGAGATCCAGTTGCATTAAGTTGGAGAGGTTTATAACCGTCGTTGGGATTTTTCCTGAGATGTGATTGTCTGCGAGGTTGAGTACAGTAAGCTCGGTGAGGCTCCCTATGTTGTATGGAATTTTACCGGTAATAAAGTTTCCGGAGAGATCTATAATTTGGAGAAAACGGAGGGTTGTGATACATTCAGGTATATTTCCCGAAATGCCCTTCCAGTCTGAGATGGTAGTGCTGGATAGTTGTGTGAGGTTGCAAATCGATGAGGAGATGTGTCCAGTCATGTATCCATTTTTTGAGGTTTTTAAACGACGGTGATTGTCGCCTACGGTGAGGCCGCGGAGACTAATCTCTGCGACACGCCGTGTGGTGGGGTCGCAGGTGATGCCGTACCAACAGTTGGTACCTCTCCATGAATGGAAGATACCGAAGTTGGGTTCCTTGAGAGATGATTTGATGGACATGAGTGATGCCCATTCAGAAGGAGGGCATGACTCAATAGTAAGAGCTTCTAAGGTTAGTACTAGCAATGTCATTGCAAAAAAAGTTCTAACACCATGCATTGTTATTATTTGACGTGTTTGCATGTAAATTGTAATGAATGTGTAATTATGCATACATGTCACTTACTATTTATAGCATGGGAACTAGCAATAGGTTAGTGTGTGTAATATTGAGCATGTTATAGTTTATTTTTAAAAATGATCATTTAAAAAAAAAATTGGAGTTTTCGTTTATTTATTACAAATTTTGAAAGAAAATCAGGATTTAAAAAATAATTTAAATGAGAAAATGTTTTGAGTTGTTTCTTATGAAAATTACTTTTTGATAGATGATTTCTTAAAAAGTAATTTATGATAAACAAACACAAAATAAGTTTTAGTTTTTTAAAAGAAAATTGAAGTTATTAAATTTCAAAATTATTATAAATTATAAGATGTAATAACGGAATTTATTTTTTCTATGTTAACAAAAAATTTTGGACATGATAACAAAAAAAAATACTTGAGTGATGACAAAATTTTGGACATAAAATTTGAATATACACATAAAAATACATATAATTTAATTATTTAAAAAATATATATTATTTAATTCTTTTTTCTATGTTTTTTTATTTTATTTTTGTGAATATATCTAAATTTTGTGACTAGTGAAGATTTTCTTGTAACAAGAAAGGAATTTATTAAACGTCGGTTTGGTTAAAGTGATGGTTTGGGGTGGGGCCAGCTAATAAGGTGAATCGTAAGAGCATTTTTGCATGTGGTGAATGGATGAAAATTTGCTTAATTAGAATGGGATGTGATGGGGAGAAAGATAGAAGTAAATGTGTTGCTTATTACACCAAACATTTTTCAAAAAGAAACAAGAGATTGCACTTTGACGCTTTAATGCAGTTTTCTTTTTAAAGTGAAAGTATAACTCATGGTTAAATATCACATCGTTGCTAAAGAGGCAAGGCAAGCTTTAAGTTTCTCGTGTGGAAGCTGCTTCTTTCTCACCTTGATCTGAAAAGGGATACTAATCACACTTTAAAGACTCCAAGATGATCAGTACAAATATTTTACATCTCACTTCTGGTTCATTCTACCGTAGAATGATTTTAGTAGCCTTCAAAGCCCAATACGAACCTTTCTTCTCTATCAAGCAGCATGTGTTTCATATCGTTAACCTAATTTTAAAGGTAAATTCGTAGTTAGCTTGAAGTTTGTTGGGTACTAATACCTGAAGACAAAATCTATTCAAAATTTAAATTAAATTAAAAAATAATATTATATTAAATGATCGGAAGTTAGATATCGATCATATTCAATAAAATTCTAGAGTATTAAAGTTGTACGTATGGAAGCAGGAAAAAATGTGCATGTAATATAATTGATAAATTCCGTTTCTAGAATATCAATAACATAAAACACATATCTCACGGTCAGTCTATAGAAAATGCCACTAAAACTCTTGCTTTAGACATCCCAAAAATAACACATTTATTATATTATTAATAGGTTCATTTTTGAAAAAAAAATCATTAAATCTTAAATTATTTAAGTCACTTTTGCAAAACCTATTTTGAATCTCATTATTGGACTATTAAACTAACTTATTTAAGAACTAATAATTAGTCGGTTGTAATGAAAAAAATGCAAATAAGCGAAAAACTAAATTTACAATGTCTTTATATGTAAGTTAAACTTGTCTACTAATTATGTAGTAATTTATTTATTTGATTATATTTGTCTATATAATATAGTGCAATCTTAAAATTAATTAGGCCTCACAAAAAATACAAGTAAATCACTAAATTGTCTCCTAAAACTTTAGGAGTCGGCATTTACCATCTTAAATTTGGCAATAGACAAATAGCATCTTGAAATTGAAAGACATCGGGCAATATAGTTCCTTTGTTAGTTTGTTCAGTTAATGAGATTGGCGTGGACGTTAACTGTTTACATGGAAAACTTAGTTGTTAGTCAATTCATTGTCCATAAGATAGGGGCTAATTTGCCCGATTTTGAAAATACAAGTGGTTAATTTATCGATTTTGAAAATAAAATTGAAACTCAACTTTAAAAATAATTAAAAAAATATAAATAAAAAAACTAATGCGAGTGTATGGAGTGTTTTATTTAACTTTGGAATATTTTATTTTTTATAGTAATAGTAATTTAACAAATTATTCACTATGTTTAATATTAAAATTATATTTTCATTTTTATATATTTATTTTTTAAATATGTTAATATTACTAATATAAAATTTATATATTATATATAATATTAATTTCGTATATATTATATCGTTTTCTTTTAAAAATGTTACCCATTTGTGGCAGCCACAAATGGGATTTTTTTTTTTTTATACACAAAATGTTTATGTTTTCAACACTCTTTTGTCCCATTGGAGCGGCCTTTACCGGCAATTAAGTTTAGCGAGACCAATTCTCTATAGCCACCTTTGAAAGGCCTTGATGAGTAAGCAAGTAATTATTGAACTAGAAAGGCTTCGACCCTCACACCTGTGATGAGTATTGAAGGACTAAGGGTCACTGATAAGAGATGTACTGAGGGAGGGCCCATTGACTAGCAATCCCCCATTCATTCAACCAGCCATTTGACACCAGAATACAATCAAGCAAACTATAGCCATGCCATTAGGTTGAAACCATGTAAATCGCGTACCTAAGAAGGGAAAATCTACAAGACCCATGCACAAAACAAAGTTACCTAACTCATGTATCTCAACGACCACACCCTTCCCCACCCCTCATGTATCTCAATGACTAGCTTTATTGTGGTTGATTGAGGCCGCCACAAATGTGATATTTGTGGCTGTTTTTCCCCATTTGTAGAGGTTTTTGGCTACAAAAAAGGGGGTGTTTTCCTGTAGCGTCCTTTAAGCGTTTTCAACTTCTTTCTAAGGATGAAGTCATCCACCTTGAGGCGAGTGAGCTAGACCATTTCTCTATAGCCACCTCCGATAGGCCTTGATGAGTAAGCAAGTAATTATTGAACTAGAAAAGCTTCAACCTCACACCTATGAGGAGTATTGAAGGATCAAGGGACAATGGTCAGAGATGTCCCGAGGGAAGGCCCACTAACTAACAATCCCCCATGCATTCTACCATCCATCCAACACGAGGATACGATCAACCCAATTGTAGTCATGCCATTAGGCTAGAACCATGTAAATCACGTACCTAAGAGGGAAAGATCTACAAGACCCATGCGTGAAACAATGTTACTAAACTCATGTATCTCAATTACCTCACCCCTCCCTTTATCCCCAACTATACCTTTTTTCTCACTCTCTGTGAGCACCAAATTAAAATCACCCAACACACACCACATATCTTCTCCAAAAGAACCCTTATACTCGACCATCTTACTCCCCATCAACCTTTTGTTCGATAAATAGCATCTAGAGTATACATTCACAACAAAACAACGCAAGCTAAGAACCCCTCACTCAAGATACACCCCAAAGAAAGAAAACACAAAACACCCTTGATAACATTTCAACAAGTGTATTGAATCGTTGCAAGCAATAATTAAAACTGTAGAACCGAGTGTTGAACACAAGGATCGCGTTATACTACATAATTTCTCTTTAAGTACTTAATTGAACAAAATATTTTGGAATTGATTTAAGATTTTTCAAACTAGTAAAAGTGGTAGAGTTGAAACTTATAATGAGACAAGTGTCGAGGATGAACTTCACTTCTAATCCAGCCTTGGTTTCTAACTTGATTCTAGTTATTGGATTTATTTATTAAATTATTATTGAATTCTCTTTACTGTTAATCTTTGCATTAATTCCTTAGTGACAGTGAAAAAGAGATAAATAGAGCGATAGTGATGAACAGCAGCAGCGAGGAGAAAACAAGTGAAAAACGACCCTCGACAGAAAGGGAGCGTAGACAATGACGACAATGATTAGGTTTCAGAGGGCAGCTGCTATTAGTTCATTACCTTTAAGTATATTACTGTCTAAAGCAAGAGTTTAATGGACATGCACTGTCAACATAAAATAGTTTTACATTGACATGCAATTAGAGTTATCTAATTTGACATGTCTTACCATTAAAGTGGCATGAAATGATATGATATAATACATGAATTTTGTTGGATGCCAATGTAAAAGTATTTTACAATGTAATACGTATCTTTTTTCTCATTAATAAGGCCAAATAATGATTCGATGAAGTACAAATCCATAATATTAATTTACATTTGTGCAACATAAGCAAAAGTCAACAAAAATAGAATGAAATGCACCCTATTCTAACGGATTTAATCGAAGTTTCGTTCTTTGTTGTGTTTCTTCTTTATATCAAAGACAAACAAGACTATTTTATTTTCAAAAAACTAAAAAACAAGACTAATTTAAAAATAAGTTGTCTTTATTTTCCTTCTTTCACTTCTTATTATATCTTTAGTTTTCATTCATACTATATAATATTTTCACATAATTTTTCCAATATAACATTCATTGTTTATAATTTCATGTAAAACATTATTCAACCTAAAACTTTAAAGTCACGTACAGTAAGGATAAAGAATTTTATAAACACAATTATAGTAAAAGTCAAATTTAATGTAAAATAATTGACTGATTACGTAAAACAATATGTTTACCCTCACAAACAATATCTATGAATTAAATTCAACTATAAATAGGATTATTTATTTTGAAATACTTACTGTACAACAATATCAATAGAAAAAAATTGCAATGATATATATCATTTACTTGTGAAAAGTAAGTCTCAAATTGAAAATTAAAGTAAACTAAATTCATTACATAACCTACAAATTAATTATTATTTGCATATATATATATATATATATATATATATATATATATATAAACATGAATGCATTAGATAATTAAATAAAGGAACAAGTACACCAACAAGACTATAAACAAATCAAATCAACATAAAAATGAAATCCTACAAACAAAACAAACATCATGCAGACATACATCCAATACCATGCCTTGAAGTAGGAAAAATAAGAAACAAACCGCTACAAATTATTCCAACCATTAATGGAAAACTCTCGATAGCTTGATCCATCTCCCTTTCATGTCCAGGAAACAAACAATTAGTAACCCTATAATTCGAAAACGCTATAGCCGCAAACACCATAACCAACATAACCGCATGAGCGAAATCTTGAAAACCAACCTTATACTTGTCATCATTAGGAACTAAAACAGCAAGTCCCGATTTAACAACTGACAACCCTTTTTGAGTAACAGAACCGTAGTAAATGTTACCATCAGCGCCGTGAAAACTGTCAGTAAAATAAAAGAAGAAACAAGAGAGTGCACACATTATTAAGAGAAAATGAATCATTATTATGTGAACGTGAGTGCATTGTCCGTTTCTATAAATTGAATGAAGAGCCATTTCGAATGTGATGAGTGTTCCGGTTGAAAGAAAGTTTCTGAGTTGAGAAGTTTTTGAGAGTGTTTTTTGGACTCCTTTTGCCATTATGGCACGGCGTTTCTTGCCTGGTTCCGGTGGATCGAATGGTTGATGTGTGACCGACATTGTCTCTTGTGGTGGTGTTGCATTGTAGACTTTAATTCCAAGTTCTTGCTATGTTTCTTCCATATTTTGTTATTTATTTATGAAGATAGTGAAAGAAAGTTAATGATTTAAAATTTTGTTTTCTAACATTGGTTATATTTTAATGTGGATTTGTTTTTTTTTTTTTTTTGCAGTTATATATGGTCAACTATGACTTGTAACCGTCTCCCTTCAATCAAATTATTTCAGAAAATATGAAGAGAACAAAAAACACAAGTTTTTATTTAGATGGAGTATGGTAGTTACATGAGATTATAGCACAATCATTTTATATTTTTACTCTAAACTTAAGTAAGCCACTCTACTTAAAAATTTTAATCATATACATATGATCTTGGATAAACCACACAACTACTTACATTAAATAATAGATTTAAGAAATAATAGTTATTATAATAATAATAATAATTCATAGAAATCAGGAGTGTTACACACACATACATAATACTTCAATAAACATGCAATATCAACGTAAAATAGTTTTACATTGACATGCAATTAGAGTTATCTAATTTGACATGTCGTACCATTAAAGTGCATGAAATGATATGATGGAATACATGAATTATGTTGGATGTCAATGAAATACGTATCTTTTTTCTCATTAATAAGGCCAAATAACCATTCCTTGAAGTACAGATCCACAACATTAATTTACATGTGTCCAACATAAGCAAAAGCCAACAAAAACAAAATTAAATGCACCATGTTCTAAAGGATTTAATCGAAGTTTCGTTCTTTGTTGTGTTTCTTCTTTATATCAAAGACCAACAAGACTATTTATTTTTCAAATAACTAAAAAACAAGACTAATTTAAAAATAAGTTGTCTTTAGTTTCCTTCTTCCACTTCTTATTATTTCTTTAGTTTTCATTCAAATTAAATAAAATTTGCACTTATTTTCTCCAATATAACATACAAAGTTTATAATTTCTTGTAAAACACTATTCAAGCTAAAACTTTAAAGTCACGTACTGTTAGTATAAAGAATTTTATAAACAAAATTATAGTAAAAGTCAAATTTAATGTAAAATAATCGACTAATAACTTAAAATAATATGTTTACCCTCACAAACAATATCTATGAATTAAATTCAACTATAAATAGGATTATTTGTTTTGAAATACTTACCGTACAACAATATCAATAGAAAAAAATTGCAATGATATATATCATATAATTGTGAAAAAGTAAGTCTCAAATTGAAAATTAAAGTAAACTAAATTCATTACATAACTTACAAATTAATTATTATTTGCATATATATATATAGATATACAAACATGAATGCATAAGATAATTAAACAAAGGAACAAGTACACCAACAAGACTATATACAAATCAAATCAACATAAAAATGAAATCCTACAAACAAAACAAACATCATGCAGACATACATCCAATACCATGCCTTGAAGTAGGAAAAATATGAAACAAACCGCTACAAATTATTCCAACCATTAATGGAAAACTCTCCATATCTTGATCCATTTCCCTTTCATGTCCAGGAAACAAACAATTAGTAACCCTAAAATCTGAAAACGTTATAGCCGCAAACACCATAACCGACATAATGGCATGAACGAAATCTTGAAAACCAACCTTATACTTGTCATCATTAGGAACTAAAATGGCAAGTCCCGGTTTAAAAACTGATAACCCTTTTTGAGTAACAAAACCGTAGTAAATGTTACCATCAGCGCCGTGAAAATTGTCGGTAAAATGAAAGAAGAAACAAGAGAGTGCACACATTATTAAGAGAAAATGAATCATTATTATGTGAACGTGAGTGCATTGTCTGTTTCTATAAATTGAATGAAGAACTATTTCAAATGTGATGCGTGTTCCGGTTGGAAGAAAGTTTTCGAGTAGAGAAGTTTTTTAGAGTGTTTTTTGGACTCCTTTTGCCATTATGGAACGGTGTTTCTTACTTGGTTCCGATGGATCGGATTGTTGATGTGTGACTGACATTGTCTCTTGTGGTAGTGGTGGTGTTGCATTGTAGACTTTGATTCCAAGTTCTTGTTGTGTTTCTTCCATATTTTGTTATTTATTTATGAAGATAGTGAAAGAGAGTTAATGATTTAAAATTTTGTTTTCTAAGTATGTTATATTTTAATGTGGATTTGATTTTTGTTTTTGGCAATTATATACGGTTAACTATGACTTGCAACCGTCTTTATTTCAGAAAATATGAAGAAAAAAAACACAAGTTTTTATTTAGATAGAGTATGGTAGTTGCATGAGATTATAACATAATAATTTTATATTTTTACTCTAAACTTAAGTAAGCCACTCTACTTATAATTTTTAATCTTATACATATGATATTGGATAAACAACACAATTACTTACTTTTAAAAAATAGATTTAAAAAATAATTATTATAATAATAAAAATTCATAGAAATCAGTGGTGTTACACAAACATACATAATACTTCAATAGACATGCAATATCAACGTAAAATAGTTTTACATTGACATGCAATTAGAGTTATCTAATTTGACATGTCTTACCATTAAAGTGTCATGAAATAATATGATGGAATACATGAATTCTGTTGAATGTCAATGTAAAAGTATTTTACAATGAAATACGTATCTTTTTTTCTCATTAATAAGGCCAAATATTCATTCGTTGAAGTACAAATCCACAACATTAATTTACATGTGTTCAACATAAGCAAAATCCAACAAAAACAGAATTAAATGCACCATTTTCTAACGCATTTTATCGAAATTTCATTCTTTGTTGTGTTTCTTCTTTATATCAAAGACCAACAAGACTATTTATTTTTCAAAAAACAAAAAACAAGACTAATTTAAAAATAAGTTGTCTTTATTTTCCTTCTTCCACTTCTTATTATATCTTTAGTTTTCATTCATATTATATAAAATTTGCACTTAATTTCTCCAATATAACATACAAAATTTATAATTTCTTGTAAAATACTATTCAACCTAAAACTTTAACGTCACATTCTGTTAGTATAAAGAATTTTATAAACAAAATTATAGTAAAAGTCAAATTTAATGTAAATTAATCGACTGATAACGTAAAACAATATGTTTACCCTCACAAACAATATATATGAATTAAATTCAACTATAAATAGGATTATTTGTTTTGAAATACTTACTGTACAACAATATCAATAGAAAAAAATTGCAATGATATATATCATATAATTGTGAAAAAGTAAGTCTCAAATTGAAAATTAAAGTAAACTAAATTCATTACATAACCTACAAATTAATTATTATTTTCATATATATATAGATATACAAACATGAATGCATAAGATAATTAAACAAAGGAACAAGTACACCAACAAGACTATATACAAATCAAATTAACATAAAAATGAAATCCTACAAACAAAACAAACATCATGCAGACATACATCCAATACCATGCCTTGAAGTAGGAAAAATAAGAAATAAACCGCTACAAATTATTCCAACCATTAATGGAAAACTCTCCATAACTTGATCCATCTCCCTTTCATGTCCAGGAAACAAACAATTAGTAACCCTATAATCCGAAAACGCTATAGCCGCAAACACCATAACTGACATAACCGCATGAACGAAATCTTGAAAACCAACCTTATATTTTTCATCATTAGGAACTAAAACGGCAAGTCCCGGTTTAAAAACTGATAACCCTTTTTGAGTAACAAAACCGTAGTAAATGTTACCATCAGCGCCGTGAAAACTGTCGGTAAAATGAAAGAAGAAACAAGAGAGTGCACACATTATTAAGAGAAAATGAATCATTATTATGTGAACGTGAGTGCATTGTCCGTTTCTATAAATTGAAGGAAGAACCATTTCGAATGTGATGAGTGTTCCGGTTGGAAGAAAGTTTCCGAGTAGAGAAGTTTTTGAGAGTGTTTTTTGGACTCCTTTTGCCATTATGGCACGACGTTTCTTGTCTGGTTCTCGTGGATCGGATGGTTGATGTGTGACTGACATTGTCTCTTGTGGTGGTGGTGGTGGTGTTGCATTGTAGACTTTGATTCCAAGTTCTTGTTGTGTTTCTTCCATATTTTGTTATTTATTTATGAAGATAGTGAAAGAGAGTTAATGATTTAAAATTTTGTTTTCTAAGATTGGTTATATTTTAATGTGGATTTGATTTTTTTTTTGTTGGCAGTTATATACGGTTAACTATGACTTGCAACCGTCTCCGTTTAAAAAAATTATTTCAGAAAATATGAAGAAAAAAAATCCAAGTTTTTATTTATAGAGTATGGTAGTTACATGAGATTATAACACAATAATTTTATATTTTTACTCTAAGTCACTCTACTTATAATTCTTAATCATATACATATGATTTTTGATAAACATTACAACTACATACTTTTAAAAAATAAATTTAAGAAATAATTATAATAATAATAATAATAATTCATAGAAAGCAGGGATGTTACACAAACATATATAATACTTCATTCACTACAGTTTGAGAAGCTTATTACAATATGAAAATACACAAGTTTTTATTTAGATAGAGTAGCCTTGCATAATAATGAGAATAGAAATCTTTTACTGTAATAATGTCTTTGTAAATTGGTGGATTTTCTTCGGAAGTGAGTTCCTTAATAGGACCATAAACCTTTGAATTACCTTCAATTGGGTCATGAGTATTCATAAAGGAACATGCTACAGAAATTCTTGGGCCTATCTTCTGTGATAAGACTCTGTGATAAACACTTACAAACCTGTCATTTGAGATAAGCTGCAACAATATAAAACAAATTGGTAAAACTATTTTGCAAGTTAGAAAAGAGTAATATTCACATCAACTACTTACTTCATTTTTATAAAGTCTGATTATAAATATTTAATTTTTTATTTTTAAAGTTAAATATGTTTTTAATCTCAAAAACTAATTTATTCATTTTTAATCTCTATTTTGATTTTATAGAGATTTTTTTAGAAGTTAAAAGTATAAATTTTTTACACAAACTCTTCAAAGTAAGAATTAAAAATGAATAGATTTTTTTTATAGACTAATAGGTGGAGTATTTTTTTTTAGACAAAAAATTGAAGGACATTTGTCGTCGGACAATATTCCAATAAATAATGATTAAGATAGTGAAACTAATGCGATGAATTATTATAATGATTGATGTATTTGATAATTTTTTATTTTTTAATTTTTGGTTTGTATGAATATTTTAAATATTATTATTTAATTATGGAGTGTTTTATTTTTGCATGTGGTGAATGGATGAAAATTTGCTTATTACACCAAACATTTTTCAAAAAGAAATAAGAGATTGCACTTTGACGCTTTAAAGCAGTTTTCTTTTTAAAGTGAAAGTATAACTTATGGTTAAATATCACATCGTGGCTAAAAAGGCAAGGCAAGCTTTAAGTTTCTCGTGTGGAGGCTGCTTCTTTCTCACCTTGATCTGAAAAGGATACTAAACAAACTTTAAAGACTCCAAGATGACCAGTGCAAATGATTTTAGTAGTCTTCAAAGCCCAATACGAGCCTATCTTCTCTATATATCAAGCAACATGTGTTTCAATTCGTTAACCTAATTTTAAAGGTAAATTCGTAGTTAGCTTGAAGTTTGTTGGGTACTAATACCTGAAGACAAAATTTATTCAAAATTTAAATTAAATTAAAAAAATAATATTACATTAAATGATTAGATGTTAGATATCGATCATATTCAATAAAATTTTAAAGTATTGAAGTTTTCATCAATTCTAAAATGAGCAAAATGAGATATACTAGTATAATTGACAAATTCCGTTTCTAGAATATCAATAACATAACATACATATCTCAGGGTCGGTCCATAGGAAAGACCACTAAAACTTTTGCTTTAAGTGTCCCCATAAATAACACATTTATTATATTATTGATAGATCATTTTTGTAAATAGACAAATACCATTAGATAGGGGCTAATTTGGCATTTACCACCTTGAATTTTGGCAATAGACAAATAGCATCTTCAAATTGAAAGATAATCGGACAATACAATCCTCCGTTAGTTTGTTCAGTTAATGAGGTTGACGTGGGCGTTAATTGCTTACATAGCGAGCTTAGCTGTTAGTAAATTCATTGTCGCATAAGATAGGGGCTAATTTGCCCGATTTTGAAAATACAAGTGGCTAATTTGTTGATTTTGAAAACAAAATTGAAACTCAACTTAAAAAAAAAAAAAAAAAAAAAACTAAAAACATTGTCATCACTGCAACGGTAACATTTTCATCTATATATTCATTCTTGTTCTTCTTCCATTACTTCATATTTTCTTCCAAGAACCTTCATTTATATATTCATTCTTCTTCTTCCATGGTGTTCAAATTGTAGAAAATGAAAGAATAAAAATCACTTATTCCTCTTCTACCATCGGTGAAAGCTTGAACTCAATTATTCTCAATGTCATTGTGAAAAGAAAGTTGTTGATAGAGTTACTGCAACTAAAAAGAACTTTTGAACAGAATTCTTTTCATACCCCTTCTTCAATTTCTCTATTTTTCAATGTGTGGAAGGCAAGGTTATGGATAAAGTTGAGTCATTAGAATGATGTCAAAATAGTGAAGTATTTTGGCAATAATATTTATATTTTGTATTTTGAACCATTGTTTTGGGAGACATTAGTTTGAATGTGTTTATGTAACATTGTTGCTGGAAAATATAAAGTATTTAATTTGGTATTTGAAAATTTATAACTTATAAGCAAATAGGTCTCAAAAAAATTACAATTACAAGCAAATTAGTATATGAGATATTCTTTTTCAAAATAAACTAAATATCAAAATGCATTAATGAAACTCAATTGACTCTAAATAAATGTCAATGAATTAGTAATAAGTGTCAATTACATTATCCAAAATATACCATAACATTATCCAAATAAGTGTCAAGTACATCATTTAAATGATTCTAAAAAAAGATTAATAAATAATAAGTGTCAATTACATCATCTAAAATATAGCAAAACATCAACAAAATAAAAAACATGATTTAAAATATTTCATTTTTCAATTGCTTCATTCTTTAAACATTCACTCATATATTTACTACTATGTATTTAGATATCGCATCTATGAATTAGGAATTAAATACATTAAACCTGGTTCATTTATTATTGTTATAAATGTAAAGGAAATATAATGATTTAAGACTAATGCATATAGAATGAATTAATCAGAAAGTACAGTTAAAATGATAATTAATTAATATTACACTGAAATTCTTTTAAAAAAATGGAGAAATTCTAAACTTAGACTAAATTTAAATTCAACAACTCTAAAATGGGTCACACCATCAACACACTGTGAAGATGATATGCTTAATTTATCTTTGTCTTTTTTTTTAACTCTTATATTTAACTACTCGTAATTTTCATACACCAATTTAGCACATTATTTGCTCTCTTCCTACCACTTTCGATTGCTTATATCATATCATATTAATGTCAAATTATTTGCTTATAATAAGCATGTAGGCATGTGTAAAATACAAATATATGGATTAATATAAATCATTTGTAATGGTCACAGTACAATGTAAATCCTCTCTCATTTTTAAAATTGGTGGGAATCTATTGACTCTAAAAGTAATTCTACGATAAGATACTCCGCTTTATAACTCAATATAAGATGAATTTCATTAATCCAACTGATGATTATTAACAAAATATATTAACGATCAAACACACAAAATTTTATATAATTCCGAAATTCGTAACTATATAATTTAGATATCAATATTTATTTATATTTTTTAAAAATTTATTATACGTTCATTTGAAGTTATTTGATGAAGTATCGTATAGTTTTAAAATTTTATAAAAATTTGTAGAGTTAATCTACTCAAAAACTTTTGATTTAACGGTTGAATTAGTGAAATTTATCGTTTATATTAAATTATTAAATAAAATAATTCAACATAGAGTTCTCTTTAAGTCAATGGATTCTCACATAGTTCTCTTTAAATCAATGAAATAATTCATCACAAAGTTCTCTTTAAGTCTATATATATATATCAATATCAACTTATTTATTTAACGAACTAATTATCGAATCTTAAACTATTTTTAAGTTGGTTTAGCTATTTAAACTATTTTTAAGTTGGTTTAGCTATTTGCTATCCTTAAAGAAGACTTAAACTATCTCGTTATCGTATTGTTGCAATTGAGGTCGGAATAGCAACTTATTTGAATTTAAAAAACACATGCAAGAGCAAAAGGAGAAAAAACCGCATCGACTCTCATGAAACCCTTTCTTCTCCTTAAATGCATCTGCAAACAGCTATTGTTAAACTCGTTTTCTCTCTGTCACTTCACATGTGTTGTCTATCATATCTCTTCTCCATCCATCTCCTCCGCCATATATATGCGCTATCTAGATTAAAATATCATCATGTTATTAATTTCAATTACAAATTTGATTGTTTTGCAAAGTCTTGGGATAGTAATGAATATGTCAGATATGCCTTTTTCAATTTTTAAAACAACTGTTTTGGTCAAACTTGAACCAATTTATTTTATGCTTAATTATATAATCTGTTGGATTTCACATTAATTACATTCAGAACACAAGAGAGAAAAAACAACAAAACAGAAAATTTTAAACTGAGACGATCGAAGAAAATGATTGTTTGAGATTACGGATAGAATCTAATTAATGCGATAGGTTCATTGGAAATTAAGAAATGTTAAACTGACGTGCATGTGCATGCATGAAGAAACCCAGCCTTCAACTGTATTTTATTATAAGCTAAATTACACTTTTCTATTTTTAAATTAACAAGTTCTACGTATAATAAAAAAGTATCAGTACTATTATATTTTTTATCAATAATGTTTTTTAATTTGTCCATGAATGCATTATTATATTATCTATTAAAATTGACTAATTAAGAGTTTTGATACATAGATGATATGTTATTTAACTATTGTTGATTTAATTTTAATAGTACCAAACCATGTTAATTTTTCAATGTACGGTAGACATTTTCTTTTAAATTTAATTTTCATCCCTTAAATTTTTTATGTCATTTTTTTATTCCTTAATTAAGTCACAAACATTAAACTTTGTTGTCTTTTAGTTTTTGGTTTGAGTCGGTTAATTTTTTTCTTCTAGTCTACTTAGATAAGTAATCATCAAAACTTAATGACAACACACGACACATTTGACATACTCAAAAATTACTGACATAAAAGTTTGTAATCTAAAACAACAAAATAGAATGAAAATATTTACGATACTAAATATTTAACATTTATAATTTAAAAGAATAAAATGTAGAGAAAAAAATAAGGTGAGGAAAGTAAAATCTAAAAGTATCTTAAGAGAACAAAATTAATTATAATTAGACTCTTTTTTTTGGTACAAATTGTAATATAAACTTTATTTTACAACAAAATGAAAAATACATTAAAAAAGAGGGGAAATTTTCGAATAACAAATCAGAAACATTGAGGAGAATCATGAATGAATTTTGCAAGGTTTGAGTGGCTTTCCACATAAGCAATCATTGTACTCAAACGACGACGCATCAAGATGATCAAAGACTTGACCACTAGGAATTGGACCGCATAGATGATTATGGCTCAAATCCATGTAACCAATGTAAAAAGCATTAGATATGGATTTAGGTATGGGACCCTTGAGTTTATTATATGAAAAATCAAGTGACGTAAAATAAGACTTAGCCCCAAATGCATCAGGTATATTACCCTCCAACATGTTATGGCTTAAGTCTAAGTCACTTATTCCCGAAACCAAAAAACTCTTTGAAATATTTCCCGAAAGCTTGTTCGTATCCAATTTAAGTGTTCCCAAAACGGACATTCGGCCCAATGATTCTGGAATGGGCCCACTTAATTGGTTTCGGGACAGGTCAAGATCTGAAAGACGGTAAATTCGAGAAATTGAGCCCGGGATAAACCCGCTTAACTTATTACCACTTAATAAGGCCCGGCCCAAATTCTGAAGTTTACCGAAGTTCTTTGGGATGGATCCTGAGATCCGGTTGTTACGGAGGTCAAGATGAGTCAAACCGGTCACATTGGTCAACGATCGCGGGATATAGCCGGTGATGATGTTATAGGCGATGCTAAAGCGACTCAGAAGTCGGAGTTTTCCGATGTCGGAGGGAAGAGTGCCGGAGATGTGGTTTCCGGTGAGATCAATGATTCGAAGAAAAGAAAGGGATGTTATACAACGGGGGATCTCGCCGGAGATTCCATTCCAATCGGTGATTGTAATGCTAGAGAGTTGAGTTAGTTTACAAATCTCCGGCGAAATGTGACCGGTCATGTAACCAGGGGTGTGAGCTTTCTCGAAGGTGGTGTAGATAGAACCGGCGCGGAGGTTTATGTCGGCGACACGACGAGTGTTTTGGTCGCAAGAGACGCCGAACCAGTTGTGGCAGCAGTTTGTGCCGGTCCATGAATTGAATACGCCGTCGTGAGGTTCACGGAGTGATGATTTGAAGGCTTGTAGAGCTGCAAGTTCTGATGGTTGGCATGAGTTAACGGTGGATGTAACGGCTAACAGTAACAGTGCCGTTAGTAGTGTTAACCATAGTTTAGACATTGGGGTTAGTGGTTTTTTTGAAGGGAGAGAGGGAATGTGAAAATGTGGAGACGCGTTGTGTGTGCATGCATGAAAGTATGGGATCTTCATATGGTGATTTATAATGTTAAGTTTTCGGACAATTTTGCCCTTTTCATAGTTCAATAAATAATGTTTCTCAAGATGTAAGATGGATTACTAGTTAGTTTAAGTCAACTACCATACACATAACTTCTTTTGATTGCATATATCATATCATATTAATGTCAAATTATTTGCTTATAATAAGTATCTGTACATGTGCAAAATACAAATATATGGATTAATATAAACCATTTTTAAGGGTCACAGTATATTGTAAATCCTCTCTCTTTTTATTAGTCAAGAGCACTCTTAAATATTTTAATGGTTCCGTTCTAATTTTTAAAAATTGGGTTTAATAAAAAAATTTACAATTTTAATAATTAAAAACAAAGAAAATAAATAAATTTTAGCCCCTATAAAATTTCAAAATTTTATTTTAATCTTTATAAAAAGAATCTCAACTTTTTAGTCCTTAAAAAAATTATTCTCTTTTAGTCACTATTTTAAAATGTTTTTTTATTAAAAAAATTATATTTTTAGTCTCTCTAAAATCATAATAGAGACTAGAAGTGAATAAAAAAAATTAAATATTAAACTTAAAATGTTATAATTTTATAAAAATTAAAAATATATTTAATCTAAAATCACCTGATTTTATTATATTATATAAAAAATTTATTGGATCATCACCAATTGAGAACCTATGCTATTGAGCTGCTTCGACGGCACAACAATCGGCCCTGTCATTAATAATATATATGTCTTGAAAACAGATTCTCTTCATATGTCTTGAAAATAGATTATCTTCATTGACATATAAAAATAGTGAAATTTGAGCTCTAGTAAAAAAGATGTGGATGTTATACCTAAATAAAAAAATGTAGAAAAAATTTTAACATGAAAAATTAAGGGGAAAAGTTGAAGGGTAGAATTTGAAATTAAAACTTTAGAAATCATTATAAAAAAAATTGAGAGAAGTCATTCCTCTCTCTCTTATCTATCTTTAATCCTATAATTAGTCCATTATCATTGTCACTATGCCTCTCAATCTATGTCTATCTCTAATTTTGTCTCTCTATGTCTTTCAAGATGTAACTAAACGTTTTTTCTTTATATTTTTGCAAAAATTAAAACGCATATATTAAGTGGGTTTTATTTTTCTAGTTTTTAGTAAAATTTACGCTGTGAATAGACATTTCATTAATGATGATTATCACTAAAGTCTTTAATAAAAAAGATAGTATTCTTTCCAAAGGACAGATACATAAATTTTGGATAAAAATATGACTTTGTTATAGTTAAGTAAAAACTTAGAGATTACAATAATTATTCTATTGTATACAAAAAAAATGAAGATAAATTAATATCTAAAAATTATTATTACTCTCTATAGTATTTCTATTTTAAAAGTGTTCTAGAATGTTTACATTAACAACACTATTAAAATACTCTCTCTTATATTAAATATAGGAGAAAGTGGATCAATAATAATTAACGTATTTCGATCAAATATATTAATTTTTATTCATTCAATTTTCTCTTATATTTATTGTCGAAAAGTATATTTTTAAGTGTCAATGACCCAGTAATTCTTCTAAATAATTATTGTAGAAAAAATTCTTTCATGATTTCAATTTTTATGAAGTGTCATAGTAAACGTAGATCCTCTGTCATTTCATTACTACTATAATGTAGATCCTCTGTCATTTCATTTACTCTAACATATAAAAATAGTGAAATTTGCACTTGAACAAAAAAAGATGTGGATGTTATACTCACAAAAGTGTGGACGAAATTTTAACATGAAAAATTGAGGGGAAAAGTTCAAGGGTGGAATTTTAAATTAAAAATATGGAAATTATTATTAAAAAAATAGAGAGAATTCATTCCTCTCTTTTATTCATGTAGATTTAGTCCATTATTATCGTCACTATGCCTCTCAATTTATGTCTATCGCTCTAATTTTTTGTCTTTATGTGTGTCTTTTAAATTGTTGCCAAAAAAGTTTGTTATATATTTTTACAAAAATAAAAAAAAATACATTATGTGGGTTTTATTTTTCTTGTTTTTTGTAAATATTTTCATTGAGAATATGCATTTCATTAATGATGATTATCACTGAATTATTTAATAAAAAAAATAATATTCTTTTCAAGGGACGGATTCAGAAATTTTGAATAAAATGATGACTTTATTATCATTATGTAAAAAATTAGAGATTATAATAACTATTCTATTGTATATAAAAAAATTGAACATAATTAATATCTAAAAATTATTATTGCTCTCTATAATATTCATATTTTTAAAGTGTTCTAGAATTTGTACCTTAACGACACTATTAAAATACACTCTATGGTATAAAATGTAAAAGAAAATTAGATAAATAATGGTTAATGTATTTGGTCTAAATTTCGACCAAATACATTGATGTTTGTTCATTCAACTTTCTCTTATATTTATTGTCGAATAATATATTTTTATCTGTATGTGACCCAACAATTATTCAAAAAGTTATATTCGGATAATTGCATAGTTAATTGTTCAAATTAATTATTGTAGAAAAACTTCTTTCATGATTTGAATTTTTATTTAGTGTGAGCAAGACATTGTTTTAAGTAAGTGCAAAAAGTGAAATATCCAACAACTAACAAAATGAAATTAAAAAACAAGTATCAGAATTATGTAATGTCACTTCTACCTCTATCCAAAAATCACAAATCACATCATCTACATAATATAAAGACTCGCGATTTTGTTTATTTCACACATATTAATTTTTTAAAATTATACTATCAAACAATATTCATCATTATAATAAAAGTAAAACAAATATATTAATTTAAGATTGATGGATATAGTATAAATTAATTAGAAAGTTCAATTGAAAAAATAACTAATTAATATTACACTGAAATTCTTTTTAAAAAAGGGAGAAATTCTAAAGTTAGATTTAATTTAAATCCAACAACTCTAGAATGGATCACACCATCAACACACTGAAAATAACATGGTTAATTTATCTTCTCCACTTTTTTTTCCAACTCTTATATTTAAATACCCATAATTTTCATATATCAATTTAACACATCATTTCCTCTCAATATTTTTCTTCCTATTACATCATAGACATATCACATCTATCACACCACTTCCTCCATTTTTATATCTCTCTAGGAGTAGAATTGATGTATGGATGTACAAACCAACAAGCTTGTCAACACCCGTGATGTCTTCTTTATAGATGTGAGAAATGTGGAACTACATTTGTCTTTTTAGGAATATGCAATTCAGTCATATAGTTTTTAACTTTTACGACACAATATTTAAATTAGAGAAATATTAGACAACTAATAAATAGTCACACTCTATCCAAAGCTAGAACTAACTTTTTTAGAGTAAACGATCTCAATAACATACATATCAGCAGAAAGTTCAACATGAAAATATGCAGCAACGCCCAAATAATCCAATAAAAACTAGCAATAATGTCACTTGAGTCTATAAAAATAAGACCAATAGCATAATGATCATGATTACTTTTTGAAGCTCAATCAATATTATATTTAACTAAAACCACAAAGAGACTTCAATCAAATAATTCATGTAATAATTGGGGCTTTAGGAACATAACAATCAATAAAAAAAAATTATATGCTTATAAACAAATATTAAGATGTATTTTATCTAATATTTTGAGCTAAATATATTTTAACTTTTATTTATATTTGTAACCCAACGACTATCTATTGGAATTTTAACATACGCCCAATTTGTAGATGATTAATGGATTGGACGTTAATGGTCAAGCTTTGGGTTCTATGCTCCAAAAATTCAAACTATTTGGACTTCAACCAACGTTGCTTGTATACAATTAACTTGAAGTAAATAAGTAAATTGGTCATTGAAATTGTAATCGTCGATTAAATTAGATCTTGAATTTTGTAAATTGACAAATACATCTTTGAAATTGTAAAATATCAATTAAAATAGTCTATATTTAAATGTTTACCGTTAAAAGACTATGATGTAACATGTTAATACATTGACGTGGGATCAAAGTGATAAATCACATATTCAGTTAAAGTGTCACATCAAAATATCTAATGATAAAAATTTACTAATATACTTTTATATTGATACTTAAAATTTCAAGAATTAATTTACATATTCATGTGATTGAACTATATGATATGGGGTTTTTTTTTCAAGTCCAATTGAATTAAGTTTTTATTTAGCGTTTAGCTGTGACTTGCATACCATATTATTTCCCAAGGTTTTTTTCTTTGCTTTTTTTGTTGTTTTTCTTTTGGGGGTTGGGTCTCTTCCCTTTTATTGGTCTATGTTTGAGTGAGGGTGTTGGGCCATATTGTGCTCTAGTATCATGTTCAATTTTCAACACAGGCCTACTTCTCATTTTTTCTTAGTTCGTTTAGAAGCGGACATATTTTTTTCTGTAATTTCTGATTTTCCTTTTTTGTTTTTCTTATTGCTTGTGTCTTCTATAAATCAAATGTTTTCTTTTTTCACCTTCCTATATTTTCAAAAGCTCTTAAAATACATCTTTAAATTGGTCGATTCAAAAGACATTGGAGGTGGAAAAATAATCTATCTAAACCAAAGTATTCTTAGATGAGGGATTAATCCCTTAAAATTTACGGGACTCAAATGAAATGCAAATTTTCTCTCTAGCAGTTTTAATATTGTTACATGTCTAAAATCGAGTTCGACTCCGAGACTTTGGTTAAGCTAGAAAAAGCTTATATCATCTCATCTAAATGCTAAATATGTTATAATTCTAAAAACATAAATGTTACAAGATGAAAAATCAAACAAACCAACAAATACGGCAAAGAACAAAATCATAAAAAACACAAAAGAAAATTAGATCTATATACACAATAGAGACCATACACACACATATAGAGAGAGAAAGAGATAAAAATAGAAGAAAAAGACGATGTTAATTTTATCGAAATAGATCACTGTTATTTTTAAAAATAATACAATAATTAATAGAAGGTCATACTTTATATCAAACTCACTTAGGTATGTAGTATTAATAAATTAAAAAATATTATACTAAAAAAATTAAAAGATTTGAATTTTCTTATAAACCTTTTTTCTTTTGTTGTGTCTTTGTTCTTTGTACGCATTATCATCATTTCTATCGGTCAATCTCGTTGGTTAAGTATTCAATTTTAACGATATAGATGGTTCGTAATTTGCAATATTGTGAGTAGGGACGGGAATAGGTCAGACCGCCTGACAGGGCCTACGGCCTAGCCTGTGTCAAGTCCAGACCAGACTTTTTTCTTAAACAGATAAAGTCAATACTTCTAAAAAAGTCTATTTAGTTAAAAAGGTCAGGCTACAGGCCCATAATAAGCCTTTTAGGCCCATTAGGATAAATAAATATAAATAATATTTTTTACCACTATAATTATTATATTAAATTTTGATCTTTTCGTTATATATTCAACTTTTAGTAATTTATGCATATTAACTTCATTTAGTTTTTGACATATTTAAATGTATTATAAAATATAATTTAAGTAGGATGTATATAAAGTCATATTTTTCAAAATGTGACATTTAATATCAAAATAGAACTTAATTTCATTGACATATTAACTCGTTAATGTATTTAAAGATATGTTTGATTACTTATTCAAAAATGTTAAAATAAAATAGGCTTTTAAGTAGGCTAACAGGTCATACCGAACTTCTATCAAGGACAGACTCATACCTAAAAAGTAAGCTTATGATAAGCCACATGCTTAAGCCTTGAATTTTTTGACAGGTCAAACTCAGGCCTAGCAAAGCTTAGCTCGGTCCAACTTATTCTCACCCTTAATTGTGAGAAGTCCACTAAACTTTATTATTAAAATAAAAGAGAAGTCATAACAAGTTTTTGAACATATAAAAGAATCATTGTCAATGCCAAAAATAAATAACTTTGAAAAACTCAAGGTGATCATTTACTCTTTTTATTTTACATAAATGATCTATTACTTTTTTTTTTTGAATACATTTCATAGTGATCGGTTACTCCGAAGACCAGAGAAAAAAATAAAAATAAAAATATGATCTCAATTATATATATATATATATTTAATTTGAACGTAGTGTCAGTGTAAAAAATAAATTTACACATTCAACAAATTATAATCAATTATATAAGTATTTTTGACAAAAATTAAATATTATCAATGATCTAAGTATTGTGATTGATTGACAGTGTAAAAACTTTTACATTGATTGTGTATATAAATTTATTCTATATATAATTATAATGGTCAATATTTTTTCTATAAAACATGATTTAGTGCATGTTTGGTTGTACTTTTGGAGTAGCCAAAATCAAATTTGAAGGTATAAAATTGATTATGGTATGTTTGGGTGCTATCGAGCAAGATCATTTCTAGTTTTGTCATGTCTAAAGTTTAACTATAAATCTTTAAAAAAAATTGTATACAATGCACACGAAACTGAAATACCTCTTTAATTTAATAAAATATCATTTCTTCGTAAGCTATACTCAAATATATCTCCTACCTCTAGCCTCCAATTTTTCAAACAATTTAAGTCACTAAGCATGAGTAATCTAATGACTTAAACTCTACATAATAAATAAGTCACAAAGACTACATTGGTTTTACGCAATGTCCTCTGCTTGAATAATTTCTTTTGGTAAAATTGGACTTAATTAAGTTTATAAATGGTGTCCCACTTACCATCACTTACTCCTCTCTCTCGTCGTATATATCTAATTCTAACATACAAGTAATCATTTACTCCATTTACACAATTGAACATGTGTTTAATATAAGAATCATATGAGTGTGTATGAATGTGTGTGTATATGTATACACACACACACACACACACACCATGTATTAGCATCAAACTTCCAGAAAAATAATGTTATATTTAAATTTTAAAACACAATTAGTTTCACTCAAAACTAATCTATATAACTCAAGTTATAGTATTTTAAAGTTAACAAGATTATATAATAATCTTATGATAGAGCAGTTGTGTTTACAATACTACGGAGTCATTTATATATTTAGTAAAATCATAAATTTTAACAAGATACAACTATTATATGCCTTCTTTCAGACCCAATTGGTTTCACTCAAAAACGAGTTTCCTATCTCTAGATATAGATATTTTAAGATCATTAATGCATGACAACTTATAAAACAGAACAATTAACTTCATAAAATCACGAAAATTTGTAAAATTAATATAAAGTTATAAAAATTTACTGTAACAAAGTACTATATATAAGCTTTCAAGTCCAATTGCTTTCACTTAAAACCAATTCTTATTGTTTATGTTATACTTATTTTAACTGAGCTACGTCATAATCTTTTTCCGCATAAAACACTATAAATTTGGTAATTTAATTAAAATATCAAACAATGTCCGATTTGAATGAACGGCAACATTTTGGAAAACTTAAATTTATAAATATAATTTTTATTCTGCATAATAAGCCTTCAATTAATACATTTTAATAAAATAAGGTATATCAGTACAAAAATGGAACAACATTTTTTTTCCCAACTTGTAACTCAATTTTCTCTATCAATTCTCAATGAAAATTAGAGAAATCACTGCTTATTTCAAAGGTAATTAAGTCTAGTTCTTAATGGGATAGAAATCAACTTCAAGCATTATCTATGGAAAAAGATGAACAAAATAGTAAAGGTGTACCCATCCGAATTTAGAGACAATA
Source organism: Cicer cuneatum (assembly GCA_037974295.1). Lineage (NCBI taxonomy): Eukaryota > Viridiplantae > Streptophyta > Magnoliopsida > Fabales > Fabaceae > Cicer > Cicer cuneatum. Next base: position 77,663,198 of record JBBPBO010000005.1, read on the forward strand.
GTATACTATTTTCATTTCAAGCATTATATTCTCAATTTCATCTGCTCAACTAAGTAAAATACATTCAAAATTCAGCATATATATCAATTAATTACCAATACTAAACAATTATCATCTCATCACCAACCTAACCACAACACTCAATAATCATAATTAAACAACAACTCTTCAAAGTAATTAATGCAAACATCTATCATGCATTCTTAATAATCAATTATACTAAATCAAATAGGAATATCATAATACTCAAACATGTAAATCATGAACAATTATTAGCAACATGTATTTAAGATCTCTAAGCACACTTAAAAGATGTTTTAAAAGAGTTTTCTATGTTACCTTAGAAAAATTACAAGATGAAAGTGTCATAATTTTGTCTTTGAGTTTTTTTCCTTTTTCTTGTTGGAGCCTAACTCTTTCTCTTCCAAATTCCTCTTTTTCACCCACTCATGGTTTTTTCTCTTTCCTCTCCCTCTCACGTATCCTCTCACCATTTTTTTTCTCATCTCATCTCACATCTCCCCTACTTTCTTCCTCTTCTCTCTTTTTATTTCTTATTTCTATATTATATTTCTTACGGAATATAAAACTAATTATTCTTATTATTATAATTATTTTACTAAATATAAAAGTGGCCGTAAATAATATAAAAATACTAAAGTTTGTTAAATATTTATCATTTAAATTTTCAATTATGCTATCGTTAAATTATCAATGCATGATATTTTATAATAAATTAATGCATTTGTCTAATTTTAATCATAACAATAATAGTAATAATAATAAAGACTTATTGATAATAATTTAGACATAAAAAATTAGAGTGTTATAAGTTTAAAGCTATGAATTGTAGTTTTTGAAGTCAAAATGTGATTTTTACACTTAATGGTCAACTCACACCTTATAATATATAAACATAAATTATTTTATATTCAACTCATTTTTAACTAAAATAAATTTTATTCTTCACAAAATTAAACACACATTTAATTAATATAAAAGAAAAAATGAACTTTAAAAAATAACATTAATGTAATGTAATTTTAAAAAGGTTATCCCAATTCCCAAACACACTACAACTGTACTGTGATGTAATAGTAGGTGTGGAATCTTAGTTGGGTCAACCCTATCTTTCCAAATATATATTTTTTAATATAAAAGTTGTTTAATTATTGTTTTTATGTAATAAAAAAAAACCTATAGTAACAGGTATGGGTTGGGGTCCCTTGAACATAACCTATTTTGGAAGCATCATGTACACACTAGTCTAGTGGTCCCCCAGCCCACAACAGAGAAATATTTCCCTTTCTCTTTCCACATCCACCATCACCACGTACACCATCTATTTATTTTTAATTATTCAGAATTGTATTTCATTTGTAAGTACTTCATTATGGATTGGAATTACTTGCGGTTCAGGTTTAGTTAGCTCAAAAATAAAATTACTTGGACTTCTCATGTATGGGGGAATTTGTGGCAGATCTCAACTTTATTATTTATCTATAATAATTGAATTTGTTGTTGAACTGATTAATCAAATCTTCTTTTTTTATTTTTTTATGAATGATGATTAATCAAATTTTGGACTTCATAGATCTGAATGTCTTTTCCTATGTTGTATGAGCAACTTTTGGATTGTTCATTATTGAAAATGAAAATTCATTGTTTTCCGTTGGATTTTCCCATCCACGAAAATCATTGTCATTGTTTAATTGTGTGGTTATATTTTTCAGAAAAATAATAAATTGAGTTATTTAAACATTATTTTTATTCCTCGTCTAGATAAGACATGATTTTGATTTTTTGTTTAATTATAATATTTATTTGGTATTAACTTCTATTTATCTTATGCAACTCTAATCAATTATGCTGATATCATAAATGTAATAAATGAGTATTTTGAACCCTTCAATGTTGTTATATTTTGTAAATTTATCATATTTATAAGTATTTTTATTTTAGGTTATTAATTTAGATATTATGAATTTATTTGTATATTTATCTTTTCATTTTTAATAATTTTAAATTGTATTATTTTTAATTTAAATAAAAATAATAATATTTTTAGTATAAAAAAATGACCAGATCTACGTAAATAGATTAACATTAAAATATAAAGATATACTATCCAGCTAGAAAACAAACGGAATATTATTTTCATTTATAATCAGCTTTATGCATGTGACTTCATTTAATTTTCGATCGTGCAATGCCGTATTATTGAATTATTTTAACTTTTAAAAAACATTCACTCTCTTGGTTCCTTTTTAATATCATATTTTGATTTTTTATATTTTCTAAGATAGCTAATAAATTTTGTTATTTTTAATGTTATTATCTATTTTTAATTATTTATTATCATATTGTATATCATGTATCTTTTTTCTCTGCAAGAAATAACTACAAGTATTATTGACATATCACTAATTAATATTGCATTGAATTTTGAAAATAATATTTAAATAGAGAAAAAAAATTACTGCAAATATGATAATTTAAAAGGAAAAGATAAATTAATTTATTATATATACATAGTAGGAATTCTTTGACTACAATAGTAACTATATGATGAATTACTCCGCTTAATAATTCTATATAAACAATGAATTTCACTAATTTTTTATTAAATCAAAAGTTCTTATTGGAGAAATCAATTCTACAAATTTATATAAAATCTTAAAATTATTTGATACTTCATTTAATACTTTATAATAAACTTTTAATAAATTTAAGTAAATATCGATAGCAAGATTGCATAGCTACGAATTTTGAATTTATATAAAATTTTGTATTTGATCATTAATATATGATATCAATAATCAACAGTTGAATTAGTGAAATTCAATGTTTATATTAAATTTTTAAGCGAAACAATTCATCACATAGTTACTCTTAAAATTAACATATCTCAACTTATATATACACACATGTCAACAAAATTTACACCATCAACTCATAAAATAATTTATTTGAAATTAGAATCAGAATACGAGGAAAACCTATGTGATCTCAACCATTACATGGAGGTGTTGAACTCTTCAGGGTTTGTTGAGAACCTTTGCTTATGTGGCAGCGTTGCCGCTGTCAATCAGGTACAAGCATAAACATTGTGTATTTTACTGTGCATCACATTTGTGTGTTCTCACCACATGTTATGAGGATGTTTGCAATTGCCTCCACCACAAGTCACGTTTTCTTGGTGTCGGTCAGTCGGTTTGGTTGGGTCTGATATGGGTTTGTGATCTAGTGGATTTTGTCCGATCTATATTTGCAATATGGTGTGTTTCGTCTGGTTTGGTTATATTAGATTTTTTGTTAGTGTTGTGATGGAGTGCTCTATCTTGGTATGTTAATCATGCGGAATGTGCCCATGGTCTGTTCTTCGTGACCCGAAGCTTGCAAGGATCGTTCCTCCAAACAACATGTCTATTAAAGCTCAATAGCCCTTCTCGAAAACTTTTGTCCAAACTCTCATGAATTCTTGTACCATTCATTTGAACTAGCTTTCAAAATCATGTATCAAATTGTCTACTCTCTCAAAATCGCATAAGACAAATATTTTGGCGACTTGCGAAAATAATTTTCATGGTAACCAATTGGTTTATGACGGATTATTATCCTTGGGAAAAGCGTTACGAAATTTAAACCTAGGCTTCTGTGTGTTTTCCATTGCACAAGAGATTTCAATCCATATTTGGTAGATAATACCCAATATTTAATTCAAATCTATAATTTGTCTTGAGAATATTACAGCTCAAATATCATATCATTTTCACACTTGTTTCTCGTATTGCTACCATTATCTCTTGATGAAACAACAAACTCCAAAATGAATGGATTATTTTGCTCGAGTTGAATATGATGCGTGAGCTACAAGACAACATTATGAGAAATTGTCATTGTTTTGTGAATCTTATTATATGTCATTCAATCGAAAAAATGTCAAAAATATTTTAATGTTAACGAAAAAGCTCAATCAACTAAATATGTAACAATAATAAAGAAAGTTTGTTAACAAATATATCCATAAAAACACTACTGCAAACAACATATCTGTAAATAACATGTCTGATATGACGTGTCTTTTTGTGGGTCCGAAAAACTATTTTTCCCTCAAAAATCTTGTGTGGATAGAAATAGTGCAATGTGAAAAATTGGAGATTGTTTTGTCCACATCTGTTTCAAGATGCTTACCACAACTGAATTATCTAAGCATAAAAGAATGCAAAGAGTTGAAGCATATTATTATTGAAGATGATTTGGAGAATAAAAAGTCCTCAAAATTTCTGTCAACAAACCCATGCTTCCCAGAGCTAAAAAAACTTTATGTAGAAAACTGCAACAAGTTGAAATGTGTCTATCCAAGTTCCATATGTAAAGAGCTTCCTAATTTACTTGACCTTGTTGTTCAAGATTGCGTGCAATTGGAATACATAGTTGGACCTTATAGTGATGATCATCAAAACCACGATGAGATTCACATTCATTTTCCAACATTGAAATATCTCCTACTTAACAATCTGCCAAGTTTAGTTGCCATGTGTCCTAAACAATATCAAACATCATTTCCACGTTTGGAAACCCTTAAACTCTACAACTGCTCCAAGGTTGACATTAAATCTATTGGTGATTTCATAACTCATCATTTGGTAACAAGATCTGTGGACGGTGCATCCATGAAGGTATCTATCCCTCTTTCCTTATATCTTTATTATTTTGTGAAACTAATCCATGATCTTAATTGAATAATGCCACTGGATAACAAAATTAATTGGCTAAGAATAATTGAAGGAAAATGATCAGATATAGGCACTCACATTTATGGTTTAAATGGAATAACTGAAACATTATTATGCTTACACCAGCCCAATTATTCTTTGGTCAGATATCAAACATTATTATTGCCATCAGACTTAATCTAATTCAAATAACAATAATTTTGATCCGAGGATTTCCCCCATTCGTGTATAGATGTGGGTATAGGAAAATTGTTATTCCTTGCCCACTTTTTCCACTATTTTCTATATTACAGAAAGAAATCGGGAATAGGAAACTGTTTTATCTCTTATCTCATGATGAAACAACAAACTCCAAAATGAATGGATTATTTTGCTCGAGTTGAATATGATGCGTGAGCTACAAGACAACATTATGAGAAATTGTCATTGTTTTGTGAATCTTATTGTATGTCATTCAATCGAAAAAATGTCAAAAATATTTTAATGTTAACGAAAAAGCTCAATCAACTAAATATGTAACAATAATAAAAAAAGTTTGTTAACAAATATATCCATAAAAACACTACTGCAAACAGGGATAAAAACAAAAGATGTCCAGGTAATAATATTGATCGTATTATTAATTATCATCTTGTTGATCATATTACCAACATAGAACTGACACCACTATTAATCAATAATCTCATTCTAATCAAATTTCATAAAAATCGTGAAGAAACTTATGACCCAAATTCAGTTGATTTTGGGATTCAGAAATTATTCCAAACACATTTCAAGAATATGAGGTACATGCTATACATAGTTCAAAAAATGTAATTAATTAAGTTTTTGGTTCAAGCTTAATTTATTATCTAATTCAACAAACACAAATCATATATGAAATAACCATTAATATCCAAACATGTGTATTGTTTGTGTTTGGAGTGACGCAATGTCAAATGAGAATGATGTTCAAAATCATCAAATCTCTCCTAATTTCTTTACAATCAAAAGGTTGTGGTCTTGAATATGACATTTCTATATGTTATTGTTAGTGATGATAATTTATATCATATAATTATTGATGATTTATAGATTTTGCGGATGTATTTTAAAGATAGAGACGCTAGTGAAGTGCATTGTTTTACATTCATGAAAAACCTTTTACATTTTTTAAGGTAGAGAAACAAAATATGGAGACAAAAGTTATAGTATATTAATTTTTGCCTAGTGGTTGTGCATGATTAAGATTTTTTTTTTTTAACTTTTTTGATTTGATAAGGTCCATATCCCCTAGTTTTGTTTTTAATAAAAAAAAAATTTCTAAAAAATTCATAAAAATTTGCATCTTTGAAAAATGATAGTACGTAGATGGCACATAAAATTATATTATTAATAATTACTAATTATATATATATAAATCATAAAAATATTTTGTACATAACATTCGATCATTTTTCACCGTTTTTAATATTATTTTTTCAAAATAAATATTCAAATATTGTATATTTCACATCTAAGAATTTTGTTAATAAAATAATACACAATATATAATAAAAAATAGATAAATTTTGATCAAATATTAAATGAATAGTGATGATTTCTATTTGACTTTGTAATATCGAGGACTAAGTTCATTAGAAATAATTGTAAGATAATCAACAATGTTACCGTAAGTTTATTTGAAGATTTGAGTTACGAATTTGATGAAATTTGTATCATATTAAAGAATATAATTAATTTTATGGGTTTTGGTTGAAAATTTTGATGAGTTTTTTAAATTTTTGTAAAAAAAAAAAGATAACATTGTTGACATTTTAAAACATAAAAGATCAAATTGTCATTTAAAATTAAAATAAAGAACCAAATCGGGAAAAAAAAAAGATAAAAGACTAAAACGTTAATTGAAATTAAGTTAAGGGACCACATATGCTATTTAGCCATAATTTTTTTATTTTCTATTTTATAAGAGACTTTCATTTTGTTAATGATACAAAGAAGGTAAATTACATTGTTATTTTATTAAATTTACATGAATTAAACACTTATTTACTCAATATTAACACAATTAGATTAGCTTGTAAAAAACATTTAAATTATAAAATTTTATTATTATGTTTATAAAATATAAATTTTTCATCAAAAAATTAAATAAAATTCAATTTTATAAGGCTTTAGTAATTTGACAAAAAATGTATTTTATATTTTTATCACTCATAATTATAAATATGCCTAACAAATGATGTTATGAATTAAAAATAGAAAAAATGTATGCATAAAAGTTTTGATTATATCAAAATGGATTAAATTGCAATACATGTATAAAAAGGGGTTTAAAAATGTATTTAGTGCTGTCTCCATCATTAAATGTATTTTCAACTGCTTTTATTATTATTTTTTTTTATTAAAGTACCTTCAATCAATTACATTTTTCTATACATATATAAAAGGCCATTAAAAATGTATTTACTACTACCTCTTTTCTTAAATATAAGACTCTCTTAAAAAATTTATTTGTCTATTTTTGTAAGATCTTCTTTGAATTTTCAATCGCTTTTATTATATCTTTACTAAAATACTCTTAATCAATTACATTTTTTTAGAAACCAACAATAAACACTACAATGAAAATATTAACTAATTATCTCTCTTAAAAAACAAAATTATAAAAATGATATCAATTATCAATAAATTTAATATTACTCTTAGCTTTATTAATTTTTGTAATTTGACCTTGTTCTTCAAAATAATTTTTTTTTTATTCAATAAATTTATAAGGTAATGCAAGTGATTGTTAGGAATTGAAGTGCAACATAGTTATAATTATGAAGTTATATATATATATATGTATATATATATATATATTAAAAAAATGACAAGTTATTTTGTTAAGAATAAATTCATGCTTCTTAATAATTATTATTAAAATTGAGTAAAAATAATAATAATTGATATTTATTTTATTTTTAAATATATTTATAAAAACTTTAATTAAATTTTTATTCCTTGCATGACACATGCTCACAAAATATATTAAGTCTCAACATTAGACTTCGAAATATAACGTTACCTGAATTGATTAAATGAAGATAAGTAAAATCAGTTTCATAAAAATAAAAATAGATCCAAGATTATTTAGAAAAGACGTAGTAATTTTTTTATATTACATAAAAATATTTAGTATTATTTTTTGTTTTGTTAATAAAATGAAAATTTTAACGGTTAGGAATAAATTCACACTTCTTAATATTATTAAAAACTCAAGTTCCTTTTAGCATGCACAAAGGACATCTTCCTCTACTAAGGTTTTGGCGGTGAGCTTTCTAAAGATGATGTATACATATTAAGGTTGTATTTGATAAGGTAAAAAAAAAAGTTACTTATAAACTATAAATTAATTAAAGTATTTTTCATAAGTGCATTTAGCATTGAATAGCACTAAACTCAACTCAACTACCAAAAATAAAACAAAAGACTCCACTCAACTCGTGATCTTCTGAATAAATAAAAAAGCTGTGCCGTGCAGCAATTGTGTAAAGAGAGTGAGGCAATAAAGTAATTTCACCTCGTATACTTCCCATTTTATCAAAACCAAACCTCTTTACTTCTAAATATAGGATTAGCCTCTATTCTTTCTTTCTCTGTGCCACGTTCCACTCATAGTATTTGTTGTTTCTTCCAAAAAACAAGGGCATTCTAGTAAAAACATTAAACTGAAACACACAACAAATCTGAAAGCTGGATTTATGCCTCTGTTCACTCCTCATTGGCTACACCTCCACAGCAACAAAATCCAATGCTATTTTATAATCCTTTTCTCTTGAACCTTCTCATAGAGGTTTCTTCACTTCTTCATCACCACTACACGCAACCGAAATACTAAATACACCCCTCCAAAAAAAGTTTTTTTTTTTTTTTGCAGTGCGGTGCTGAGAGACAAAGAGGTAGTTTTCTTTTTGGTTGTTAAGTTCATAGCACTTCATATCCTTTGTCTATGTTTTTTTGGTTCATGTCTTGTCTCAGTTAAACGGGTTGCCGTTTGTTTTGATGCTGAGTGATAGAAACCACAACACACAAAAAACTCTTTTTTTTTGTCGTATTGTTTTTACTTTTCGCACCCTCTTTCATTTCTTCCATTTTTTGAGTTGCAAAACAAAACCCAGTTAACAGTTAATATGAAATTAAATTATTTGCCTTAAAAGGGTTTTCATTTATTAATTTTTAGATCTAAAAAAAAATTGTTATGTTCAATAAAGATCAAATTTTTATTTTTATTATTTTTTACAGGAATTTTTCTAGAAGAAAAAAAAATGGAGTCAGATCTTCAGCAACATCCAACTATGTTACTAGATCACCAAAATCATCATCAGCAACAGATTAATTCAGGCTTAACACGGTTTAAATCTGCTCCAAGTTCATATTTTTCGAATATCATTGATAAAGAATTCTATGAGCATCTTTTCAATCGACCTTCAAGCCCTGAAACAGAACGAGTTTTTGCACGGTTTATGAATAGTCTCAGTGGTAGTGGTGATAGTGCTTCTGCTACTGCTTCTGCTTCTGCTGCTGCTGTTGATGATTCACTGACTCAGAATCTTTCAACTGTTCAACAACTTCCCGTAGTAAAAGAAGAGATTGATCAACAATCTCAACCTATGTCAACAATGAATAATAATGAAACCGTGGCTATTCACCAATTTCAACAACAAAGTAATATTAATAATAATTATGGTTCTTCTGCTCCTTCTCAGAATTTTTATCAAAGTTCTGGAAGACCACCTTTGCCAAATCAAATGAAGACTGGTCGAGGAAATAGTTCTCATCTTATTAGACATGGTAGCTCACCTGCTGGATTGTTTTCAAATATTAACATTGAAACTGGTTTGTCTAAATTCTTTTTTATTTCTTTTTATTTCACCTTTTTCTTTCTATCATGAAAAGAAAAAACGTCACTTTATGTTTTCAGTGTGTTTTCTTTTCCCTTTCAATCCCTATTTCCCTTTGCCTTTTTCTTTTTACTTTCATATCATTCCCACGCACACATCAAAAAAAGTTATTGGGAAAATATTAATAGTTACATAATTGTTGTCTATGAATTACACACAATAACCAAACACAACATGTAGATAACAGTAATAATTGGAGAAATTAAGTTGGTTTATAGAGACTTTTTGCTGGTAAATGAAAACATAATCGTTGTCTATCCAAACAAGACACTGATATAAATAACTATATGCGGTCAAATGTCAATGCCATGTATGACACATGTCGAACACTAGATATGCTTTTAATATGAAGTGTCAATGTAGTATAGATTGTTGTCTTCAAAGAATTTCATGGAATTGTGATAGAAATAAGTTGAATAGAAAACCCATAGCTTGAACTAATGATGGGTACAATGATCAATAGTTCAAGGTTTAGCCTTGATAGGTTTAAATATGATTTTAGTCTTTGCAATATAGCGTTTTTTGGTTTTAGTCCCTATTAGTTGTTTGATTGGATTTAGTAACTGCAAATTCAAAAGCCGTTGTTTTTAGTCCTTGAGGTCAGCTGATTAGGTTACGTGGTGTGATTTTATTGGACCACATATGATTTCAAGAACTAAAAACAACAGTTTTAGAAATTGTAGGGATTGAATCCAAACAAAAATTTTAACAGGAAATTAAACCATAAAATAATATAATTTCACGAACTAATATCATATTTAAACCGCCTTAATATTTATGCCAGATTTCATTTGCTTATTACCTAATGAATAGGTAATGATAATGATGCTAGCTTAAGTTTGATTGGCAGGGTTTACTGCTATAAGAGGAATGGGAACAATGGGAGCTGCTAATAGCACTAGCAAGGAAGCAAACATTTCTCCAACAGTAGTGAGGTTAAAGAATACTCCAAACTACTCCTCAGTGTTAATGTCTTCAGGAGCTGAAATCGGGAATAGTAGCAATCCAACAAATAATCCTGAATCTGAAGGTTTTGCGGAAACTCGGGGTAATGATTTTATCCCGGGTTTCCCCTTAAGTACATGGGAGGATACTGCAATGATATCTGATAATATCACCGGTGTTAAAAGATACCGAGACGATGATGTTAAACCATTTTCTGCAGCTGAAATTAAGGTAGTTGAATACTATTTTGATCTTGGTAATTTTGATGTATAATTTTTCACTGCAATTTCATTGAACCCGATTTTTGTTGCTTTGATTAGAATGAAACAGGAGGCCAGCAGCCTAATGCTCCTTTGTCTCATCAGATGAGTTTGCCGAATACTACGTCGGAATTAGCAGCCATTGAGAAGTTTTTGCAGTTCTCTGATTCTGTTCCGTGTAAAATTCGCGCCAAGCGTGGCTGTGCTACTCACCCAAGAAGTATTGCAGAAAGGGTATAAATTATTCTACTATGTATAAATGGTTCCGTTTTCTTTTTCATTTGTACCTAATTTCTTGATTCTAAGATGCAAAATCTGATTTATTTATTTATTTCTCAATTACTTCTCATGATTTGGAATTGGAAAGAATAAAAAAACTCATTGTTGAGATTCAGTAATTTTTGGACGCAAAGGCCTAATCCATCTATCTATTCTAAAAGAAGAATCAGAAAATTCTATTCCTTATGACACAGCGAAATTTCGCACTTCAATTTTTGGTTGTTTTTCTCCACGTGTAAAATCTTGCACGAGATCTATACTAGTCGACAAATAATTAACATCCCCAATGGAGTTTGTTTTTCACTATATAACACCGGCAATTAAGATTAAAGGTGTGTGTCAGATACGACACTGGAGCACGCACGCGATTACTTTCATTTTCTCATATATATTTGAGTGCTTCATAAGTTTTTTTTAATGATTGGCTTTGTGTGAATGAATTGACTTCAGGTGAGAAGAACTAAAATTAGTGAGCGAATGAGGAAACTACAAGATCTGGTGCCAAACATGGATAAGGTAAGGTTTTATTGACCATGGCACATTCACCAACCTACGTCAGTCACTACATATGTGGATTGTTTGTGGAATACCTTATCTAACACCAAACGTTGTTTCTCTCCCTTTGTAGCAAACAAACACATCAGATATGTTGGACTTGGCTGTTGAGTACATTAAAGACCTACAAAAACAAGTTCAGGTATGTTTTAAAAAAAATATTGACCTATACGCCATAATTATTCAGATCAAGATTATATGGTCCTGATTTTAAGATTGGAATTTTTGTTTTAAAAAATCAAAATTTACTTTAAAAGTTTAGATTATTATTTGATCTTGATTAATTATTCATGCATCATTGCACATTCTGTTACTAATTTTATTTTATTATTCCTATAATTAAATGTATATTTGTATAGACTCTTTCAGACAATCGAGCTAAGTGTACGTGTTCACACCAACAGCAATAAGGGAAAGAGAGATGATATACTTTTGAGTCAAACTTTGTACAGATTTTGTAATAATAATTTGGTCATGAAATTAGAGAGCAGCTTAATTTTCCTGATATAAAATTATTTATGTTGTAGCCACTTTTTCCGTGGTGATCATAAAAGTTGACTTTTTTAAGATCATATAAAATTTGATGGACTATGTCACGTCACATATGCAAAGCATTGTGCACAAAATTTGGTGAAGCAAATTTTATATGCCTTTACTCTACTCAATGGCCCCCATTTTTGGGGAATTTTGCATCTTGATGGAGTGTTGGTTATGGAGGAACATCAAATTGATGCTATGTGATGGTTACATGTAACATTAAAAATGACGTGGAAACATAGGGGTCCCAAACCGACAATTTTTTTTTTTATATACTCCTTTCTGAAATTTGCTTCTTTCAGTTTTTGCCGCACATTAAAAAATAATAAATTTAATTAAATTTAGTCTATTTTATTTTTTATTTATTACATTAAAATGAAATTCATTTAATGTATGATTTTGAACTTTTAAAGGTATAAAAAGCAAAATATCATTAATTGTATTTTGATTTTTAAAAGAATTAAAGTTGAGACAAAAATAAAATGTTTGAAGATTAAAGATGAACAATTGAGGGAGTACTTTTTATCGGTGTAGTGTGGTTTGTTCTTCCTTTATCCTTGAATCTTAATATATGTGGCTAATGGGTTAGCACAATTGATTAAATCCTTTGCTAGCATTATAAGCTATGAGCAATCAAATTTGAATCAATTGAAGATCTTAATGTGTGTTCAATAAAAGCAAATTGGGTAGTAAAAAAAAAGTTATAAAGTTACATACTCGTATTTATGAGATAATATTGTCCTCTTTTAGTTATGTACACTAATGTTTAAGATTGATTGGTGTACATACGTGAAGAAATAATTAATGGCATATATTTGAATTGGAATATTCTTAGTTGAACTTACCATTTATTTGCACTATTTTTGTCCTTAATAGTAAACATCGTTTACAGAAAAAAATTGTCCTTAAATATAAATATTCTTTTAAATTATTATGTGCATTTATTATTTTTGTTCAAATATATTTCAATAATACTATTAATTTATTTTGAAAAATTAAAAATTAAATAAAATTAACATATTCAACTCAATATCTACTTTTTTTTTTAATATATGTTAAAAAAACAATGAACCTTTTAGTTAAAGAGAGAAATAGTAAGTATTACAGATTTGTGTCTATCCTGAACTAAAGTATAGTTGATAAAAAAAAGTATTAGTATCTTTTTCTCAAAGCTAATTTATTAGTTATTCATCATCTTCCTCTTTTTTGTATCTTGTCTTTGATAATTCATTACTCATACAGCTAACTGGTTTCCTATTCCTTCCTCGATTGCTATCCCAATAATTGACATTTTGAAGAAAATAACGTGGTTGGGTATACGTGTACTTAAATGGTAAATGGGTTTTTGGCCTTTGTGAGTTTATATGCTTTGGGAAGAAAAAGGGCCGATGGATATGGCACAGCTGGAGGCAATGGACAAGTCACTATCTCTAATGGCCCAACTGTGGGTCCAGATCCATTTAAGTGAGGACCATGTCATCAATGACGTCACATATACCCTAAAACGTTAATTAAAATAAAATGTGCGGAATATTTGCAAGGTACACCCACCAAGCTTACATTATAGGTAAGGTAGAAAATTGTCAAGAGGGAGTGGATTCTCTCACATGGGAAGTCCCTCTAGTGTAATCTGAGCCCGTATTAAAAATGCAAAAATATAAAATATAAAAAGAGATAGAGTTTTAATAGTGATGATCTATATTGTGTTTCTCTTATGTGACTCAATTTCAGATGTTAACAATTAACACTAAGTTAGGAGTAAAGAGTATTTGACACATGAAATTAGCTAGGGTACTAACTTTGGTTTGTGAACTGCAGAAAATTCTCATGAGTGAATCTGAAGTAGTCGGAATCACAAAAGAATAGCAAGCGCTAAATCTGAAAGAACAAGTTCTGAAATCCACCAGAAAAGATAAAACTCTCGAAATCAATTATTCAATTAAAAGGTACCTCCCATTACAGCATAGAAAGTCTTTAAATACTTAATGAAAACCCTAGCGCGAAAATTAGGCAAAATAGGAAAAGTCCGAAATTACTGGAAAAACTTAAAATGTTGTTTTGAGGCCCAAGACGAGCCCAAAACAGATATGGAGCCCATATCTCACGGCGAAAATGTGACTTGTGTCCGTGGCGCGATTCCCTTTCCGGAAAGGTATAATAATAGGCAATTTGACACGGGACGATGGTTTTCCGCATTTCCCGCCGCGTTTATCCGCAAAACCGTTTCTTCCTCGATCTTGGCTGCGAACCTTCCTACATCAGAATCAAAAAAGGCCATAAATCTAAAATGATGTATCCCTTTATTAGGATCCAGACAAACTAAAATAGTTCTATGATGATAGTTGTAACGTGAGAGATGGAAAAAAATATGTTCCAGAAAAGCTAGATGTTAGGGCATATTGATTAACATATTGTTGAACCTTTCCTAAAGTTCCCTACGATGTCAAGTAAAAGGGTCTCCTTCAAAGTCCATATCAATTATAGCCCAATCTTACATCATATCACACAAGGCTTGCATGTTACGGATAGGGAGAGAGCTCACACCACCACATCTCTCATGATCAAATAAAATGGTGTTAAAATATCACATAACACTCTAAAGATACTTCAACCTCCACATGTAGATCACGATTAATGATTCAGAACACATTTTTTTCTATAAAAGTAACAAATAAAAAGGAATAGTGGGAGTTGAGTATAAACACTAAAAATGATATTTTTAATAGAAAAATTTCGGTTGTTTGAAAATCTTCTGAAATTGTAACAACAACTTTTGTTGCTCTGCCTCTTTTTGAAGTAGAAGCAGGGACGGATGCACGTACATTTAATTGGGGGCAGCTGCCCCCACTAAGTTGTTTATTTGAGAATTAGACATTGAATAATATAATTTATGTTTCAATAAAAATTTAACTATTGCCCACACTAAAATACGTAATTTTGGTTGTTTAAAAAAAAAAATACAACACTGTGAGAGATAAACTATTGAATGGTAGTTTGATCACATTAAAAATATATCTTTTATATTGATTTTATAGTATTGAAATTGAAAAATAGTTTTAATATATGAAGATAGATACATAAATAAAGAGAAATTATAATTTGTATCTTCAATTTTTTTATATATAGTGATATAATTTTGTAATTTTCAAAATTTTCCTAATACATTAATGTATTTTTTATATAAATATTTGTAGTGGAGATAATATCACTAGTCAAAATCACTAGATCCGTTATTGAGTACAAGTTAATGACATTCCTCTCCTCGTGATTTGTACGGTGACTCAATTATTATTAATTTATAAAAAAAATGATAACAAACATTAATGCCTCAAAATTCAGTTTAAATTTGTTTTTCTCTAATTAACCCCAATAATTATGTCCCTGATGAGACAATTATCACCCTAACAATCAGTATCCTTTGTAGTAAGTGAAGCTCACGGAGACAGGCACGAATTGTACGGTTGTAGGGACGTGACAACTTTGTCGCCGTGGGGACCAGTTACTAACTACGGGACAAGGGTCACCATTACTCCGTCTTTTTCATTGCTTTGCTTCTTTGGATTCTGGTGGAAAATCTTCATCAAATACATTGTATAGCTTCTCTTTAAAGAAAAATACATATTTGTACTTAAAAGAACTGTCCTGAAAAATAAAATTGAAAAGAAGTGTGAAAATTAAAAAAGTGAATAATTGGTGGACATTCATACATCCAATTGATCACTGGAGAAAAAAAAAATAGAAATATTAATGTGATATGTCGATGATGTGATAATTAAAAAATTGTAGAGAGAAAATAATGTATTAAATGGACGTAGAAAAGTTAAAATTGTACACATATCACTATATTTTAAAAATCATCTTGTGAAATAGTGTGTATAGAGTGGAAAACTAATGGACTTGAGTTTAGCAGAAGATACTAAACTCTCACAACGTAGTTATTCTAGATTAGAGTCTATGTTGGAAGAGATATTCATATTTAATGTCTGATGCGTCTCAAATATGATTTTTGATAGAGGAACCTATGTGAAACAAAAACAAAGTGGAAAGATCATTGTTTGTATTCAGATGAGATACCACTGCACCATGAGTGGCAAATATCTTAATGCACGGTGAATTGTATAACCAACAAAATGTTGTGTTTCCATGCATATTTTATTGAAGATAATAAAAATGACGTAGCCTTATCCGTAAAACTTAGCTCAATTGACAAATGTTGAAATTGTTAAGTTAAATATTATGTTTCGAGTTTGAACCCGATATCTCACAATTGTGTGCGAGTTTATTTACTATTTCATTTACAGATGTAAAAAAAATGACGTAATTTTTTATAAGTGTGTCTCAACAAATTATTGAGAGGTATTTGTACAAAAAGTTATCTGTGTTTTGGTAAATTGATTAGAAGGTTCCATAATATTAATTATGTTCCTATGGAGAGTTCTACATTAAATGAGATAAGGTCTGACAAAATATATATAAGTGGTAAGTAATTTTCATTCTACAATTCAGTTTGTAGAATTGTATTATTCCAAGAATAATTTAAAACATTAATTTGCATCTCACTGTAGACCAATCTTTTCATGTTATCAACATCAAGAATGTATATTGGTTGCATTTTAAAGTTTATCTAATGCATAAGATACTCAGAAGTCTTAATGCATGTTTGGTTTTACACATCTTAGTCTTCTTATAAATAACCTTGAGTTCTAAGTATCCTTTGCAACCTTGTGACTTGTGAGTTCTCAAGATGTGACTTGAGAATTTACTCAAATATTATTTGCATTTGTTTCAAAAATTGTGTAAAAGCATTTGATTTTAAAATTCAACCCTCTTCTTGTAGCAGAAACGAATATTCAATTGCTCAATATAATATTTAAGATTCTTTTCATACATAAAGATTTAAATTAAAAGAGATACACCTCATGCAAGATAAAGAAAACCTCGACAAAAATATACAACAAAATTTATATACAATAAGATTTAAATTAGGTCTAATCACATGTAGTACGAGTAGAATATCCAATTTTTGACATCCAAGATTTGAAACAAGAATATTTTCTGTATGTAATATTCGTAAATGAGTTGTAAATCTTATGATCGTGTTTAAATAAACAACTTAATTAAAAATTTATTTAATAAATTAGTTTAAAGAGTTTAATTAAGTGTTGTTCACAAATTCATCTCAAAAGTTTGTTAAAATAAGCTCAAAACAATTGACAAAAGTAATTGTTCATCCCATCCTCCATTTTTAGACATAATATGTAAAATACACTACCAAAACCACACTTCAGGCAGTCTATTGTACTAAAATTTACACTTCCAGAAGGATGGTTCCGGTATCCTGACCATATTTGAGGGCTGCTTGAGCAACTACCTTGACAAAAAGCAACTGGTAGGCCCAAATATTCTCATTGACTATGGCTGGTAGAATATCCTTGGAGTTCAACATCAACAAGTCTTTCATCAAGCAGAACCCCATTTTATGAAATATTATAAGTATTGTATTGTAGGCGCCGGCAGACCAACCATTTTCAAAAGTTGAATAATTTATTGCTTCTTTGAAACCAGTTGCTCCTGAGCAGAAATTTCCTTTCTATTTAAATAGTAGTCACATTCATCTAGTAACACTCATTATCGCTACTCAAAATTATAAAAAAAAGACAATCGCCATAGCCCATAATTTCAATAAGCAATTCTAGAAGCTTTGTTCTGCCTTTTCTACTTGTAAACAAGTTATTTTATTTCTTAACACTTCAGTTTTCGGGAGAAATGAGTTTTGGCAATTCAGAGTACGGTTGAGATATATAAGTCTCATCATAGATTATTTTAGTAAGAATTTAAACTAAATAATGTAGATCAAATTGACCTTAATTGAAATTTATTAACCACTCGAGATTAACCAATTAGTTGAAACTTGAAAGCTAATGAAACAAAACAAAATCTAACCCTCACAAATTAAAAGCCTCAAGACCAAAGCAATATAGTATATATCCTGTTATGTACAACAAGGTAGACAAACGGAACATGCATGCATGATATTGGTATGTTGCTATGTATAATATCGTCATATTCATACCCAGTTAGTCTGTGGAGGACAATGAGAAATCCTGGAATCTGAATGAGACATCTCCAGCTGCACTGTGTGTCTCAAGCTGAGAACTATCACTGATACTAATATCACCTGCATCAGATCCTTCACAGGACAACGGCTGTATCTGTTTCTCATTTCTATGGTGTGACAATTGAACAATTTCAGATGGTAATGGCAACACAGAAGGAGACAAGGATCTCAATCTTGTACTAGTACTTTCAACACTTGAAGTAGCCATTGATCTGTCCCAAAGGAAGACATGAAGCAGAATATGAACTTTAGTGTGTCGATGCAAGGAGAGTTTCTGGCTCAATGAAACAGTGTCGTAACATCGAATTGCTCCTGTTGAAGATACCATCCATGGAAGCACTCTTTGATTTGAAATCCTTGAAACTACTAATAGTCTTGAAGTTTCTGTTGCTAGTTTGTAGAGATTGCTGAGTCCTGAACGTGTAGCTGGTGAAATTTCTTTACCTTCACCAATAGCTGATGATGAGATGAAAATAAAACCCTGTTGATCACAAAATTGTTAATTATGAAACCTTGAAACAATAAAAGAGTATCTTTAAAACAACTTAATAAAGTGTTTATAGTATAACTTATACAGTAGTATTTCTATGAGTTATAAGCTGTTTTTATATAATTTATAAGTTATTTTCATTAATTATCATGAATAGCTTATGGAAATAAGCTGAAAACAACTTATGGATATTTTAGAAGTTATTTTCATAAACTCTCTCAGAGAGTCTTACGAGTGTTTATGTAAGTAGATAAGCTTAAAGTCAATAGAGAGAGAGAGAGAGAAACCTCTTCTGTACGACTAATGGCAAAGCCAAGTTTTGTGTCATCATCTCTTAGTTTGATCTCTAGTGTGAATTCTCCTCCAATTGGAGCATACCATAGTCGAATTGCTCTCACAACACCAATGTCTACTCCGTGATAATCTTCGAAACCATAAAGGCTTGCATTCGCAATGTTGCATAAGTCGGGTAATGACCCTGCGTTTACGGTGGAAGAAGCTGTCTCTCCAGATATCTGTCGCACAAATAAAATAGAAACGACAATTAATTCTAATATCATCTCAGAATTTGAGTTGGTTCTAATTCATCATTACAAAACTGACTTGTAAATTGCGGAGTATCAATCGCTCTTTATAAACTCTTGTCAATGTGAAATTTTGGTTCTTCTCAATATCATATAAATAGAATTTACAAAAGTTCAAGTATGACTCCTGAACTATTTTTCCTTTAAAAGTTTTAACTAGTATAAAAGGATAAGAAAGACCTTGCATCAATTATACAATTCAATTGATCAGTATGCAAAAAATAGATATGGTAGTTGTAATAAAGGTATTGAATTTGTAATATCATGCCACAATCAAATGTGGTTAGGGTGATAGTTTACCTTTGTAAGTAAGGACTCAGTTTGAATGTTCATAAAGACAATAGGGACCCCTGAAGCTTGAGCTGCATTAAGCCATGCATTTGCCCTGGCTAGAGTATCCTCCACATCATTGTAGCATGAAGCTACCCTATCCGAAGCTTTGGGAAGAAGTAATAGAGAAAGATAGTTGCTAGAATTTGGAACTGATAGCAACTCTTGCATCCTCCTCTCCCATGGATAGGACACAAATCCATCCTGTAGTCGTGTCTTTGTTAGCTCATTTACCATCCTACTGGTCCTTGAAGCTGAAATGTGCAGTTTTGTTTTATCATTTACAGATTTACAAATTAGATGAACATATATATCATAAACAAATAGTCAAAATCTGTAATTGCATTGCTGAACAAATAAAGTAACAGCAAACAATTAGCATACACAAATGGAGAGTATGAAATCACGTAGCAGTACAACTCTTAAAACATAAATTAAGATGAAAAAGTTAACTATGCACTTATAGTATCAACGCTTACCATATAAAGTGCTTATGTGTAAGCCATTTCTATAACAAAAGATAAATTAAAGTAAAATTGTTTTTATATAAGTTATAAGATTCATAAGCTATCATGTAGAGCTTATGAAAAATCAGTTTATGGACATGTCATAAGCTTTTTCTATAAGCTTTTGCAGACAGTCTCATAAGTGCTTACAAGACCTTAATTATTATTTTGTTTTGAGATTTTAAGTGTTCAGAAGTTAATGCAATTCCTCCCAAGACCACCAGAATCTTTTAAAGTTTTACTGCTAATTTATTTTTATTTTTTGCTGGATAGAAGTTTAGTTTACTATATTTTTATGGCACTAGACTAAAAAATCTTAATACAGTGAGGCCAGATACTCTATGCTTAAAAGAAAATAAGAAAATTTAAAACCAAAGGCAAAAACAGCATTATAGAACTGGTTATTGCCAAAGGCGTATATTCTGTGTATACATTGTACTAGTGTAACTAAGTACTAGACCGTATCAAATCAAGGCTAATAACTATAATGTATCATGTATATATCAATAGCTATTATTCAACGTTACTGGATACCATAAAGCAACAACAATCACAAGTGTACAACTTCTTTACTTTCCTTGTCTTCAAACCAACTAAATGTCCATATCATACACAAAAGAACTCATGAGTACCACGCAACTTGATGGCTTATCTAGCAAAAGTTTGCAGCTTTTAGTTGAGAAGTTAATTTCTCAAATAAATATCGTTTGATAGATATTTATGATTTGAGACTTGGGCTAGGTACGATCATAATCAGATAATGCCAAAAATAAAGTAACTTGTGATTTGTCGACAGAGACACGGATATCAAATATGATATTGAAACATAGACACAGATAATAATTTTAAAAAATAAGTGATTAAATATAACTATATATGTTAGTAGTTAGTCTCAAGCATCTACGCGTACCCATGCAAGATGCCTTTTAATATGAAGTGATAGTGTTACATTTAAAACAAAGGGCATACAAATGAATTTTGTCCCTAATAATAAAACTAGGAAGACGTGTCCCTCACATTTGTGTGAGGTTGAGACAAGTACTAAACAAACTACGTACCAAAAACAAAAGGTAACGGTGTCATTTATGCAAATGAGAGAGGAGTGGGGACTGCCTGAGGTTACTTTACACATAAACTAATCTTCAACATCAGGAAAAACATTGTACCAGAAAAGACCAACTTTGTAACTACCATGTGCAGTTGTGCCGACTAATGAGTGAATATGTAAATTGATCCTTCAAATTGTAAGCATAAATTAAACTAATCCCTAAATTTTACAAATTGGCAAATACATCCTGAAATTGTAAAATACTAGTGATCAAAACAGTCTATATTTAAACGTTTATCCTTCAAGATTATGATGTAACATGTTAATTGAATATTTAACTCTTTATATTGATCTCACATTATGTCATCGCAACGTGAACTTATTTTCCTAAAAAATTTAAATTGGACTAATTTGTCTATAATTAGGTCATGCACAATTACAATTTCTCACAAATTTATCTCTAAGATGTCAAAGTTTCATTAGCAAATTTGTCTAAGAAGAGATGACATTGATGTGGGATCAATATAGATAAGGCACAATTTCAATTATACTGCCACATCAAAATTTAATGGCAAAATTTACACTATTTTGATTGATATTTTATAATTTCAGGGATCAATTTGTCAATTCACAAAATTCAAGGACTAATTTGATTAACGCGTACAATTTCAAGGACCAATTTGCCTATTCAGTGGCGGACTAATTAACCAACCAAAATCAACAAAATCCTAGTATTAGAAATCAATATAACATGGTTTCTATATTTTTTGAAGTAATTTACCAATACATACATTCGTTTCATTTAACCTCAAAATAAAACACACCAAATAAAAATAAAAATAAAAATATCATGCTATATGCTTAGGGCATGATTGATTATCTTTTTAAAAACTCTATTTTAGTTTTTTAAAATTTAAAAACTAAAAAATTTGTTTGGATTACTTGTTTTTAAAAACTGTTTTGTAAAATTATTTTTAATATTATACTTTTTAAAACTAAAAAAGCAAAACAGATAAATGATGTTTTACTTCTCAGTTTTCAGTTTTTTTAAATTCTCTAGTAAAAAACTATTTTAAAAATTTAGATTACCAAATAAGTTTTCTCTTTTTCTCATCTCTAAAATTATTTTTAAAATAAGTATCTCAAACAAATTTTTTCTTTAATTTTATTCTTTAAAATAATTTTTAAAATCAAATTTATAAAACAATTTTTAAAAACTAAAATGCAAAAGTGTTTCAAAGCACGCCCTTAATTTTCAATATTAAACTCAGTTGCAAGAAAGTCACGTAAACAAATTAAAACTTGAAATTTAGGAGAACAAAAGTAACTTGGAGATGCTAAGTTGAAGTCAATCATTCAAGTATTCAATTTCAATCTATGTAGCAAGAAACTTCAAATCTATACATAAACATATGTTTATATATTGATTACTTGTATAGTTTTTAACTTGAAAAAGTAATAGTACCTTGAAGTTGGAAGCACTCATGTTCAGTTCGATCCAAAAAACCAACAAGGTAATTAGGATGAGTAATAGACCTAAGAACATAGTTGTTCTTCTTTCCAGAAGAATCATTAGGAACAATACAAGCCTGCAACTCAACGAACTCGTCAATTCCACGGCGAACTCGTACAAGGATAGAAGTGTCTTTTTTCTTATAAGCTTCTAGAAGGATCTTGTTGACACCACTCTTACCATTCTTAAAAGGCGATTTGAACCGAATCAGTGAGTTAGCTGAGCCTCCAACTCGGAGCTCTTCGACTATATCCCCTGTTTGAAGCATGTCGGTTTTCCATTCATCTGATTTCGAAGTTCCATTGAAACATTCGATTGATAACACTTTTGTGTCTCGTGATGGTGAGTCTGAAGAACTGCTATGTGACGAAGTTCGGTCCATGGTCATTTTTTGTTCTCTTAGCGTGGTGTTGTTAAATGTTAATTATGGTAGATTATGAGAAAGTTTTTATGGAGGTAGTTGAGGTGAGGAAAATTACACAAACTTTCAATTATATTTTTTAATTATATTTTTTAACTAGATCCAGAGGCGGAATCAGAATTAGAGATCAATTAGGGGCTGAATTTTTGTTTTTTATATAAATAAATCTATCTATTATTTATAAATAATTAAAAAGTCAACAATCACCGTAACATGTTAGTAAAAGTATTCACGTTTATAAGATAACAAAAATATTTACGTTTAACAATTAACTAATAAAAATAAAAAGATTGATAAAAAATATCAACCGTAAATGAAATAAACTCTCAATTTAATTCTATAAAGTATTGCCTCTCTCTTATATATTTAGTTTTTTTTTTTAATATAAATTTTCATATATTTTAATTTTTAAGGATTAACGAAACCGATTGCCATATATTTTTGAGATAAATAAGTAGGAGAAAAATTTATACAGTATGTATTATTATTTTTAATACTATATTTTATATTTGTTATCTGTTATTATCGTATAACAATGTAAATTGTAATGTGGCATTCTCTCATTGAGCCAAGTTCTTGCACCCTAACATGTAATAATAATAATAATAATAATAATAATAATAATAATAATAATAATAATAATAATAATAATAATAATAATAATAATAAATTGATTGAAAGTGGAACATTATGTAAAACTAATAGTTTAGTTTCTATACAGCAAAAAAACATATTTTCAGAAACACACAGCAAGGGCTCAAGCCCCTGTAAAGCAGGTGTGTACCTCAGGTTATAAAGTTAAATGTTTTGTTGGAATATGTGATTGTGATTGTGATTATGATTGAAAGTGAAAAACTTTTTTATCAGGCAATTCGAAAGTTGTAGTAGGCCTGAATGTGTATGTCGGTAAGAAATTGAAGAAAAAATTAAAAGATATACTAGTTATCGTTATTTAACATTAGAAGCCAAAAAGTCAATAAAATTAGATGAGGTGAGTAGTGGGAATCCAAGACTAACTCTTGCTCGTCTCGCACTTAATAGTAGTACTATTTATAAATATAATATGACTTATTATTATGACTTTAATTCTTGGCGTTCATATTTAGACTTCACATTTACTGTAACCATTTTTAAATAAATAAAATGGTTTACAATATAGGAGTATGTATATATTAATGAAGATCGGTTCTGCTGGGAATTATTCAGCTCATATTTTTTAAGAATGTCTCAAATATTTTAAATATCTTGTCTTATTATTAAAAATTGAGTTTTTAATAAAAAGAAAATATAATTTTAATAATTAAAAAGGAGTAAAATAAATTTTAATCCTTATAAAAAAATTTCAATTCTTTAGTCTAAAATATTTTCATTCACTTTTAGTTGTTATTTTGAAAAGTTTATTTATAAAAAAATGATATTTTTCGTCTATAAAAAGTTTCTAAAATTAAAATAGAGATTAGAAGCGAATAAATTTTTTTTAGGTATTAAATTTAAAATGTCTTAATTTTGTAGTGATTGAAAATATTTTTTAACAAAAAAAGAATTCACCTATATAATATAAAAATAAAATTTTTTGAGGCTCTTATCAATTAGACCTATTTTTATAGACTAAACTTAAAATATTATAATTTTATAAGAATTAAAAATATATTTAAAAAAAATCAAATTTATATTAAAAATAATTTTTTTTGAACCCTTACCGATTAAAGATCATATGCTAGTTGCTTGTTGAGTGCAATAACCAACCGTGATATCAATTGGTGTAACTGATAATTATAAACTTGATGAAAAGGGTAAATGGTTGTTCACGTTGAAGTTGAAAATTACACAAATAGCGAAGGTTTTTCTCTTAGGGTTTGGAGTGATTGCTTTCCTTCAAAATTTTAGTTGCGATGCAAAAAATATTATCTATTATACTAACGTTTACTCAATTTTGATAGTAAAATAGAAAAGCTGTGTTGCCTGTTATCTATGTTCGCTTACGTTATGTTTTGTGAAATTAATTTATAATTTATAGCTGACAGTTTATAGTTAATAAACGTTGAGTTAATTGACTGTTTATAAAATTAGTGATTCAACTAGTTTAAAAATGTAAAACAACGTAAAAGGAAATTTTTAATTAAAAATAAATTTTATTAATTAATGTTTAAAATATTTAAAAAGTAGAAATTTAAAATTCTCTTCTTTATTAATTTAAAGGTTATCAATCAAATATGTATTTTTATTTATTTATCTATTTTAATAATTTTAAAATAAATAAATAAAATTTAATATTAAATTTTAATTATTATAAATAGTTTAAAATTATAATAAATATATTATTTATTAATCAGATATATTTTTTATTTATTCAGCTAACTTATTTATTTTCATTTATAATGAATAAATTATTTATTTAAATTATTATTTATTAATTTAAAAATAAATAATTATATAAGTTTTTATGAATAAATTATTTGTTTAAACTGTTTACAAAATTAAAATTATTTATCTTTAATTATAATAAATAAATTATAAAGGATAAAAAGGAATTTTAGTTTAAACAATAAGGATAAAATTGGAAGAAAAATGATAAGTTATAAGCTGATAAGCTAGGGATGGACAAGATATCCATATTCGCCCGAGACCCACAAAACCCGAAGGATAATTTG
This sequence comes from Cicer cuneatum, assembly GCA_037974295.1. Lineage (NCBI taxonomy): Eukaryota > Viridiplantae > Streptophyta > Magnoliopsida > Fabales > Fabaceae > Cicer > Cicer cuneatum. The sequence continues at coordinate 77,689,099 of JBBPBO010000005.1, forward strand.
ATGTAGCAGGTGAGTTTAAACGGTATTCGGGTAAAAAAATACACAGAAATCGAGTACTGACACTTAGAAATGGTCGATTCGGTCCATGAAGCTCAATTCATCGGTACCCGAAATCGATCAAAAATACTTATAATAAAAAAATAATAGGCCTAATTAGCATTAACTTACTTTCTTGAAATTGAGCCTACTACTCTAGTATGTACAGAGTGCAGCTTTCACGTTAAAGACGCTATATGTTGACTTGTGACTACAACTTTACAGTAAGTAAGATGGGTGTGGCAGTCGAGGCAATACTTTAGTATTTTTTTTTTAACGCACATCAATTTACAAGTTACTAATACTTTACATCTAAATAAGTAATAAAACATATTTTCACTATTTCTCTCATTAGTATTTATTTCAATGTTTTTCTAAATAAAAGACTACCAGAAGAATGCAGAAGCCTCACTCATACCAATCAAAATGAAAAATTCAACTTCTTATCTTCTCCATTTTGGTCACCGATCAGACTCCTTCTTACTGAAACTCTACTTTAAGACTAGATATGCTTGATGGTTGTGGACTAGTGATGGTGATGAATATTCTACAACCAAATATAACATCAAGTTCTACATTTATGATTTTTTTTTTAATTTTAAGCCAGATCTATAATTTTATAAGATAGATGTGAATTATTTTTCTTAATAATATTCAAAAAAGTTTTGATCTTTATACTTGTTGAAAGTGATGCTTGAATTTATTTTCTAATACCTTTTTCATCTTATTCTAAAAAATGCTTAATAAAACACTATTGAGGTAACCTGTAAAAATCAAACTGAAAACCCGCCAAACCGTTCACCCGCGAACTGACTAAACCGATCGAAATTGGGCCTTAACAATGAACCCACAGTTTGAGTTGGATTGAGAGTTTAGACCCAAATCTGACCGAACCGACCATTTGTGCAGCCATATCATAAGCTACTTGAATTAGCTTATAAAAAATGTTATAAGTTAATAAATAATTGCTACCAAACTGAATTTATAAGCTTGTTTTTTGACACTGTCAAACAGAGCCTTAGTGAAGAGCGTTAGCATATATTAGACTTGTGGGGTCATAATTATCCCCTATTTGTACACTTGATTCTTTTAAACATTTTTTTTACCTTCCTATAAAGTAATGAACTAGATATTTTAGCAAGTTTTACCTTAACGTTTTGGAGAATTTAGCGTGTTAGAAATGAAAAATATTGAGAACATTATATTTTGTCTTATCAAATTGTGAAAAAATAAAATAATTTCTTTTGTGATCGTATCAAAGTGAAGTAACAAAGTAACAAGTTGATGTTGTGAAATCTATAACTCTAGATGACTATTTGGATAGTTGGCAACTCCTGCCAATTGGTTTAAATATATATAATGTTGATGTTAGCTTCTTCTTACAATTGAAAAAAGGTTTTTAATGCATTGCATAACTTTAAAAAAAGTTTCTAATTGCATTTGATGTTATATGTGATAAATGAAGTTTTCAAAATAATTTTTTGATTCAAGACCTTAATGGATATTGAGAATTATAAAACCAACAAACACACACAAAATTATATATAAAACATAGTTTTGACATATGGCATAACATTGAGTCTATCATTGGAAAAATTACAGTCTTGTAAATCAATATTTAAGTTGATAGAGTTTCCACTACAAGTCAACAACGTAATCTTGTATCTAACATCTTGACTTTTCTATTGTATGTTGTTCGCATATAGAATTATATGTGTCGAATGACGATCAAACGTGTTAGAAAACAAATCTAAGATTAATTGCTTCAACTTTTATGAAAATACCTTAAGTTAGTTTGGACTCTAGACCAGTGAAAAATGCATCACAAACAAGACAAAATAAATTTAAATGGTACAAGGCATCCATTGGGGTGTTGGATTGCCTCATTGTAACTCATTTGTTCCTCTTTGTAGGAGTAGAGTGTAACAATCCAATTTATGAAGAAAAACTAACTCCAAGCAAATTGGATAACTCGTCCCGAACATTCTAAAAATGTCATATTAGTTTAGTCTTTTCACAAATTGTGCAACGTTAATCAATTAGGTAATTGATATTAATTGACTAGGCCTATTTTATGTGTCAAACTAATCAATTAGGTGTTAAACTTATTCGATTAGCTAATCTCTTTGTTTGATTAGGTCCTTGAATAAATCGAATACCGTGCTATGCAAGTTCAACAAATTTGGTTTTATAAAGATCAATCTTATTTCAATAATTTTCCAATAATAGTTCATGATATAGTATAGTGTTTTAAACCCAAGTGATTATTCTGAAACCTGCAATTAAGGAACAACCAAACATAGTTATTTTAGCCTGTGTGTGCGCACGTCAAAAATAGATGAACTATGCAGCTATGGTGGCACGCCACATGTATTCGTCCATGAGTAAGAAGAAGATATTGTTCTACAATATACTAGTCTCCAAAATCCCCAAGGCAATGGGATTTGACAATGATGGGGAAGATAAGTTTGACAAGAAGGAAGTCATTAGCTAATTTGAATAAAGGACAATGGGTTGTATGTGATGTAGTAGGAACGTTGTGACTAATACCACTACACCTTGATCACCATGCAAAGGGAGGATTAGAAGGGGTTCTCGCATTTGGTGCAGTAAAAGGGGTTCCCACATTTTCTTATGTGTGTGTTTCTTTTTCTTCATGTTTTTTAACTTAAAATTCACCATTTATACTTATAATAAATTTGAATTTGAAAAAATTATGGTTGATTGAGTTAAAAACCATATAACAAACACATAAAGAGCTACACCTAAGTTTTGTCCATACACACACACGCGCATATATATATATATATATATATATAATTAAATAAGTTATTGGTTTCTATAAATTTATCATATTTCAATTTTAGTTCATCTAATTTTTTTATTCAAACATTCTTCGTTCACATATTTTCTATTAATAATTTTGGTTCCTGTTTGTAAACATGTTTATAATTTTATAAGAATTTTTTTTTGTAAAAATTTATAATTTTTAATAAACGATTACTTAAATATAAATTTTTAAGCGCTAGAAATTTAAAAAAATTAAATTATTTCCTTGTTAAATAATTTAAATATTTTTTAAAAAATTAATAGAATGTAATAAATATGTATGTAAATAATCATTTATAAATTCAGATAATACATGTGAATTGATTCAAAATCATAAAATCAAAATTGTTAATAATTTGAAAAAAAATTGTTTGAAGAAAATTTTTAAATACACTAAAAATAAAATATAATATATTTATAAGAAATAAAAAGTTATTTAACCAAGGCTAAACTCTATTGGAGTCACCACCTTAACTTTTTAGTTAACTTAGTAAGTTAAAGCACCACATCCGATAATTACCACACTCATCGACGGTCATAAAAGAAGCGCAATAAAACTAAATTGTAACCAAACCACAAAAACTAAAAAAACATTTCAAATCTCCCACCCCACCCTTTCACAATATTCTCCATCTCATATAAATTAGGCACGACAATAGACTAGGCCCTTATAGTTTTATTTGGCTGATTTGTTTAATAAAAAAAGTTAGATTCGTGTTTTTTTTTAAGTTTATTAATTTAAATAGACCAGACTTAAATTTATAAAAAAATCTATTAGGTCCGATAGCTTGACTTATATATATTATTTATTAACATTGTTATTTTTATTATTATTTATTAATATTAATATTTGTTATAAAAAAGTCTATTAGGCCTGATAGGTCGGTTTAGAGAATGACAATGTCTTTTGTTTATTGTTAATTTTGTTTTATTTGTAATTTTTTGAAAGACTTTTTGGAGTTCGCTAATTATGTGATCATTTTGTTTCTTTGTTTTTTCTAAATGGTTGTTGCCTATTTAGAAAAATGTAAAATATACTATTTAAATATTTTAATGTAAGCTTTTCAAAACCTGGTCGTTACCTACTCCCACCCCTACATGCATACACCCCACATTTTATTCCCACCAATCACAACACCATAGCATAGCACATTTCCCATCTAATTTATAAACCATGAGCAATTCTTAAATTTCCATCTAATTTCTAAACCCTAAGCAATTCTCACATTTCCAATTTCAAATGGCTTATACGAGACAAACTGCACGGAAGTTAGCTAGCTGGACGAAAGGCTCCAACGAAGTCAAAGAAAAAAAGATAAAAAAGAGAGATAGAACAAATACAAGGTAAAAAATGATTAAGTTCGGGTCACTTTTTGAGTTATCCATCTCGTCCAAAATACATTAAGGACAAAAGATTTTTTTTTACCTTATTATTGATTATGCACTAATTTTACTTATGGTTTGAAAAAATTTCCTCTTCCATACATTATTTCCCCTCCCTGCAACTACGTATTCACTTTTATTCTTCTCTCTACATTTTTTCCTTATTATTATTATTATTATTATTATAAGACAATTTTGGTTTGATACTACTCTTGATTAAAGAGTAAGATTATTAGGTGATGAAAAATCTATGAGTCCAACTGGTAGTAAGTTATTTGTTTTGATTAAATAATTTGTATTTTGTATGACAATGTTATGAGCTATTACTTTTGAATGAATTGACAAGTGACAATGATTTATTTAATTGTTTTTTTTCTAATTTTTTTTTCAAGAATTATTAGTTGACGACTCATATTGGGATCAATTCGGTTTTGTCTTATTCCGTCTTGTCTTTATTGAACCCGCAACTAATCAGGTTTGGTCGGATTAAGGGACATGTTAGAGTCTAGAAAATTGGCCCGATCAAATATTGAAACCGAATAAAAGGACACATCAAACCTGATCTAACCCATCACTTCCCTACTTTGTTGAAGATACTAACCTTTGCCCTATTCATGCCAAGGGAGTTACTATTATGCCTAGGGACATTCAGCTTACTCTTAGGATTAGAGGCGAGAGGGCATAGGGTTATTTATATATAATTTGGATCAATCTTTCGAGTTTTATGGTTTCTTTTGCTATTTAATCACATCCTTTCTGCTCAGAATGAAATGAAATAAAATGAAATATCTTATTTCATTATAATTTTTTTGTTGATTTATTCTGTCTAATGTAATTCCTTGTTTTGTTTTTGACCATATTCCTTATATTTTTTTCTCTAACTGAATCTGCACAACCACGTCAATTTTTTTATGGCAAACAATCCCATAATTAGACTCATTTTTTTTAATAATCTTTAGACCTCACTTTTTATTTAATTGTCTTCTACATGTTAAATTTTCAACTGAAGAAAATCTTAAATATTTGTTAATTTTATGTTTTAAGTTATTGCTGGGCAGTAAATTGGATTCGTGGTCTAGGTTGTGAGAGATTAGCTTGTAGTTGCTTTTTTATATTTAAATAATAGTAATAAAATCATTTTTTATATATTCAAATAACAGTAATAACAATTTTAGTAATTGAATGTGTGTGATAATATCTCTATAAATCTTAAATGTATTGAAATTGCAAACAAATTTATAATCTTTTTTATGTAATTTTATGAATTAAATTAATTAACAAAAAATACATTGAAAAATAAAATTGACTAGTTAAAAATACATCTAAAGACCAAAATAACTAATAAAATAGACAATATATTTGTAATTTTGATATATTTAAATCACATTCACGAATTAAAATAGATGTTTACTCGATAATTTTCTTCTGAATATATTTTATAATTTTGATTAGTAATTTGGCTGATTGGGCTGAGCTAACAATGTGGCTCAAAGCACTGTTATCGGCCCATTCAATTGGCGGGAAATTTTTTGACGCCGTTTAAGAGTGGGATTTTTTTGCTCGCAACTGTTGCAGTTTGCTTTTGCTTCAAGGAGTATATATATAAGCGTAGTTATTGCGTAGAGCGCGCGAAAATGGAGAAATATTTGGTACCTCAAAACCCCTTAAAAGAAAGGGTTCATCCTCGTCGTAGGTAATTTTTTTTTTTTTATAATTTATTTTATTTGTTTTGGTATTTAATCAATGTTAATAGCTATTGTATTGGTTGCAATTGAAGGTTGCGTTGGAAGAGAAGTATGGTTGAACTTAATGCGAAATTTGAGCCCAATTATCGTCATGAGATGATGAACTTGCTAATGCGTTCGTATTCGGATGTTCGTTTCTGTCTAGTTTTTTTTTTTTTTTGGTTTTTAGGTTTTGTTGATGGATTTACTTTAATTTTGATGTGATTCTTAAATTTTGTGAAGGTTGGAGTGTTTCCGCACTTGTACCAAACGGAAAATGGGGAGCCTTGCTGCTCTAACGTATGTATATTGATAAATGTGTGTATAAGTCACCTAAAATGTTTTAATTTAATGTTTTATTTTGGGGATTGTGATACAGCTCAATCGAATTCTTGGCGAGACAAGTCATGAACTTAATTTTCCATTGAGAAGAAGGTAAATTTTGACATTTTGCTTTCATGGAGAATAAAATAAGGAGAAACTTGTTTAACTTGTGATTTTAGATGGGTTAGGAACTTGTTTAAGAAGAAGGTAGTTTTTGACTTTTTGCTTCCATTTAGTTATAATAAAACTTGCATTATAGTGGGTACAATGGTTGTCAAATATTGGCACCGTGGTGGATTGCGGCGACATATTTTTTGACAACTGCCATAGCCAATTTGTGAAGGATGACACCACCATAGCATTTAATGATGGATATGGTGGCTTAAAATGGTAACTTTTTGGTCTTCTTCCATGGTTTACCACCTGTATTTGATAACAATGAGTGGGTAGACATGTTTTGCGAACCATAATGTCGGGGCGGGGGGGTAGTAGTGTTGGCAATGACAGTGATACGGAAGAGGTGATGCGGTTGCAGTGGTAGTGGTGGTTTAAAGTAAGCATACAAAATTGATAAAATCAAGTTAGAGAAAATATAAATAACTTATATGTATTCTGAACTTTTTAGTTCAACAACAGATAATGAAAAACAAGTTTTCCTATCAGTCAAAACTCTTAACAGATAATCAATCATCTTTTAAACATTTTTGATAAAATTTGTTTCTTAATGCATATTATGTAAGTTAATCTGCAATAGCATATGCAGAAGGTACTGTATATCTAAAGTTTTTCGTAAGGTAATAAAACCAAGCCACACACTTGTAGTTTTAGCTATGAAGCTAATATTTAATCAATAAAATTGAATCAGCGACATGAAGATTGATATTTCAATCAACTTGAATTTGGTCTAAGGATACTCTGCACTTCCTAGTTTGTGACAATAATGTAAAACAGAACAGTGTGTAAACTGATTTGTTTATTCTTCCTTGGAAAAGAAGAGTCAGTAGTTAGCAGTGGCATGGATGGACTGTTGGACATGTAATTTTCCATTAATGTCGTTTAACTTTGCATGTTGCTAGTAAATTCTCTCTACAAATGGCTTACATTTGTTTGTTAACAGGAAAGGCGTATCTTCTATCGACTTTGACAACAAGGTAAATTCAATTTGGTAAATGATAATAGTAAAAGTTTAGCTGTATTTGGGTTAACTTAATGATTGTGATACTTGTTTCACATGTTTGAGGACATGTTAATCCTCTGTTTATTTTCATGTGTCACTTTTTCTAAGAATGAACTGTATTTCTTGGATGCGTGTCAAAATTTAGTTGCCTGAGTATCTTTTTGTCAGTGTGAGGAATGTTCAAATTTGATAAACCTGATTAGTCTCACCCTGTTTTCCCCCTTCTATTTTTTATATATTTTCTAGGGAATATACTTGGCGTCTGTCACAAAATCAGGCTGCTTAACGGTTCATGACTTTGAAAGTCTTTATTGCCAGACAAACAAATTAACTTGTAAGTTCGGCTTTAGAAAATATATTTTGTTGCGTAAACTAATGTTGTGAAATTTCATTGTTAGAGTAATGCAATAATGGCATTCATTTCAATATCTTTTGAGTTTTGAACAAGTTATTGACTCTTAGGTTTTTTAGGGCATTAGTCTAAAATTTAAGTGTTCCATGAGCAATATTCCTATTTCCTGCGTCCATTAGTCTTGATGAATACATGCACTATTGAATAAGTAAGTTTGCCTATTCTGCTTCCACTTGAGTTCCTTTCCTTCTTTATATATTGCTTTCACTTTGTGTCTTTAAACAGTGATCGCCTTAGGCAGAATGATAATAGTTGTTAGCATGTGAACTTTTATGCATTGGTTTTGTCCACTTCTAGACTGTGTTTTAAAAACTAGGTGCTATTGCCATTACCTTGATTATAGAGGCTTCAAAAATGGGAATTTGATTTTCTTCCAAATTTGTTATTTGCTTTTGTCTGTCTCAATGATTCTCATTATTTATAAAGTGGATTTAAATTTGTGATTTGGATTTTTTATTCCTTTTTACCATGCCTTCGAGAGAGTAAGGAAAATGCAATTGGGAGCTCTCATTTTTAGCTCTTACTGTTGTCTTTTTTAGGCAGCTTCGTATATGTTTTTTCATTGGATAGAGAGGAATTTCAAATGTAGTGGCGATGATTGTTTACACATGCTTTTATGTTTACTGTGATGGTAGGCTTGCAAGAAGATGAAAGCAAACTTTTACTGCATCTCTCACCTGATCGACAACTTGATGTTGTCAAATGGAATCCTTTTAACCAGAATGAGGTTTAAAGAGAATTAATTACCTTCTTACTTGCATTTAATTGTGAAATTTGTATTATCAATTATTATTTCTAAATAATATCCACCAAATATACTATGTCATATATTTCACTCTATCTTTGTAGTTTTGTAGTTATTTGTGGAGGAAAGTATTTTGATATGTTGTCTCATTATTTTTATGAAATCACAACATCTGCTAGTGCTTGTGCATTTTTATGTGAGACATGTGATTTGTCAATTTTATTGAAATATTTTTGTTAAGAAATTAAAATTTTATTTTCTCTTCAATTTAAACTTTTCCATTTTCATTTCAGGTTCTTTGCGCCTCTATGAAACGTAATGTACTACTCATATTTGATGTTGCATATTTGTTGTCAGAACCAATTGAAGTAAGCTTCCATTATAATCTTTTATTACACTCTCCTGTTAAATCTAGCTTCTGTTCACATTATAACACTATTTTCTTTCAAAAATCATTTGTTTCTACTATGATATTTGTAGCTCCATCAAATTCAGTTGATATCATTTTTTTATTGCATTATGCCATTGCAATTAAGTGGTGCCGTGTCTTCTAAATTTTATTTTTTGTTAAAAGTAGCATGCTGCACCTTTTTCAACTTTGATGAAATCATTATCATTAAAATAAAGTGTATTGGAATAAAGCTATATGGGTGCTATACAAATGAACTGAGAAACACAGTGTAAATAAACTAAGCTCCCCTCAGAAACGAACACATATTATAGGACGACTATCTTTTCACATTATCACATACTGCTCATCTTCATGGCTTTTGAGGGATATATGCTAATTGCCAAGAACAAATGTTTTTCATATCTGTGCTAGTCTAAGCAATTTTTTCATCCTTAATTGACACGATACAGGTGTTACGTACAAGACTTACAGCCACAGTTAATGGATCCAACATACCCATAGGTCTATCTGATGTTGCTTTTGCGTCAAATGACTCAAGGTAAGCGAGCCTTAATTTAGAGATGTTTCATTTGCTTACAGGGGATGATGGACTCCTAATACAATGCAACTTATTCTTATAAATAAGATGTCTAAAGATATAGTTTAAATACTTATGTTGGGATATATTTTTGTTGTGACTGATTATCATGATCTATCCTTACGCAACATACATACAAAAAAGCTGCTAAAGTATTCATTCCATATTGCCTTGAACCTATATAAAACCGACTCCGTTGTGTAGTCAGACACACGGTTTCACCATATGTCTCTCATTTTCTCTCATTCAACATGGTATCTAGAGCCTATTGAGAGACAACCCTATACTGTGATTACCTAGGAATCCACTGTCCCAATTCCGGTTTACCCTCTTCTTTGTTGCTGTTATTTTATTTTTCAGCAAATCAGTTGATGCACTGTTCATTGCAATTTTTTCCCCCCTCTTTCGCCACTGTTCCGCTGCTGGTTTTAGGTAACCTGTTTGCATCTCATCTTCTCTTAGCCCATGGATTCTCGATTCTGGTGCATCTGACCACATTACTGGTAATAAGGCTCTTTTCTCCTCTTTCACAACTTCTGGTTATTTACCTAGGATAGTCTCAACCAATGGTTCTCAAACACAGTCTCAAGGGATTGGCACTGTCCACATCCTCCCTTCTCTATTAGTTACATCAGTCCTTTATGTGCCTGGATGCGCATTTAATTTAATTTCTGTCAGTTGATTGACTCGTTCTCATGATTGTGTTGTCACATTTACTAATTGCAATGTTACTTTGCAAGATTGAATATCAGGACGACAAATTGGTGTCGGATGTGAGTCTAATGGCCTTTATTATCTCTTAAACCCATCAATGGCGTGCCCTACCACAAATTCTCCTCTTACTATACATGCTCAGCTAGGTCATCCGAGTCTTTCCAAACTTTAACAGTTAGTACCTTTTAACCAAATTATCTAGCTTAAATTGTGAGTCGTGTCAGTTAAGGAAACACACTCGTAGTCATTTCCCTGATCGAGCCAATGAATGAGTTTTGTCCCCGTTTGCTTTAGTTCACTCAGATGTTTGGGGTTCTTCTCGTATTATTTCCACTTTTGAGTCTAGATATTTTGTTATTTTTATCGATGATTTTTCCTATTGTACGTGATTATTTTTATAAGGAAATTAAAACTCAATTTGGTGTATCAATTCGCACTTTCGCAATCGTAATACCCGTGAATATTTGTCCCATCAATTTCAAAATTTTATGACTTCTAACGACATTCTTCACCAAACATCTTGTGCTCATACACCTCAACAAAATGGGGTAGCTGAACGCAAAAATCGACATCTTATTGAAACCACTCGTACTCTCCTTTATAGTAATGTACCATCTCGCTTTTAGGGCGATGTTGTTCTAACGGCATGCTATCTTATAAATCGCATGCCTTCGTCTGTTCTTGATAACAACGTCCCTCACTCGATCCTCTTCCCTCGTACCTCTCTTCACTCACTTCCTCCTCGCGTCTTCGGGTTTACATGTTTTTTCCACAATCTCACTCCTGATCTTGACAAACTTTCAGCTCGATCACTAAAATGTGTCTTTCTTGGCTATCATCGGTCTCAAAAAGGTTATGGTTGTTATTCTTCTACTCTTTAACTATATCTCATATCGATTGATGTCACGTTTTTTGAGTTTGTTACATACTATGAGTCGCTTCCTGACTCTTTGTCTGCAACTATTCCTGTGGACCTACCAGAGCTTGTTTCACCTTTTCTTTTACCACTAGAGCCTATTACGTATGTCCCACCTGAGACACCTCTGGTGGCCCCTCCCATTGTCCCACTTGAGACTATTTTTGCAGATCCTCCAACTGTACAACGTCTTTAGACATACCGCTGTTGTCAACCACCATCGGTTGTACATGTCCCTATACTTGTTCTTGATATTGAGGTCATTCCAGACGCTCCTTCGCCGCCATCTCCTCGTTTATCAGATCCGACTCTTGATACTTTTATTGCTATTCATAAAGGTATACGTCCTACTTGTAACCCATCCCTTCATTACATTGGTTTGAGTTACCATCATCTTTCTCCTTTGCATTATACTTGTTTGTCTTCCATGTCTTTTGTTTCTATTCCTAAATCTTCAGGTGAAGTTTTATTCCACCTTAAGTGGAGACAAGCAATGATTGACGAGATGTGTGCACTTCACAGTAGTAGTACCTGGGAATTGATTCCTTTACCATTTGGAAAGTCTTTAGTAGGATGTTGTTGGCTTTATATGGTGAAAGTTGGTCCTGATGGTAAGATTGATCGCTTTAAAGCTCGTTTGATGGCAAAAGGGTACGCTCAAATTTTTGGCCTCGATTACAATGATACTTTCTCACCTGTGGCTAAGATGGCCTCGGCTAGACTACTCCTCTCTATTGCAGCCATCAGACATTGGTCTTTGCACCAACTTGACATTAAAAATGCTTTTTTGCATGGTGACCTTGAAGAAGTGTATATGGAGCAACCACCTGGGTTTGTTGCTCAGGCGGAGTCCTCTACCATGGTTTGTCGACTTCACAGGTCTCTCTATGGTCTTAAACAGACTCCTCGAGTTTGGTTTGGCAGATTTAACACAGTAGTGCAACAATTTGGTATGATTCGAAGTGAAGTTGAGCATTCTCTTTTTTATCACTACTCAACCCAATGGTGCATTTACTTGATTGCTTATGTAGATGATATTGTCATACTCCAGTTGAAACAACATTTATCTCATCATTCAAACTAAATATCTTGGCAAGCTCTGCTACTTCTTGGGTATTGAGGTAGTCCAATCTAAGGACGGCTTAGTGATTTCACAAAGGAAATATGCCATGGATATTCTTGAAGAGACAGGTTTATTGAATGCCAAGCCGGTTGACACTTCTATGGATCCAAATGTCAAATTTCTACCTAATCATGGGGAGCCACTTTTAGATTCAGGGAGATACAAAAGATTGGTTGGTAAATTAAACTACCTTACAGTCACCCGTCCAAACATTTCTTTTGCAGTCAGTGTGGTAAGCCAATTCTTAAACTCTCCTTGCCAAGAACACTGGGATGCTGTGATACGAATCTTGAAATACATTAAAGGTGCTCCAGGAAAATGTCTAATTTATGAAAACAGAGGACATACACAAATAGTTGGTTATTTAGATACCGATTGGGCAGACACTTCTGGGTATTGTGTACTTGTTGGAGGAAACTTAATATCTTGGAAGACTAAGAAATAAAGTGTAGTTGCAAGATCTAGCGCTTAAGTGGGCTATGACATTAGTGACTTGTGAGCTCATTTGGTTGAAACAATTACTCAAAAGAACTTCAATTTGAAGAGGCAACACAAATGACATTAATTTGTGATAATCAAGCAGCATTGCACATTGCCTCTAATCCAGTTTTTCATGAGAGGACCAAATATATTGAGATAGATTGTCACTTTGTAAGGGAGAAGATCTGACTTCGGAGGAGTCTGATCCTTCAGAGGAGACTGATCTGACAGCGCGAGTGTATTTTTTTTTTAAATCAAAATAAATAACAGAATTTTCAGAATTAATTCAAAAAAATTAAAATAAAATAAAATTTGGTCATCTCATAAAATAATATATCTTAAATTCAAATGACAAGAATAATTAAATAATTACATCGTAAAGATAACTAAGTAATTAAATTTTGAGAATTAATACTTTTAATACAACAAACGATAATACGTCAAAAAAAGTTAGTGTCATAATATCTCCAAAAACATCCGGATCGCGGCCCACCAAAATACTATCAGAGTGCGGAAAAATATACAATTATCTCAAAATAAATAATTACATCCACTGAGCTCAAGACCCTATATAACAAGTCTAAACTGATCATGCACTAAAGCTACAGTAGCAAGAGTTCCCTCGACATCCTGTACAAGTCTCGTCTGACTACGCGGCTCGCCTCGATGTGACGTCCTCCTCCTCATCATATAGGGAAGAATCAGTTTCCTTCGAAGTCAGATCTACCCATGATCTGGGTCGTTTGGGCGGTGCCGGAATCTCAAAGCAATCATCTGCTGTCCTAGACGGACCCGGAATATCAACTGCTGCTAGTGTCAGTCCTTTATTCTTCTCTCCCGCCTCGGATTCACGCACAACACTTCCAGCTACCGGGTTAGGAGTCACCGCACTTACTGTGGCCTCCGTCTCAACCCCTACAGTCGGGCCTTCCGCGTCTGCAAAAACCCGTACTCCTCCAATATCAGTCTGGAAGGTACCGGAAAGTCAATCCTCGCGTGAGTGTGCTCTATGTAAGCCACTGCCCCGTCGATCCTGCATGTCCTCGTCAATCTCCCCGTGTAAGTAGCCCTGCTTGAGACGGGGTCATACACCCAAGTAGTAGGCAAGTGACGGTCAGTGAAATCTAGCGACGTTTCTGTCGTCTGTGTACCCATCGGTGGTACGGGTTTGGGGGTCATCTAAGGGAAAAACTCAATTTCCACAATAACAGTAAAGGGTATGACAAATTATTTCAAAGATCAAATACTTTCATGGCATGTTTAAATGATATGACAACAGTAATGATGAAGTATGCTTACCTATTAAATATATACATAACATCTTTGCTAAATAGTCATTTTACATATTAATCATATTGCAAGTACAACCAAAATCAGCAATCACTAACACCCATTTGACACTTAGAATTCATAAGATACTGACAACCATCGGTTTCCACTCATCAACTCATTTTCAAATATGACTCACAGTCAACCATCCCGATGCAATATGTAAATGCCAATGTACACAATTCTTGGAATTACCAAGGTGCAGTCTCTCACAGACCAGCACGATTTTACAAATAGAATGGACCGTCTAATACACGCGAAATCATTCCGTAGTCAGGATAGAATAGACCGTCTAATATAGACGGTACTACTCTCAACCCGGATAGAATAGACCGTCTAATACACGCGGAACTATTCTACAACCCATCACGGTTACTACATTTACGTGTATTAGTCTCCCACAGGCTAAATACACAGAAGCTAAATCCTCGCACGGATAGAATAGACCGTCTAATACACGCGAAACCATTTCGTAGTCCGGATAGAATAGACCGTCTAATACACGCGGAACTATTCTATAACCCATGGTTACTACTTAACTTCGCGGCCCATTACAGTCACCGCATCAACTCTGTGACCCATCGCGGTCACCACCTGACTATGCAATGCATGGACATGCTATGTTTTCTCTTTACTGAAAACAGTATGCAAAACCAATCTGAAATCCAGACACTCCATCACCACCTCAAACCATCTCAAAAACTTCACATAAGTTTGTCATATACCTTCCAAATGTTTCCCAACTCTTTAAGTGCATAAATCAATGTTTAAAATAGAGTTTTTGAAAAAAAATCAATTTGTATTCGAATACAGTATCCTTGTATTCGAATACAGATACCAAAACAATGAAAAATCAGCATCTCTGTATTCGAATACGAGGTTGTCGTAGTCGAATACAGATGCGAAAACAGTGGCAAAAATCATGTATTTGTATTCGAATACAACATTCAAAATTTGAATAAAAACTGGAAATTTACAGGAATGTATTTGAATATACTAGTACCGTATTCAAATACACTTTCGAAAACAGTAAGATTTTCCAGAAAACTTCAACATGTTTTCAAACTCTTTTATTTGAGAAACCAACACAAACACCAAACATAATCACAACTTCTTTAATCACAAAACACAGAGCATGCTCAACACATATAACTGATTCTACTCATCAACACAACAACAAAAACATCATCAATGCATCAACCAAAACAGCAACAACAACATCAACAACATGCATTTTCATCATTCATAACCACATACAAGGCAGTTTCAGTATCAAAAACAACAAAAACATCATCAATGCATCAACCAAAGCAGCAACAACACAGAACATCAACAACATGCATTTACAGCCCTAAATGCAATCTAGAAAGTTGGAAGGTGCCCCTTACCTTAGTTACGTTTACTTGTCCGTTTACGTTACCGCGACAAAAGCCGGCGACACTTCCGCTCGCGTCGTCGCTACGAAAGTTAGTTCTTTAGCACCGTGAAGATGAGAGGAACGACTTTCCTTCTTGGCACTTTTTATTTCGACGCTTGGATTTTCAAGTAATTTGACTTTTGAGTATCCCTCTTTTGTTACCACCAACACAAAACAGTTTGCAAAGAAGAGAAGGAAGGAGAAGAAGGTTCACTGCTAGTGAGGGAAGGAAAGGAAATGTTTCTGATTTCTTTTCTTGCCTTTCACTTCTATATATATATAAGCATATATCCTTGCCACCTCACACATAATACATATTAATATTATAATATTACTTGACCATCAATTAACTAACTACTCCTGTCGTAATTAACAGATAACATCTTAATTAACTGTCCGATATTTAATTGCTCGTAATTAAATTAATTTATCCTTCATCCAATAATTTTAATCCATCTCAAAATAAATATTTATATATATATGTAAAATATACATATATTAAATATTTTACAAACATTTCAAAATTACACTTGATATTAATCCATAATTTATTTTAAATTTAAGGGTTTTACATGTAGCTTTCTTTTTCATGATATTGTTGTGTATTTTTCTCTAGACTAATAACCTGTTGGAGAAAATGGCATTGGCATGAGAAGTGTTTTTAGTAAGACTATCTGATTATACCAAACCAGATAGCCGAGTCTAAGTATAATTTCTTGATAATGATTTTTATTCTGTGAATTCATCAATTATTTCCGTTAATATGCTGTTCTGAATCTGCTTGGAAATTTAACAGGATATTTGGTTCAGATACACATGGTACAATTAATGTTTGGGATAGAAGAGTAAAGAGTCTACCTTGCCTCGAACTTACATCTACTTTATTTGGTACCCTTAACAGCATCCAGTTAGATGCAGAAAATCAGGTCGGAATTATTTGTTTAGTCTATTCAGTAATCTATTAATTCTCTTCGAACACTAATGAATTTGTACATTTTTGTCTTGGATCTAGTCATTGAAAGCTTTTTCTAAAGTCTCGTTCTTCTGCATTTGAGGGTTCTTTCCTACAGTTAAGCAGAGGGGACCAGTGACTATTCAGGGAACTGGTGTTGGCTTGGCAATATTTAATTATATGAGCCCAGAGCAGCTATCTAGGCAGTTGAAGTTTGAGATGATGGAACTGAGCATTATATAAATACAAATCTGATACAGTTGCATTATAGACTTTTAGTCATATTTTAAGTGATAAATCATGTATGGATGATAAAATACCCACTTCAGTTAGCCAAATGTCTAAATCTTGTAGTTTGTGTGAAGCAGATGTAAATTAATAATATGTAAACAAAATATACAAGTGTTTGGCTACTGGGCACAGGTGAAAATTGTACCATATTTTGGTGACTTTAATTTTTAATTCGAGTGAAACCGCACACTGTTCCTGGTCCACCTTGATAAAACTGCACTAGCATAACCGATGCAATTGCATCAGGTTTTGGTTTTAACGAGTTTGAGCATACCTTTTTGATTGTGTTTGCTGTTTGGTCAACAATATAGTGAAATTAGAAAAACTGATTATATGTACTTTTTCCAGATTATTTTTGGTGCTGGGAGGCATGGGATTGTATATGTGTGGGATATTCGTGGTGGAAGATCGTCTGCTACTTTTCTAAGTCACAAAGAGGTTATTTCTGTACTTATTTCTGTACTAAGTGTTTTTATCTTACTAATATGTCATACAACTCTGAAAATAAGTAAGGAGTCAAGGCTATTTGGACAAATATTATATATCTGCTTCTGCCATGCCTTATTCAAGGGCCAAGCCTTCTGAGTCTTAGGCTATTGCATCAGCTGGATACTGGTTTCATGGTTTAATCTCTGCTTGTTTACAAACTAATAGCCTTATGTGATTTTCATTTTATAATATAATGTTATCAGTAAGTTAATGACTTAATGAAAAGTAACAATGGGCCAATGGTGCCAATACTGTTACAATTAAGTAAATGAAATTGCAATTTACAAAATAAAAATACCTTTCTTTATCTAATTGTATGTTTGCATATTGCATTAATACCTAAAATGTAAACTGTAATGAATAGGGATAGATGCTGAATCTCGTGACCTCTTGATGCATGCCTTTCTAGAACCTTAAGTTACGGTGTTAACACACATGTCTCCACACTACCTTTTTATCGCAGATTATGATATGTTTGCTGCTTGAAGCATACTTTTGTTGAACAAAACATGACTTCTTCGACAAATGTTATTCTAACATATATTTTCCAATATTAACTGATCTTGTGCTGATTTATTTGGCTTTCTAGATATGCCATCCACCTGTAACATCAGTGAAGTTGGCAACGTTACTAGAGAAGATTGGATCCTTGAAGGTGTGATTAACATATATTTCTTTTACAAATTAAAGGGGAGCAAAACTGCTTCCTCCTTTGTGCAACGCCTACATATTTTTTCTAAATTTTCTATATAAGTATATCATTATAAATGTTCTTATATTTGTTGTGACTGGCTGACTGTCTGACTGTCAAAGAGAGAATACAAGTATTAATTTGAAAGTCAACATGCTTTTAGTTTGCAGTAAAATGACTGGATTGCGCCACGTGGCGATATAGTCTTTTGCATACTAGAATTTATAGGCTAAACCGCTAAACCATTCTTATTGTTATGTAGGCACAAGCAGAAATTGTTCCCAAGGAGATTCACTCTATTGGTCTTAATCCGTCGTGCCCATATCAGTTGGCATTTCATCTAGATGATGGCTGGTAGGTTGGCAAATGCATTGGTTTTCTTCCTCCTCTATCATGTAAGACAGATTTTTGTGACTATGCTTAGTGTATTTCCTCCATGCCTGATTTTTTTCTTCAGCTAAGTAGAGTTTCCACAAATTCCATGATTCTGTCATGTTAGTTTCTATCATTTGACTTTGTACTAAGACTGTGTTAAGGAGTTGGGATGGGAGGGGATGAGATAAGAGGTGTATGAGGGAAAAGAGAGGAGGGAGGTGGAGGATACTCCTTCACCTTGATTGGGGGTTCTATTTTTCTCCACAAGACTAAAATCCCTCAACTCAAGGGTACTAAAATAAATTGGATGAGGACTTTCAATGTTTTTTTTTTTCCAAATCCTTTTCATTTTTCTCAAAAGAAGGAAAATATTAGTCAGTAGCCTTCCCCTCCTCTCCAAAAACACTTCCCAATCAATGTGAGGGATTCCTCCCCTCCCAATACTTTCTTGCCCTCTCTTCCCCTACTAACTCTCAAACAAAGTGTTAGGACCCCAAGTATTCTTGATAAGCTTCCTGTTCTAAAAGGAACCCGGGGAATAGATTGATTCATTCATTGTATTCATTTTGTAAAACTGTCTAACAGTTGCGAAAGGGAATTCCCTTTGTTGAAAAATAACAGAAAATGGTTACTAGTATCCTTTTCCCCCATTTTCTTTAACTTTCTCTCACGTTCTCACCTAACCAACTCTAGCTCTATCACAAAGTCTAAAAGTATGATTGCTAACTACATAGGTAACTAATGTTCAATTGCCTTTGAATGGCCTTATACTTTCTTGTTTTTTTTCAAGATTGATTGTGGGAATAAGTTGTTTCAAAGATGGAAATAATGGTATAGAAGGGGCTAAGAGAGAAAAGCATAGATAGTTCATAAACTTGTTCTACGAGATTACAAGGTCTAAGAGCATGTTGAAAGAACGGAGGAGTTATTGAATTCTTATCTTTATGAAAAAAATGTGACATAGATAAACTACACACATTATAGAGGGTTTGAACTTACAAGTCATATCATGAAGCTTTGAGAGAGTTGTTGAGTAGAGGTTATGATTAGAGACTCACATTACTGAAAATCAGTTTAGGTTTATGTTGGAGATATCAAGAACGAAAGTTAATATATTTTCCATGAAGATGATAAATATCTAAGCACATAGAGAACCCTCCCTTAAAAGCTAGCTATCAAGGGGGAGAATCAAGCCACTTAAATACTACTCGATGTAGGACTTGTGCACTCTATAATACTCGAGTCTCTATCATAGCACTATCCTCGAGAGCCGACGTCCCGATGGTTTCACTCTATGACACTTGGAGCCTTTATATTTTATCTATGTTTTCAATTTCTTGCAGAAATATATCTAAGAGACTTTGTCATGGTGCTTGTTTATAGTGGAATGTGGAGAATATTATCTTAGTTGGAGAGTTCAGTGAAGCAATAAGTGGGAAGTTAGATATATAGAGACAAACCTTGAAAGGACATGGTTTTCGTCTACGTAGAAGCAAAACAAAGTATATAGAATTCAAGTTAAGTAAGAGACAAATTCTAGCTTAGAGGTACTAATTGGGGAACATAAAATACCGCGATTCTAACATTTTGAGTACCTTGAGTCCATCATCCAAAATGGCAAGGACAGAGAGGGAGGTGTCAAACATAGTATCTAATCAAGATGGATGAAATAGAGAACTGTTTTATTTGCAATAGGAAAGTACCATTCTAGCTTGAAAAAGTAATTTTCTTTTTACATTTATACGTCCTGTAATGCCACATGATACTAAATGTTGAATGGTAAAGAACTAATACGAAAATATTTTTAGTGTTGCAGACATGAGATTGTTATGATGGATGGGTTATTAGACAAGACAAAATTGAGTTAATATATTTATTACAAAGAAAACTTGAATAACTTCTAGGTAGAAACGACAATGGAGTTTCATCTTTAGTTAGTTTGATATTTGTGGCGAAGATTTGTTGAATAGGTGATGAGGGTTGATCAGACAGATGTTAGTCCAAAGTTAGCAAATAGATAGAGAATAAGTAAAACTATAGACCAACCACTAAGAGAGATTTATAGGTAGATGCTTTTTCTTTGAATTTAATTCGTCATAAGGTATATGACACCATTTAATCTATGTTGTTGATCTCGTCTAGTGAGAAGAGGCTTGGATATTGTTATTGATGGTGATGATGATGATATCTTCCATAGTTCCATTTAGCAATGTGCTTTTGATGTCAATACTAAATAGTAGTATAGTACTTCTAAAACAGTTTTTATTGAATTTTAGGTGTCAAGAATACATTCTTTTTCTTCCTTACATATGTTAATCCATCACGCTAAATTGTTGCTTTAATATTTTCATGAAGGTCGGGCATTCTAGATATTAATAATTTGCAAGTTACCCATGTTCATTGCCCACCCCCAGCTTGGTTGTAAGTTTGTTAGTTGTCACATCTAGATTTGCTTTTTTGATATTTGCAAAAAGGCTTTGCAGAATACATCTAACTATCTTGTTCACTGTTCCTTCTTTGTTAGAAATGATTCCTATGTTTCTCTTGATCAAATGGATTTAAGAAAACCTTCATGGTTATCGACATGCTCGGTAAGACACCTTTCTTAATGTAATGCACCTTCTTTATCTATAAGTTATTCTCTACAAAATTAACATTTAGTTATGTTGGCAAGTTATTCAGTTTCTACTTATATAGTGTTTGTGAGTTTGTGACAGTGTTAATTTTAATTGTTGGTCACACACACACACACACATATATATATATATTGATTTCAATATCTTTGTGTTTTTGTGTTTTAAGTCTAATTGAAAGAAATAACATCTAAGCATGAAAACTAAAAGGAGGAAAATTTTCAGGTTAATTGGCATATGCTCTAAGTATAAATTAGTTTTAGACTGACATTCAATGAGAGATATTCGTTTTTCTATGTCATATCATTAATTTTAAAATAAAATTACAAAAATGAGGTGATGTAACAAAATAGTGAATTTTCTTTGGTTGTGAATGTAAAATTTGTTACCAATTGATATTGTTTTTCTAGTTTACTCTTCATAATAATTATTGCTTCCAAAATAAATGTAAAATAATTAGGAGTAATGTGGCTAAAAAATAAGCAATACAATTGAAAATTTGAAGAAATATTATAAAAAGGGACACAATTTCTCTAGAGGATCTTATATCTAGGAATAGAGGTGGTGCTAGTACTAACCAAGTACTAATGTTTGAAGTATGATTGCTGACATTATTCTTTTATTTCTATTAATACACAAATTGATTTTGTGTCAATCTAGTGCAGATCTATTTGGCAGGGTCACCATTCGATCGCGGCCTTCATATGTTAGATTTCTACCCGAGTATCAGTTCACCAAGTCACGTGGATTATAAGTAAGTTATTCTAACGGGTAGATCCATATATTAGCTTAGCCCCCACTATTAACTTCGATGAAAGCACATAGATGGTGGAATCTAGAGTACACCACACAAATTAACCAGGTGTACTTTCATATATACCTGAATTTAGTTCTCAAAACGTGTTGCAAATGTTTCTTCTCAATAGTTCTGAAGTTTTCTTCTTTATAGGGAGGATATACAAGAATTTTCCAGTCCAACCAAACAGAAGAATCAAAATAGATTCATTCCTTTACCAGAAGGAGTTTTGTCATGTGCTGCTCATCCTTTGTACAATGCCATCGTGGCGGGAACAAAGGTTTGCGTTGGAATTTTAATTGTTTTAATCCCGATTATAAGCTAACTTCATCCAGAATCAGCTTCCTTTTCTTCCTTTTGACACAGTTCAAGTGTAGTAATTTGTTGTACCAAATACCAATTATAAGCGAGCTTGTCATTTTTCAAGCTAACTATAATTTGTCTAGGACTTCTGACTTTTGCCTGTGTGGCCATTCCATTCCCACCACTTCAACTTCAGTTTATCTTGACGTGTAGCAATCAAAATTAAAATGAATTCTAGCTTGCACATGGTAAATGTGCATGACTATATTTGCCAATTAGCTATCTTGTGCCTAAGGTTGATTGATTGTTGGTTTCAGGAAACATCTTTGCTAGTGATTTCCCAAAAACGCCAGTCGTGCAAGGGAGAAGATTAGTCACAAGGATTTGGCAGATTTTTGTAGAGTAGTGGCAATTGGAATGTCCTTTCTTCAACAGACTTCACATATGAACATGCCCTTTTGGTTCTTTTCTTGTACAATAGTTGTATCAAATTTAGTTCAAAATGGAAAAGAAAATCACTTGTATATATATCTATTTCGTGCACAATTATCTTACCAAATTACACATAATTTTGTGTTACCCATTGAGTCCATTTAATGATACTATTTAATTTGAGAATTCAACTAGAAAAAGTTCTTTACTCAAGTATAGCTAGGAGATAAAGTGAGCTTAAAATTATAAAATTAATACAAATACATGCAAAACTCAAATTAAAGCTAATATTAACAAAACTCAAGTAATTCACCACAATCAGGAATTATTCATTTTCTACCATTCTAAGTTCAACATATCAAAATTGTGCAGATATTTATTCATCACATAAAAAAGGTGAGGTGAAGTAGTGTTGTCACTTCATACTAAGTAATAAGTAGAGAGAGAGATATACTAGTTATAGTGTTTCACTGTTTTGTACTTGGTTTGGTTGTTTTCTTACAACTTCCTCTTTTACTCCTCGGATGGGTACCCTAAAAGTGACAAAAATAATATCACTAGTTTCTTTCAAGCTAGGCTGTGATTGTGAATGAAAAGAAAATGAAGGAGAAGTGATCCTCACCATTTTTTGTGTGGATGGAAGGACTAGGAAACAAAAGATATTACAAGAAGATTCTTATCGAATTTGTTTTACTATAATCAAGATGAACTTTGCGGTCCCATATTTTTTTGTCTGTGATTTTCCAAAAAGTGTTCTCCTTTTCTAACCCCAAACATGTAAGAGCTACGATTGCAAACCAAAGTTGTCTGCATGATTTGAATTATAAAGAGAGGTTGAAGGATATTTGATTTGATTAGTATGGATCACAGAGCTTCCCTCATCCAAGTAATTGCTAGAGAACTTTGTTGTCCCATATTCCACTTGCCAATGCAATGAAGTCAATTATTGAAAGACCAAATAGTAGGAAGATGCCTTTTATGAGTTACACCTTACACTATGAGTAATTACTATGTAATTTGATGCGTTTTAATATTTGGGTCCCAACGGATACATACATGATATAATTTTTCTCTTTTATTTTTTATTTAATATTTATTTTAGTCTTCTATCTCTTTTACCAAGCAATACCAAAATATTGGTCTTTTTTGTCACAGTACATTAAATGTATTTTTTGCACACTAATTATGCTACTTGAGACAACTCCAAACTGTCTTTAAATGTTAATTTTTTTTACAATACATTAAATTTATTTTGGTAATACCGATATTATTAAATTATAAATTTTCCGTGATTGTTCAAATTCAAACTCTAACTTTGCATACGAGTCTATAGACGATGATTGTCATTTAATCTGCATAAAAAATACAAAGCCTACTAGTATACTATCAAACACAAACTACTTTACATGAGTCTATAGATGATGATTGTCATCTGCATAAAGAAACAAAGCCTCCTAGCATACTATCAAACACAAACATCAATACGAATACCACATTAACACAAATACATGGATACTACTAGTATTAAAAACATAGGATACTCCAACAACAATACACATATATTTACTTTCTTATTTTAATTAAATAAAAAGTTGAACATTATTTATAAAATATTTAAATTGAGAATGAAATTATATATGTGCATTTAAATTGAACAATTTATTTTATTACAAAAATAATATAAACAAGATATTATAGTTTTCCACTTTAATTAATCTATTTATTATCGAAAAGCCAAACACAATATAATCAAATTTAAATTTTTTAACTTTCTAATCCATCATCATTGCTTTGATACATAGATAACCTCCATATATGTGCTTAAGGGATGTCGAAGATACGTTGAAGCAAATGAATTTTTTTGGGACACTTTAATGATAAAAACATGTTAATGGTGGCGCCACACTTAATTGCATAGATGTTCGTGAAAAAAAAGTCTTATCCCATATAGTTATTCACCTTTATTTGACATTTATTATGGGAACATGAGTAACATTTTAATCTGCAATTCATTTCCATTTTTAGCCATGTCCATTCATCAAATAATAAAATTTGACCACATTATATATAACCTTTCGCAGTAGGATGTTTAGGCTGATGCAGATGTGGTCCTAGCTTATAAGAGGACCATCCCACTTAACCAAATTCAAGCACAATGTACCACTTGAAATGAAATGGTGTAATGTACATAAAAATACACAAATGCTTTTGCAAAAAATAATTATATTTTTTTAGAAATGCTAAAAAATAATATTTTTTTTAGAAATCCAAAAAATAATGATAAACGAAGAGAAATCAACTATGTTACAATTCATGATTTAGTACTTGTTTTAAATCCTCCCAATGAGTCCATTGTCTTACTCTGACATAATCACATGTAAAGCTATATAATAAATATCACAAATGATTCTCTATTTTTAAATTACCATTTGAAAATTGAATTGAAATCATATCTACTTTTTAAAAGAAATAAACGATTTCATTTATAAGAAAGATATACACAAATAAATTAATAATTTTTTATAAGGAGAAACAAAGTTACTCCATAAATAACTTCGAGTTGTGTTATTCACTTAATAATTTATTATAAATATTAAATTTCACAAATTTGACTATCAATTTATGAATTATCAGAAAATTATAAAATTATTTAATATTTAATTAAATAACTTCAAGTGAGCATATAAATTTTTAAAAAAATATACGTAATTATCCACTACAAAATTACTTAGCCACAATTTTTGATTTTTTTTAATAAAATTTGTGTGCAAGATCAATATATATTATAAATTTTAAAGGGAGTAACTCACCTCAAAATTATTAGTAAAGTTAAATTTGATCCCTTATCTAACAAGTCTCAAAAAATATCTCATGTATATATCTCCACATAAATGAATTTCTCTATTTTTTGGAATCTGGTATTCAAATATGGCACATGAGGGCCATTTGTAATTTAAAATGGTGCCCCATGTCCTCTAGATCACTTGATACCCACAACAATGATACCCTGTCTCGTATATAAGATTCAATGTCTATAGTGTTTAGTTATTTTTCTTTCTCCTTTTTGCCAACAAAACTGCACCTTTACGCATCAACATTATTGATATTCAATTCAATTCAATTTTTTAATTTCAAAAATATTGACCTCACCCAACATAACTGCACCGTTACGCATCTGCAAAAGTAAAGAATAAAGTTACTTTTCCAATTGACCAAGTTTAAAGCTTTTCAATTTCAGCTCAAGCTCAAATCCATGAATTAAGCATGTAATTATTCCCACTTGTGAAATTTTCCACAAGGCTTAATGCTACTAGCTATATCTGTGCATTAAGCATTTGAATCAAGAGAAGTAACATTTTTTATTCTTGTATGTTTTATGCCCAACATGATGATAATAATAACATAGGTAAATTATTTGATACTTTAGAATTTTGTTAGGCATGGACACCCTACCTAAAAGAAAAATTAATTCAAATAATTAAATAATTAAAAAATATTATGACAATAAATAATTGTATGTTGAATATGACGCAGTCGGAATCGCAAAGGGTTAGCAAGCGCTAATCTTAAAAAAAAAAAAACAAGTTCTGAAATCCACCATAGAAGAGAAAACTCTCAAAGTTAATTATTTTATTCAAAGATACATTTTGTTACAGCATAAAAAGTCT
The DNA here is from genome assembly GCA_037974295.1 of Cicer cuneatum. Lineage (NCBI taxonomy): Eukaryota > Viridiplantae > Streptophyta > Magnoliopsida > Fabales > Fabaceae > Cicer > Cicer cuneatum. The sequence continues at coordinate 77,715,327 of JBBPBO010000005.1, forward strand.
TTAAATAGATAATAGAAACTCTAGTGCGAAAATTAGGTAAAACAGAAAAAACTCGAAATTACAGGAAAAACTAAAATGGTTGTTTTGAGGCCCAAGATGAGCCCAAAACGGTTCTGGAGTCCATAGGCAAAACCATGAGTTATGTTTGTGGCGCGATTCCTTTTCCGGAAAGGTATAATAATAGACAATCTAACACCGGACGATCGTCGCATTTCCTTTGTCCGCAAAGTCGTTTCTTCCTCGATTCTGACCGTAAACCTTCCTACATCAGACTATCGTATTCAACAAAATTCTAGAGTATTAGAGTGTTACCTAATATCTAATATATCATCTTATCTGATCACTTAACATAAGCACATGTTTCCGTTATGAAAATGCCTTTTGTGAACGAAGTTCCAAAATGAAACATACTCATGCCATAACCATTAAGTATGATGATTACACACGAAGTAGTATAGAAATGAATGTTAAAAGCAACTTTGCTTTGGCCGTACAATATTCCCAAATTATAAGATGAATTAGTTGACCACATATATAGTGCTGAATCAAAACACAAATATCGACATCTTTGTATTATTGTCACATACCAAAATATTTTTTTTTATAATTTATAAAACCTAACTCGACTGAAAAATATCAATATTATTATATTAGATAGTATATTTCATAATCTAACACAACTTTGCAGTTGTGTTCAAATTTATCTATTATTTTACTGTGCATAAAAAAAAACCTTCTTTTCATATGAAGTATCGTGCTGCATACATAATGGCATGGAACCTATGTTCGTACTACTAAAGTAATAATCATGTGAAATAGTGGTACCACTATCTATTGTAGTGAATTTTGGAATATATGGGCAAATTAGTAAATTGACAACACACTGCTGATGTATCCTACACATAATGAAAGAGTCAAAATTTCATTCTCTTTTTTCTGTTTTTCTCTTCAGTTTTCACATCATCACATTCACATACCCACATTACATTAATTTTCCTATGATAATAAAAACAAAAAATAGTTATTAGACTTAGGTCCTTCTCTCTATCTCTTATTCTATAATCTATAGCCTTCAAATCAAATTCAACCGTTAAATTAAACACAGCTTTGTAATTCTCACCCATAAAAAAAAAATTTTTTTTTAGTGAAACATATTATCTTCTAGAAACTTACATGTCCCATTTGTTCTGTTTTTTCTCTGTTCTGTTTCATGGCTGCAACTAATAATTCAACACAGGTTTTCAAAGACAACAACAATGGAAACCTTGAAACTACAAGACATGAAATTAAGGCTGCCATAGCAAAAGCAGTGGAATTAAGAGCTCTTCATGCTGCTTTGATACGAGGAAATAGCTCAGCAAATGCTAAATTCAAATCTCCTTCCCCTGTTTCACGCTCTGTTTCTCAGTTCTCTGCTCATGATTACCCTGTTTTCACACCTGTGAGATTTGTTTTTTGCTTCAATTATGGATTTTAATATTTGTTTATTTTATTTTATTGCTCAATTGGGTACTCCAGTTTATATCCAGTTCATTATTTTGTTAAAATTAAAGTTACTTCTTTGCTTTGCTAGATTATTATGCATGAAATGTGGTTGTTGTTAACTGTTAATTACGATAGTGACAGAACAAAAAATATATGAATTTATGGAATATATCAATCTAGTTTCTCACATCATTGGTATTCTAAAATGATCCCCAAAATTGCAAATTTTAATCAAATTCGTCCGTTGATATTTGTTGGGACTAGAATGACGTTAAGTTAATAATCTTAAAAACTAAGTGAATAGTGTCAAAAATCTATTTCATATTAGATTCAGACAGAGGGACAAACTTGATTAACATTTTGCAGTTCTAAGGCTCATTTTAAAATATCGATAATGTGCATACTAGGTTGATACATCCCCACAATTTCAAGTACAACTTGGGTATTTACTCTATCATATTTTATTTATACTTCAAACATTATACTTGTTCTCATATTTGTATCAATATTTGTGGCTGTAATTCCCTAACTTCCACTCCCCCATTAATTTTTTTTCTTCTTTCTTTCAATTTTGATGGATAGTAAGTTTCTAAACGTGAGAATAATTGACTGACAGAGCTATGAATATGATACAAGTCTGGGGTACAGTCAAAACCACATGAAAAGCCTAACAATATCAGAAAGTTGGGATGAAGGAGAATCAGGAAACAGCATAGAAACAAGCATTGTAAAAGATTACAAGGACAAATCAAGTTCAAGAAAAGGGATATGTCCTTCTGATGACACCAAATCTGTAACTGGTTCATGTGCAAATCACATCACTGTTCTTCAAACATCACCTACCAATGACTACAACAAGTGTAAGAGAAGAAACAGTTTAGAGGATTCTAAGTCAGTGTCGTCCTGCAATAATTGTAACCCTGCTATCATTACTAGTGAATTGGAGAGTGCAAGGAACAGCAAGAGCTCCAATATTATTGTTGTTCCGGTCACGAATTCTCACTCGTCTTTTCAATCCGAAACCAAAAGCAAAGGTGTGATTTCGTGGTTGTTTCCTCGGCTAAAGAGGAAGCATAAGAATGAGAATTCACCGAATAGAGCGGAATCTGAGGATGTTTCTCAGGTTCTCAAGGACTTGGGAATAATGTCCATTGAGACATTGAAGAAAGAGGTGATCGAAGCAAACGAGAATAGAGACGCGGCCTTAATGGAAGTTTCAGAGATGAGATCTTCATTGGGGGAGCTGAGACAAAAGATGGAGTATTTAGAGAGTTACTGCGAAGAGCTGAAGAAAGCTTTGAAGCAAACCATGCAGGCAAAGGATTCACAATTTCTTGAAGAGCTTAAGCTTAGTAATCTTCCTCAGAGAGGAAAATCAATAGATGGAAATGTTGAAAATTCACTGCCTGTGAATGAAGAAGTAATGATAGAGGGATTCTTGCAGATAGTATCAGAGTCAAGATTATCAGTGAAGCAGTTCTGTAAGACCCTTATAAACCAAATTGAAGAAACCGATCATTCTTTGACAGAAAAGTTGAACTTGCTTCTCCAACCATATAAACTGTCTCTAAATTCTAAGTACTCAAAGGCAATTCTATACCATTTTGAAGCTTTCATTAATCAGTCTCTCTACCAAGACTTCGAGAATTGTGTATTCCAAAAGAATGGTTGTCCGAAATTCATAGACCAGCAGGAAGATCGCCAAGCGAAATTCTCGTCATTCGTTGCCCTTAGGAATTTGAGCTGGAATGAAGTACTGAGAAAGGGAACAAAATATTACAGTGAAGAGTTTAGCAAGTTCTGTGATCAGAAAATGAGTTGTATTACCACTAGTCTGAACTGGACAAGGCCTTGGCCTGAGCAGCTTCTTCAAGCTTTCTTTGTGGCTGCAAAGTGCATGTGGTTGCTACATTTGCTTGCATTTTCTTTCAATCCACCGCTGCGAGTTTTAAGGGTTGAAGAGAATAGAACCTTTGATCCTCGCTACATGGAAGATATGAGTCCAAGGTCACAAGGTCCAAGCAAAGTTAAGATCATGGTGATACCTGGGTTTTATGTTAAGGATAGGGTCTTGAAGTGTAAAGTTCTTTGCAGGTACAAATCTACAGCCTAAATAAAACTAGGAAGTAAGTTTTATTTCACTGTCCATTATTGTCTGGTTTTTGTAGTCCTGTAGTCTTGAAGTCGGTAAGAAGCCGAATATATGTGATAATTAATATTCCTTCAAATAGTTTAACCTACTGCAAACTCAATTTTGGATGCTAGTCACTAAGTAGATGAAGATTCAGAAGTGCTTAGCAAAGTAAAATTTTTCTTACTAGTCCTTCAAACCACATACTCATGTTCTTGAATTTGGATAATTTGAGAGAATGTATATTCAAAAGCAGATAAATGCAGCATCTGAAGTTTTAAGTCTACCTTGTGAAGCTGATTTCATTTGTTGTCATAATTCTAATTCTCAAATACAATCCGCAAAAGTTGAAGGACAACAAATTAAACCCTCTTGTTTATAACACTTTATGAGACATAAATAGCAATAAATGAGTGAAACATACCACTAATTATCTTGGTGTGGTGTTGTCTATCTATTTTTTATATCAACATCCAAAATCTGATCCGAAACACAATGATAAATTTAGACGAAGAATGCTAGAGACGAATTACAATGCCTAAGAACTAAATTGGATTAGAATAAATCTATTAAAGTCCAAAATGACCTAAAATCTTAATCCATTGAAACTCCGAAACACAGTGATAAATTTAAAAGAAGACTGCTAAAAGGGTCTCCTGATCTTCGATTTCATCTGGACTTTCCATGCAATTTCATGGAGAATGAACATATATAAATGAAAAAATGAAGTTAAGTGAGAGTAGAAAATAGAGAACAAGTAAAATGAAGTTAGTTTATTTGACCTTATGACACAAACATTAGTATAGGTGTTTGGAAGAGTTTATAAAAATAAACTATAATATTCATGTGAGTGACTTTATAAGTAATTATGGTAAAAGTCAAACATTATTAACGACTAACCAATTGTGATTGATTGATAATTTGGAATCCCTCAAACATTAATTAGAGATAGAGGAACTATGTTTGTTGGAAAATTGATGGTATGGTATGCTGAATCAAAGATCATCAAACAAATTTCCAAGGGTTAAAGCTCTCACTTATTGGTTCATAAAATCTCTGAGGACTAAAGTCCTCGCACACGCTCCCTTTCTTTTCGTTACAGCTTTAAAGGCAAAAGAAAACACCTATGCCTAGAGATAGAGAAAAGCAAGAAAAAAAATCAGCAGATAAATTATGCAACTAGAAACAAATTAGTCAGATGAAACGTACTGTCAAGCCAAAGCTTAATATTTTAGCAAGATTTACTGTTTTTCAACAAATGGACAGAGTATTAGATAGATTCATTCTTAGGGACTGCGGATTCACAACCTTTATAATCAGTAATAATTGAATTGAGGGGCATGAGTCCCAGTCAAGTATCTATTCCATATTTCCTTTCACATATATATATATTTTATCGCGGTGGAAGCAGGTGCTGAAAATGATGTTCATGCACATACTACTGTAATTGGGATGTGAAATGATTAGTCACATAGATATCAGCAACACAACATAGAATATGCTTGTCTTCTCCATTAAAAGTGAAATGTAGCCATCAAAGTGACATGACATTAGGACGGAGATGAACTTTCACCCTCACTCCACCAAAAGCTAACTGATAAACTGGTGGTTAAAGACCGCACATAGTGCCACCATTTTGGCGGGATATATAACATTTCACCTTCCTCTAAAATACAGTCTACAAATTCCAAGTCTTGCACCTCAGGAAACTTGCTTTCATCTAGGTCATCTAAATCAACCTTCAAACAATAGAAAATGTCCAGTCAACATGGAGACAAATTTATAAAAAAAATATCAAAAGCAATAATACAAACGAAACAAACACCTAATTAAATGAACAGATAAGGAATGGATGGCACACTTATTACGTGCGCATAAAAATTTACGATTAATGTCAGAATCCACTTTGCAGCAAGCAGAGTTCCGGGCTTAAAACTATTCCATACACCATATGTTGTATAGGTAAACTAGAAAAAAATATTCTGATATCATGACAGATATAATAGAAACTTTTAGGCTTATAAACAAAAGATAAGACAGTAAGAAAATATGTTGAATTAATGAAATACTTCAAGAGCTATATGGCCATTCAAATGGATTGCAGTGATATGGTATTCTTCCAAGCAAAGGCACAAGTAGACTGCACAGGAAATAACTAAATTTTACAGTTAAGAAACCTAAATACCTGGCTGGAATTGCTAAGCATGCTACCCGAGTAGGGAAAAAGTTCGTCAGACATAGATGCTGGATAAAGCCGAATGTATTTTTTCCCGACAACCTAGAAGTGAGAAACAAGACAATAATCTCAGTCAAATAGATTATTCCAAGGTGCACAGAAATCTTTTGGAGACCTGCACCAATAATGTAAGCAACCTTTTGTAACGATTTAAATAACTAGAATATTATACAAACCACAAAGTCATCGTCGTGCATCACAGGTTTCAATTAAAATAAGGGATAGAAAATCTGAACTTCGTTTGTATTGCTGGAAGTACATCACCTATGTCATGCCAGCTTGCTGAATATAAAGTGTACATTTAGTAACACAATTGAAACCTAGGTAAGAAGCATGAATAGCTAGCTTGGTTATAGTATGATTGAAGTTAGACTCATGGGACCTCTATTTAAGTATTAATTGCTTACAAAGTGCTCAAAAGAAACAAGAGCCACAATAGCAAGGGGTATCTAACATGATATTCTCTGGGCGGGACCCAGTGAAGATGAGGGTTTAACAAGCAGCTCTAATTTGCAATTATTCAATACAACTATTAAAGTATACAACTGAAATACCTGTGCTAGTATGTTATGATGTGGATCATGGTGTAATGGTGTTACTGTTCCAGCTGGACCAAACCAAGCATTGAGAGATCTTAGCTCCCCTCCACCAGCAAAACAATAGTCAGGAATAAAGATATCTTTCCGAAGCTCGTTAATCTGTCAATTCAATAGAGTGAGAAACTTAAACGAGCAGTTCAAGTCCTGAATTTGCATGTCAAAGAAATACAAGAGATCTAAACTTTGAATACCTGGTCAAATAATGGATGCTGAGCAAGATATGTAGGACCACCAGGAGAACAGCCATGCGACCTTATCCGCTCAAGGAACTCTGAAAACGTAACTAGCTCTTGCTTCCAATCTGCACATAAATAGTTTTTCCCAACCTGCAAAGAATACTGCACATTTACCCTTTTCTTCCATTATTTATTCAAAAATGAAAATTGTGATACATATAAGTATCCACTCCACACCATTCTTCCTTTTTTGGGTTGTGTGTTGGTTTCCAGTATACTGTTAAATAAATTCAACACACAACCTTTCAACTTGGTGTGGAGTATACTGTAATTGCAGTAATTCACGTCTTTACACGGGGTAACAGGACATAAATACAAACAATACTAGAGGTAACATACAAATTACAATGTAAAGACGTGAACTACTGCAATTACAATAAACATTCATAAATCACATGAGGCAAATCTTTCAACTTTTATCTCATCCATTTCCAGTTTCAGTTCAACAACTTGGTGGCTAAAACAGAATCTGCCACGAATTGTCACAAAATTGGGGACCAACTGTTGCAACCAAAGTAAATTGTTTATTCACTTGTTAGATGCATTACAAAGTAAAAGTTCTAGGATTTCTACATAGAGCATTTTTAGGCCTATAAAATCAAATGTATGAAGTTAATGCACAATGCAATAGATTAATTGCATTAAAGCATGTTCCAAGTGAATGATTTCCTAGTGGATGAGTTCATGACCAATTTTAGTTGCCTGTAGAAATAAATTTAGCTATTTACAAAGAGAGGACAAGAACTAAGTTATGATTAGGAGATGATAATTATATTGCCAATGTAATCGAAGGGTATTAAGTTTGTGTTAGTCAATAAAGTGTTCAAGAAAGATTATCGAAAAATAACTTCAATTTTAGAATATACTCCCTCCATTCCTATTTACTATATAAGAAACAAAAGACAATCACACATACCAAGGAACACATTCAAATGAGTTAATGCCAATTTTTTCTCCAAAAATACCCTTAACACTCATTAAATGAGATTCACTTTCATAGGGAAGATAATTTCTAGGTAAAATAAAATTCACATTAAATGAGGGGTATAAAAGAAAGTTTAGTTAGTAATAAATACACTTAAAAAGTGTATTGTGTTTCTTAAATTTAGGAGAAAAAATATAACCAAAATGTCTCTTATAAATAGACTAGATGGAGTAGCTTTCAATTAACAGCTAATGGATATATATGACCTATGATTGATTTAAGTAACAGTTTAGTAATTGTTAGTTAGGGTGAGTTAAGTTTAATTGTCAAACCGCTATCCGCTTTTCCCTGTGAATTCAATAAACTAAACAAATGCACCCGGTTTTGAAAACTTTATCTCTATACATTTGATCTTCAAAGAAAAGGAGGTACCAGCATTATTATAATTAGAAATATATCAGCTAGTGTAATTACCTCAACCGGAACAGTGCGATCACCAGCAACTCTTAGCAAGTAATCTATATTATTCCAGTTTTTCTTGGCTGGCCAGTGCGCCATACAATCAATGATGATAACTGGGGAGCCAGCCAGGTAATGATCTTTCAGGAACTTCTCCAGTGACAGGGCGGACCTCTTCACCACAAGCTTAGAAGCAAGGGACTTAACAGGTAAAAGTTTGAGCACCTACAGTGTAAAAGCTATAAAGTAAACGTTAGAAGCATCATAATACAAATGCAACCATAACATAATCTTATTACTCGTGCCCGGAGACTTCACAAGTACAAAACGAAGCATAAAAGAGCAACCTAAGGTTGTCTTTGGAATTTGGATATATAATGGAGAGTGAAACTGAATGAAAGTGGATTTATTGGACTGGAGTAGAATGGAATAAAACAAAATTATTGCTCCATTCCGTTGTTTAAATATTATTGTAATGACGAAATTGAGAAAAATTCTTGCTCCATTCCATTCCCAGGGAAGAAAAGCAGGGTATTGAATAGAATGCATTCGATCATATCCCACTCCCTCCCGTCATATTTCAATCAATCCGAACAATGGAGTTTATTATGAATCCATTTCATTTTCCACTTCATTCCATCAATCCACACACAAGCTAAGAAAAAACTCTTCAAAATCCAATACTAGTAAGCACTCAATCTTGTCTCATATTTGAGGGTGACACATGTTTTAATCTCACAGTTTGGACATTTCCATTCAAAAACAATTATGTGCATATTTAGACGTTATTCAAAGCCCATAAAATTGATTTTTTGACATGTTTATGTTTGTGTTTGTTTTGTGCTGGGCAACCACCACCTTGAGTTTAGAACTCCCACCGTATTTTTTAGAAGCTCCAACTCTACGGAGACAAAAATTGTTTTTGATTGAGTTTATTTTATAAAATTTATTTTAGTAAAAAGTGAGATTAGATTAAGGTAAAATGATATATGTTTGAATATGTTCACCTGAAAATTAGTTCAACAATAAATTTGAGTATAAAAATAATATTTGGCTACAAATGTTTACTTCAAGTTAGAATCAATTCTAATCAATAAGTGTCTAACATACTAAAATCGATCTTCAGAATCACTTTTGGGTCTCCCTACAGTGAATAGTAGAATTGTTTTAAATGAATTTTTACTTGATGTTGAGATTCATAACTTTTGCCACTAAATGATATTTAACCACAAAATTATCGTTCAATTCATTACGTGATTCAAACATAGAAAAATTCACATTCAAATAACTTTTAAACAAAATCAATTATACATAATCAATTTTCGCCACGGCATAACCAAAACCAACATTTACCTCAACTTCATTCATATCTCAGATTAATAGATTAGAGTTAAATAAGTTTTAGTCTCTCTAAAATTTTTCTTCAAACAATAATCTCAAATATTTTCCGTCAATAATTTTGATCCTGGTTTCAAAAATAATTCATGTCTCGTCTGAAATTTTTTAAATGACTTTTTACATGCATGTTTAGAATATTATAAGAATATTTATGTAGAATTTTTTAACATAATAATAATAATAATAAATGCTCATAAAATTGAAGCTATGAATGGATTGATGAAGCTCACCTTAGAGGCATCAAATTCACGATCAACGAGTTGATGCTCAGAGTTACCAAAACTTTGATTGTTTCCATCAGAAACCCTAAGCATCCTAGCCTTTTCCGAAACCATATCAACAGCAGAGTCCAAATCCTTCCTAAGTAAACTCCCTCCCATAATAATCCCCATATCCAAAGCCCTAAGCGCTTCCTTCAACTCACCGTTTCCATAGTGGTGCTTTGCCACGTGGAGGCACGCCATCGAGTAAGCGTCGCGCCACACCGGCAACACCGAGTGCCACGGTCCTGAGTGAAGCTGCTCCCACGCCATCTCCCTAACCGCCTCCGCTGCGCGAATGTCTCCGGAGGCTGCCACTGCCGCCATTCTCACGTAGGCATATCCGCCGTGCTCTGAAATGGAGTGGAGCAGAGTGGGAGACTCCTTGTCTAGCGTCGGCGTCTCGAAGTTTTCCGAGGGCGAGTCGCCGCCGTGTGCGGTGGTTTTCGACATGTTCTGCGGCGATGCGGTGGGAGCTCCGGCGACTCGATTGAAAAGTGATTTGAGAGTGAGTGTGCAAAAAAAAGTGTTAGATATTTGAAGCACAGAAGAGATATTTTGTAAGTATCTTGGTTCTCCGTTCCCTGCAGTAGTGAGAGTAAACAGTTTTGCGCAGAAGTTGATCTCGACCGTTGATTTTAGATTTAACGGCTCATATCACAGTCAATTTTATTGCACTAAGCAATTTTAGCCGTTGATCTAAATCTGACGTCTAAAACCTATAACTGTGTCATGTAGTTACAGTAGGGAATCCGATTCCAAATATCTTTGGGTTGGGACCCCAATGTAAATAATGAAAGTACTCAGCACCGAGATATTTTCTTTTCGCTTTTTTGCAGAGAAATGGAGATATTTTTGTTTCACTTTTTGTCACTTTATTGTGGCATCTACGTGTTTCTTTTTGTCTGCTTGATTACTGTTTATTGAGTGACACGTATGTTTCAGGGGTCATTGAGACGATGAAATGTAACTTGGAGTATTTGATTGATTTTGCTCATACACGTTACATGAAGCCACGTTTTCCACTCACATAAAACAAATGAGTCATGATAATGGCACCTGGTAAGTAATTAAAAATAATAATTTTAGCAAAAAAAATTCTAAATACTTCAAAATTTGAAAACACAATTTTCAATAAAAGATTCTATATTTAAATCATTAATTAACAGTATTTATTAGCGAACAAATATTTATTTATAAAAAAATTTAGTAGATAATGTAATATATTATTAATATGACAGAAATATAGATATATAAAAAACTATGTGCTTATAGCTCCTTGTAGCTTGGTGAATGGACATATGAAAATTATGAATGTTTAAATATGATAATTGTTATTTCAATTGAACGAAGATAATAATACCAGAAACATAAGGTTCCACATTTTCACTGTGTATCACTATTGAGTGATCTTTTAATCAATAATAATGATAGAATTAAATATTAAATGAGTTGAATTTTACCGTCAAAAACTAATTAAAATGATGATATCTAAACATATATATATATATATATATATGTATATAGTCAAATAATCCTGACAATTTAAGACTCACATATAATTTTAGTATCCATGTATGTTTTATGTGAGTCTTAAGTTAAATTTTCACATTCTCATCTTAATTGAAGGTGCCATAGTCCCCCCAATTTTATAGGTCCTTTGCTCATGTGTTTTTCAGTAGTTAGTTTAATTTGTATTTCGTTAATCAATTTGGTCTATATAATTATTAACAATAAAAAAATTTGATGATATATTTAATTGTGATACAAACAAAATTATAGTAATCGTACTTCACATATTTAGAAAATTAGTATACTAACTCGTGCGTCCTACGAATATAAATGTATTAACTGTAAATATATACATAATATTTTATGACATTCTTCAAATTAATATTATATAATATAAGTTCCACCACCAATCTTGTTGTTTTTTAGTTTTAAAAAACTGTTTCAAAATATATTTATGCCACTGAAGATATTATTGAGTTAAGTCGCGAACTAGGTCACTCTTTTAAGACGTTTAACGACATTGTCCAAATTGTGCAAGGCAGACTATCAACCACAAAGTTCCCCTAACAACTCATACAAACCATTCTAGAATTACACTCTCAATATGCAGTTAAAGTCATACTCAATATGGCGGTTAATACCACTCTCAATGTGACGATTAAAGCCACTCCTATGGCAGTTAAAGCCACTCATAATATGATATTATGACCACTCATAAATCAAAAGAACTACGGCACAAAAAACTACTCAAAAGGACTGTGGTATTAGGACCACTCAAAATCGAAGGGACTACGGTACAAAAACTGCTCTAAAAATCGAAGGGACTACGGTACAAAAAACGCTCTCAAACAACAAAGAGTCTACAACATAAACCGCTCTAAAACGACAGTGGCATTAGAACCACTCAAAAATCGAAGGGATGGAAACAAAGTGGAAAAGTGACTCAAAAGTATATCAAGGAAAATAGAAAAGGGAGAAAAGAGAAAGTTGAGAAATGCATCCAACTTCGGTGTATTTTTCAGAAGAGTTTGAAACTCATTATATAACGATAGAAGCAAACTCACATATGTTTTCTATCAAATGTGGGATATTAGTATTTATAAAGTTAAAAATTACTCAATATATGAGATTTTTCCAATGTGGGACTTCAACAATTTTTATCACACATTAATATACTTTCTATGTTCCAACAATCCCCCATTTTAATTAAAATAAAATGTTTCTGAAATAGCGTCAAACGCTTCTATAAGATCGTGCATAAACATATGTGTCTCTTGACTTGAACCTTTGCATAGTAAGTAAGATTAATATTCAACAAGAGTGACTCATAATCTTGAACTCTATCTCTAATATCAAACCCACACACAACCTTTTCATATGGTGTATTTGTTGAGGAAAAAACCTTTTTGATATATGTTTTAATGACAACAAACCTTTTGAATTAAAATGATTGAGTTTTAAGAATGGTGGTATACTAATGATTTTACTTAAGTTTTGTTTAAGGAACATGAATGCATAAGTAAATAAGCAATAATCAATTCACTTCATCAAAGTGCACAAATATGATCAATTACAATCAAAAGAAACCATTCGAATCACAAAGAAAAAAGGCCATGAATCAAGTTGTTCGAGCAAGACTAATTAGTCTCCAGAATGTCCAGAATGATCTTCTGTCCAGAATGATCGACAGTCTCCAGAATGATAATCAATCTTCAAAATGATCTGCTGTCCAGAATGGTCATCAGTCTCCAGAATGATCAATCGTTCTCCAGCATGTTAACAATCAATCTCCAGCATGTTAACATTAATCCCCAGCACGATAACATCATTCTCCAGTAGTGTATCATCAGTCTCCAGATTAATAAACAATCTCCAGCAGCAAATATCTTTCTCCGATATGATTAACAATTATCTCCAGAAAGATCAAACATCATCCTCCAGTATGATAACATCAAGTCCAGAATTATACAATTATTCTCTAGCAAACTGAACAACATTCTCCAACCTTGTTACATCCTTCTCCAGCTTGACTGCCAAGAACGTTGAACGATCTTGAAGTATATAAACATCAGAGGATACCATCAGAGGATGTCACTCGAAGATGTCACCAGAGGATGCCATCATCACCAGATGATGATGTCATCACCAGAGGATGCTTCTCGAAGGCGTCACCAGAGGATACCTCTAGAAGACATCACCAGAGGATACTAGAGGATACCTCCAGAAGATGTCACCAGAGGATACCTCCAGAAGACGTCACCAGAGGATACCTCCAGAATACTATCAGAGGATACATCCCGAATACTATCAGAGGATACATCCAAAATACTATCAAATGATACCTCCAGAAAATACAATCAGGTGAAAAAATAATCAGAGTAAGAAAGAACAATAATGATCAAAACTGAACCTTCAGATTGATTATCAATCTCCAGAATTTTCATTAACATTCTGCAGAAGTTCATCATCATTCTCCAAAGCTGTTTTGACATAATCAAAACTCCATATCAAATCAAAGATATTAACAAATATATTTGTATTACAAAGGATCATTAAACAAAGGAAATCTGATCAAGAATCGAAGAATTCAGCTTAGTCAAAACAGAAACTAAAAATAGTCAAAAGTTGGATTATTTTTAATCAGAAATATTGTCTTTGGTCAAGCCTGACAAGAGCACTACCAACAGCTCTATTGACCTCCATTTACTGCTCTCACACCTATAAAAGGAAGGCCAAAACTCAGGGAAAAACAAGAGCTTCAAGTACAAAGCAATACATCACTTACATACATCTACATACTTGGAAGCTTCTCAATCACACAAAAAAAGATTCAGTTCTGTTTTCCTTCTTCATATCAAAATCATTATATTGAATTCTTTTGTCAAGAATCTAATCTCAAACGAGTTGAGCATACTCAGATTATGTCCAAAATCAAAGACATTCAAGTGCCAAGATATATCTTCAATCCCTCACATTCATACTTGAAAAGTCTCACACAAAATCAGTAACATTCATTCACGAATTCATTGTTATTAGCTTACTGAAATCTCTTGTAAAGAATCTAAACCTCAAACAAGAGTTGAGATTTAATCAAATTATGTAAAAACACTCTACATCATTATTGTGTAAACTCAAGACTATAAGAGGTGTTTATAGCTTGAGTAGTTTGTTTAGAAAATCCTTTTAAGGTTAAAAGGTGAAGTGTAAAATCCTACCAAGGTTGATAGGTGGCCTGATTGAATTCCTTTATGGGTGGAAAGGATTGAAGTTTGTAACAGATCAAGGTTGATCTGAGCTAGGTGCTGTAAAATCAAGAAGGTTCTTTGTTTTGAACACTTAGTGGAAAATCTCACTGTTGTGAGGACTGGACGTAGCCCGGGTTGGGTGAACCAGGATTTATCTGTGTGTGATATCTCTTTCTTTATCTCTATTTACTTTCAGTCTTTTAATTATCAAGTTAAATAGATAAACTGAACTGTTGATTTTAACTAACCAAGAACGTTCTCTGTTTTTTGGTGAAAACCAAGAACGTTCTCTGTTTTCTGATGAAAACCAATAACGTTATCTGTTTTTTGTTTTCACAACCAAGATCAATCTTGAGTTATTTTCTTAAGTTTTTAACAGGAATTTTAAAAGGGAGAATTTACAATTCAAACCCCCATTTCTTGTAAATTGACATTGCTACTTCAGTATTTTGAAAAGCCCGTGCATTAATGGCCCTGCACGTCTATTAGGGGTGGGAATAGGCCAGGCCAGGCCAGGCTTTGAAAGGCCTGAACCTGGTCTACGATTAATTTTTTAGGCCTAAGCCTGGCCTACGGCCTATCATAGGCTTTTTTTTCGGCCTGGTCTGGCCTTTTTAAAAATCTGGTCTGGCCTGAAAGCCTATTTAAAAGCCTTATTCACATTAAAATATTTAAATGTTATATTTTACATTTTTTTTAAATAGGCTAAATTAGAAAGTTTTATATAAGGAAAACTAATAAAATTATAATCAAATATAATATAATAAAATAATATTAAAATAGCCTAATTGATAGGTTTTAAAATAGGAAACAATAATATTAATAAATAACATTAATAAATAATAAGATATATATATATATACATATACTTTAAAATAGGAAACTATAATATTAATAAATAATAATAAAAAATAAAATTAATAAATAATATATATATAGGCCGGCCTGTCAGGCCTAATAGGCTTTTATATAAGCCTGAACCTGGCCTATTTAAAAAAATAGGCTTTAAAAATAGCCTGAACCTGACCTTCTTATTAAAAAGGCCAGGCTAGGCCAGACCATAAGTAGGCCAGGTCATAGGCCCTTGTCGAACGGTCTAGCCTATTCCCATCCCTAACGTCTATCCCAGTATAGTGAAGCTCTAGGAATTCTGCCTCAAAATTCCATAGGAAGCGGCCCCACTTCCACATTCACATAGGTGAGTCTATTAAGAGTACTCCTGTAGCTAGGTACTCCACTCCACATGGAGTATAGATCTCATTAAGAGTTTCTATTATCTCATCCTATCATCGCTTTAGGAATCATGCTTATTTGATTTATAATAGCATGTTCATCTCATATCACTTCACAACTTATTACCCATTGAACCTAATTCTTGGGATCTCCAGTCTTTTAGGTTGGGTTACCATCATGAGTGACTGTATAGGCATTAGTCTCATCCTTTTGGATGTATCTAGGACTTTCTCTCTAGCTAACCCTTTCGTTAAATGATCTTCTAAATTCTCATCAATGCATATATGATCCACTATAACAACTCCTTCAGAAAGTAACTTCTAATAGTGTTGTGCTTATGACGTATTTGTTGCCTCTTACCGCTGTAATAACGATTCTAAATCTTTGCAATAGATGCGGTACTATCGCAGTGGATCAACACAACTGGTGTTGGTTTTCCTCATAAGAGGATATCAGCTAGCAAGTATCTCAACCAACTCGCTTCTTCACTAGTAGTAGCTAGTGCTATCATTTTAGACTCCATAGTGGGTTGAGCTAGTATCGTCTGTTTCTTTGATTTCCAAGATACAACACCACCGACTATATTAAAAATATAGTCATTGGTTGCTTTGGAGTCATCTAATAAGGTGTTCCAATCAACATCATTGTATCCTTCAATGACAATAGGAAATCTTTGATAATGTAATTCGAGACTCATGATCTTTTTCAGGTATCTCATGACTCTTTCAATAGCATGTCTATGCTCCATACACTAGGTCTACTGGTAAACCTACACAATAGTTCCACGACGTAGGCAATGTTGGGTCTAGTACAATTAGTGGCATACCCGAGGCTGCCAATGATACTCGCATGTTCAGTTTGTCTAACACCTTCACTAGTGTTCTTGAAAAGTTTCACACTTGGATCATATGGTGTGCACTCATGTTTACAGTCAAAGTATTTCTATTTCTTTAGTATCTTTTCATCATAATGAGACTGATCCATAGAAATTCCCTTTTCTGACCTAGTAATCTTGATTTCAAGGATTACATTCACTTTTCTGAGGTTTTTCATATCAAAGTTGTTACACAACAATGATTTCACCATATTTACAACATGAATGTTTGAACCAAATATGACTAAGTCATCTACATAGAGATATGATAGTGCAAATACCATTTTCAATTTTGTAATAAATACACTTGTCACTTTCATTCACTTTAAACTCATTCGATATAATCAAATTATCAAACTTTTCATGGCATTTCTTAGGAGCTTGTTTAAGACCATACATAGATTTATCTAACTTATAGGCCTTGTCTTCTTGTCCATGAATTACAAAACCTTTAGGTTGTTCCATATAGATTTCTTCTTCCAGGTCACCATTTAAAAAAGTTGTTTTGACATTCATTTGGTGTATCACAAAGTTATGAATAGTTACTAGTGAAATGAGTACCCTAATGGATGTTATTCTAGTGACGGTGAAAAGTGTCGAAGAAATCTATATTTTTCTTTTTGTCGAAAACCTTTGTCTACAAAGCGAGCCTTGTATTTATCAATAGTTCCATCGAGTTTTTGTTTCTTTTACAACCTATCGTTTTGCAACCATGAGACAAGTCTACTAGATGTCAGGTCCTATTAGACTCTAGATAAATTCATCTCATCGTTTATAGCTTCTTGCCATAAATTTGCATCCAAAGATGTCAAAGCTTCTTGAAGATTTGCAGGATCATCTTCTAAGGTATAGGTCGTATAATCAGGTCTGTAATTTCTAGAGACTTTGACTCTCTTACTTCTTCAAGTTTCTATTTCGTCTTATTTGCTGTTTTTAGTGCTTCTTATCGTAGGAACATGACTTGGTTTGCTCCCCCCCCACTATTTCTCGATTTGAAAGAGAATTTATTTTCATAGAAGTCAATATCATTTGACTCTATGATCACTTTCTCATTTAGGTCACAAAACCTATACGCTTTTTTGTTTACTGCATACCCAATGAGTACACATTCATAGGCTCTACTGGCGATTTTAACTCGCTTGGGATGAGGATTCTAAAATTAGCAGACAACCCAATTTCTTCACTATCTCATAAAGAGATGTTTTGTTTTTAGATTTAGGATCTATATTCAAAACATAAAAAATAGTCAAAATAATTTTCCCCCACCAGTGAGATGCAACACTAAAGTTAAGTATAATAACAACAACTAGTTCAATAAGAGTTATATTCTTTCTTTCAACTTTAACATTCATTTTAGGGGAATATGATGCAGTTGTTTTATGTATAATTTCATGCAATTTATAAAACTCATTAAATGAACTAGAATCATATTTAGTTCCTCTATCACTACGAAACCTCTTAATCTTTCTACTAAATTGATTTTCAATTTCAGTTACAAAGATCCTAAACATGTCAAACGCTTCACTTTTATTTTTCATTAGATATACAAAAGTATAGTCGGAACGATCATCAACACAAATGATAACCTCCTATCAAGTTCACATATATCGGAGTGTAATAAATCTAAAGACTCAGATTCTCTAACTACATATTTATCTAAACTCTTTGTTATTTTAGCTTGACTACAAAAATCACATTTTTCAAAATCATTTAAAGATAACTTTGGAATTAAACCTAAGTTACTTAAGTTTGAAATCACATGAGTTCACATGACAGAGCCTAACATGTAAGTTGAAGGAGACATTTTATAAAATTCAAACATTTAATTTAAACACACTATGAGGTACGTACCATTTCCCAACAAAAATATCATATTTAAAATTGGTGTACAAATATGTCTCTATAGAGTAATTAAATCATGCCTTATTCACTTGAAAACCTTAAACAATATATTTTTTTTTAGACATGTTATCAGATTATTTAGAAAAAGAAACAAAAATCTAGAGTAGTTTTTCAATAATAACAACAATTTGAAATTCTTCATCTAAAGTCAAACCTTAATAGATGATCTCATGAGTTATCTTCTGAATTTCATTGGAGTGAGTCTCCACGGATCTGTCATATGATACTATGATACTTGAGGTAGCAGCTCACAGTATTGTTGAAACTGTAGTAGTTATACTGATCATCAGCAAGTGCATTAAGAATATAATTCTCATAGAGGTAATTATTATCCTCCCATGGGTTAACTCTTCAGCTTTCTTACTCTTTTCTGTTTTCTTCAATGAAATAATTTATTGAAATCAGAGGCACCAGAACCAGATCTAGTAATCTTTTCAGTTGACATGGCAGAAAGAAACGTCTTAAAATTGTTGTTTTTTTGAGTTTCGGGAAAATATTTCAAAATAAATTTATGTCACTGAAGATATTATTGGGTTGAGTCGTAGACTAGGTCAGTTTTTTAAGACGTTTCGTGGCATTGCTCAAATTGTGCAAGGCAGACTATCAACCACGAAGTCCCAAGATAAAACAACACATACAAACTGTATCGAAGTTTTATTGCACTGTAGAAAACCGTTCAAGAATTACACCATCAATATTGCAGTTAAAGTCACTCTTAATACGGCGGTTAAAGTCACTCCTAATATGGTGGTTAAATTCATTCGTAATATGGTACTATGACCACTCATAAATCAAAAGAACTACGGCACAAAAAACCGCTAAAAAATGACTATGGTATTATGACCACTCAAAATCGAAGGGACTATGGTGCAAAACTGCTCTAAAAATTGAATTGACTACGGTACAAAAACCACTCTCAAACAACGAATGAGTCAGAAAGAAATATGAGAATTGACCCGGAAATATATCGAACAAAATAGAAAATTGAGATAAGAGAAAGTTAGGTATATAGTGATAGAAGCAAACTCACGTATGTTTTCTATCAAATGTAGGACTTTAGTAACTCAATATATGAATAAATTTTTTCAATGTGGAATATTTTTAAATTTACACACTAACATACCTTTTATATTCCAACAGATCATAACCCCAATTTTTTAAGAATGATGATGTGAGATCAAATGCAACTTCAATCGGTAAATATGTTTTAGGAATTCTTGAAGCTAATTTATTTTCTTTATGCTTCGGGATTTTGGCTTGGTGCCTTAAGTAGGAATTTGGGGGCGTGTTCCATTCTCATGGTAAAGCTCAAATGAATTTTTTAGCCCTCGGAGGAAAGTTTTGAGAATCTCATCTTTAAGAATGATCGAGGGTTGTTGTTACATCAAGGAGGGTTGCCCCTCATCACATCCGTCTAGTGCATTAGTTAATTGTATCTCTCAAATTCTTCATTATCAATGAGGACCTCCTTTATTTATATTTTTTTTGAAAGAGATGATAAAATGTTTCAAGTTGCGACCTAAATACTGAAATGGATAATATTAATTTCATTACCAATCTAAAGATCGAAGCTTGTGAAATTTTTTTGTGAACCACTAGTGCAAAAAAAAGACCTAATTGATTGGTTTCCTATAAAAAATTATGACATAAAATTTATAGGATCATTATGTGTTGGAAATGATGATAAGTTGAGTTAGTATGTGAATTGAAAAAATAAGGAAGTCCCGCATAGGATGGATTACACATTCTAGTAGTGTTTACAAGGTGGAGGTATATATGGAACTTGAGGTGTGTCCCAAAGGGTACCCAATTTTGTGAAGGGAAGAGAACACATGCAAAATAAATCACCACGCGCGCCGCCGTCTGGCCGGCTCGGCTCAGTCGGACTTGGGTGGTGAATTATCATTTTTTTTAGTACAAAGAAAATTAAAAAATTTATTTATTTATTTATCTAAAAAGGAATGCTTGTGTTTTATTTAATTGACACGATTAGACATATGTCTGTCCTCTACTGAGTGAACACTGAATATCTGATCCGGTCAATTCCTTTCCCCTATTTCATGCGCATCGATTTATGGTCAAAACCCTATCTATTTTTTCGTTTGTTTTGTGGACGCGCGCCTGGTCAAAACCCTAGAAAATTCGGAGTCAAATAACCTAGAAAAATATGGCCCGTTTTTTGTGTGGTTCTGATATGATGGATTCCGAATTTTCTCTGATCCAGTTGCAGACTTCCTCTATAAATAGAGGGTTCTGCTCATTTGGAAAATCACACCAAAAACTCTCCGTTCTCTGAGGCTTTTCTCTCCTTCTCCCTCTCTATTCTTACTACTTTTCTTTCTTTCGAGTGGTCTTAGTACCATACTACGAGTGGCTGTCTTTCGACTGCTATATTGATAGTGTAATTCTAGAACGGTTTTTCATGATGTAGTGAAACTCCGATATAGAGTATTTGAGTTGTTTTATCCTAGAGACTTCGTGGTTGATAGTCTGTCTTGCACAATTTGGGCAGTGCCGCAAAACGTCTTAAAGATAGTGACATAGTCCGCGACTCAACCTAATAATATTTTCGGTGACATAAATTATTTTTAAACTGTTTTTTCAAAACTCAGAACAACATTATATAAGTCATAAATCTTTAAAATTGTAAATAAATATATTATTTTAACACAATAAATATTTTATTATAAGCAATATTTTACCTATACTGTTATAGGCTGATTTGTTAGATTCAAAAAGACTCTTAGGTGTGATTTTAGCATGTTCATATTTTGGCTAGACATGCTTATCAAAAACCAATAATTTTGTCAGTTTTTAGAATAAAGTTAGGTTATAGTCATCTGTCAAGCGGCGATGGTAGGAAAAGGAAGAAAATAGATTTGATGTGTTTTTGTTGAAAGGAAAAGCAAGAATTTTTAAATGAAGAAAAACTATTAAATTAAATTTGTATTCTTACACAAATATTAAACATGACATTTAAGGTAAAAATATTTCGGTTAAAATTTAAGACTTTATTTATATAATATACTTTTCCTTTTAAAATTTTTAGGAGTTGAAATTGACTCATGAGAAATTTTATTTATAAAACAACTAAATTTAAAATAGAATAGTAGTGAACATTACAAACTAATATTTTATTCGACTAATAAGAATGATAAGACATTTGACGTAAATATTATTAATACATGAACAGTGCTAAAAACAGTATATTGCATACTAGCAGGGACCCAAACACCTCACCCGCAACTGTATTATTAATACATGAACAGTGCTAATTTAAAGTGTTAGATTTGGCATTTGTTACAATATATCAAGATTTAGCTTATATACACTTTCTCCACTATTTTAAAAACTCACAATTGCATCTCTACATCTTAGAGTGTATTTAACAAATTTATAATATAATTTGCTAATTAAAAAATAAGTGTGTATAGAGTAACAAGTTATGACTCCATCCAATAGAGTTTTGGATCCGTCCTTGTGCATACGGTGGAAACAATTACATATCATGGCTGGGGAAAGGTGAATATACTGAATACAGATATTAGGAGCTATATTTGGTGCATTAATTCTAAGCTATAAGGCAAAAAACATACACAACACAAATTGTAGTTGTTTATTTAGCACCAAATAAAACTGTCCTAATTCTTCAATATTTAATTTGTCATTGGTGATACTAAATTAAGCTTGGACTAATTGGTGAACTTGAAAATAAAATGAGAATAAAGGTAATCACTGCTCTGCTGAAGTTGTACCAATTTGCAGTACTCCTTCCTTTCCACTATTTCCTCCTTGTAAATGTGGCAACGAAATGGATTCCATTCACTTGCTTTCTTTGTCTTCTTTCGATGCTCAAAGAGATTATGGAAAAGAAAATGAATTGCAAATATTATAAATAAATCAAAATGCAAATATAACCCAAATTTAATTGTTTCTGATTTTTATACAAAGACAAGATTAATATTGTAGAAGGTATCATATATATATATATATAAATTACAAAAACTTGAGTACTGAATAAATGATATGATATTGAACCATCATTCAAAATGTGCGTGGTATGAAAGTTAACAATAAACTCAAGGGTCTAAAGGGTTATTGTTGTGATGAAGAGGGTCAGGTCCTGTTGGAACTTTTCTTGCTGACTCTTCTACTGTGCCAGCAGAAACACCTTCATTCTTAAACCTTGCAACCTAATAGTAGTAAAAACAACAAACCCATTTATTAATATATAGCATAAAGAGTGTTCAAAGTTTCAAACTTAATAACCAAAAAACAAAGTTTCCCTCTTTTTGCTTACATACCTCTATGCTTGTTGCAATGTGTCTTCCCCCTTCCATGTTTGTTCTATATATTCGAGTTCGAGCTGCAATATTGATATCAAAAGTTCAAAACAATGGTTTAGTTTAGTTCAATAAAAAAGAACAAAACCAAGAAAACTCACTTGAACTAGAGCATTGAACAGAAGTGAGAATCATAACGATTATGATCAAAGTGTTAACTTTCTTCATCCTCATAGTGTCAGAATAGCAAAAAATCATGAACTTTATTAGGCAGAACAGAGAAATGAAGAAGGTAACATAAATATTTTTTTCTTTTTTCTTTCTATGACTTGCTTTTTCCCTTGTTTCTGGCAAGAAATGAGGAACCTTTTTGAAAACAAACCTCAAAGAAAATCGGTGATTGATTAATGAGACCTCTCAGAGACTGTGTGAATGAAATTGCGAAATTGTTCTGAAATTTTACTGTGTCGTGTGTATGTACTGAGATTGTAGATCCAATTTACAATTATAACCTTTTTGGTAGTCCAAAAATTCGAGAGAAAGTAGGGGCAAAGTTGGTATTTAAGGAGAATGTGAAGATACTATTACGAGGTAAGGAGACGTTTGACAGTCTGGCGCTTGTCGGAGGGATGTTGGTGGCGGCGTGAGGTGTAACACGTGGGTATTTTTGATTGGTAAGAAGCTGAAAAGCTTTGTTTGTTCCTTGTGTGGTGGTGATAAAAGTTAAAACACGTTAAGATAATCCACCTTCAATCATTTTGGGTGGGGCCACTTTATCATACTCATGCCATATTGCCATGCTTCTCTCTTTCCCAATGCTTCTAATACATACAATTCTTTATTAAAATAAATAATAATTGCTCACTTAATTATAATATTTATGCAGTTACTATTCATCAAATAAATATATTTTGACTGTTTTTGTAGTGTTTAAAATAATAATAATATATGAACATATGTAAAAGCAATTATAATTTATAGATGTTGATATTTTATAATATTTTCATATTATCATCTATTTTTGTAATTTTTAAATTTTGTTTGATTATAATGATGTTTACTATTTTATGGCTTATACATATTTTAATTTATAAATATGATATTATCTCCATTAATTGAAATTTATGGATCTATCTTTAAATACATTAATAGATAAAATATATTTTAATTAAAGTTTTTTATTTTCGTACATTTAAAAGAGTTGAAATATAAACATTCAATGTATTTTGTTTATGTTTAAGTAATAGTCTAGAAATATTTTTTTACAAAATGACTCTCGAGTAAAAATTTTAAGCAACTAATAAAAAGATTGATTTTCATCATCTTAAAGATGATTGTCCGTATATAAAAGATAAATAAATATATTTTGCACTATTTTTTTAAAATTTTTTTTGTCACATCTAAATTTTTAAATAATTTTTTTTAATGAAATAATTCTTTTTCACTTATATGAATATTTTTGTAAATGTTCATTTCCTAAGTT
Source organism: Cicer cuneatum (assembly GCA_037974295.1). Classification (NCBI taxonomy): domain Eukaryota; kingdom Viridiplantae; phylum Streptophyta; class Magnoliopsida; order Fabales; family Fabaceae; genus Cicer; species Cicer cuneatum. Next base: position 77,739,588 of record JBBPBO010000005.1, read on the forward strand.
TTTTCATATTTCATGAGTTACTTTCACTTATAACTTTTATCAGAGAAAAGGTTTGCCCTCTTATTACTTTTCGGTGATAGATTATTTTAAACTTTTACGAAAATGTTTGTTGGACATAAAATCCGACATCAATATTATATGTATATATATTTTTTAATTTTATATTATTTTTTGTCTCCTTAGTTTTGACATAACACGTTTGAGAAGTATTTTATATGGTGTTTATTCTTTTCTTTCTAAATAACACACTTCAAATATTTTTTTTAAAGAGAAAACACTTCAAACTCATAATATACTTGTAACTTATAAAATTTATATTTATAAAATAGAACTCTTCTTGTAGCATTGTAACCACTATTAAAATTACAAAGGGTGTTATTTTACATTTTATAATATCTTCTCTAATTTTGGTTAAGTTTATAAGTTTAATTTACATGTGCTGTAATTTTATATTATAACACATTACAATCATTTATTGCTATAATTTTAGAGATAATTTTAGTAAAAGTCAAATATTTCTATTAAATTGTGATTGACTGACAATATAAAATCTTTTTCCAATAATGGTATATATAAATTAAATCGTAATTTTATAACCCACCCACCAGTATTTTACGTTTGTTTTGATAAATATTTGACTAAATTGAGCAAAAGTTACAGTTACATTCCAACAATATCAACGTACACATGGAATTCAAGTTGAATTTCACTATATGGTGCATTTATTTAACTTTGCTATATTATAAATCAATCAAGAGATACTAAAGTTCACTCTAATCAAAGTACTAACTACAAGTTATTTAAGACTCTCAAATTTAAATATCTTTAATTTATATATATTTACTCAAATATTTTAATTTATCTTTATTACTCTTTTTATATCACATCTTAAATATATGATATCACTTTTGTATAAAATAGGTATACGGATGTATACCAAACATTATTCAATTATTTATTACAAGACACTTAAATATATGCTTACTAAACAAGGTAACAATGATACACAAATAATTTATATACGACTAATTAAAAATCAACCGTAACTTGCAATTTTCGAAAAGTATAATTTACCATATTTTTTATCTAGACCTAATAATTTCTTGTTTCATTGCAAGTGACAAAGCAGCAAGATTAGCGTCATCCTCCAATACCACACCAGGCATAACCAGAGCTCTACTCCCAACAAACCCATCTTCACCAATCTTAATCTCTCCAAACTTCACTAACCCTCCTTCACCACCTTCATATATATGTCCAAACAACAATGCATCTTTCTCAACACAACCTCCTCTCTCAATCTTAACCATCTCAGGGTTCAACAATGCCCCCATACTATCAACATAAACATCCATGTCTACATCACCACCCATCATCTTCATCCACATCACAAACATAAATGACCCACTTGTCATTTCCATAAAATAATCTCCAATTAAAGTTCTAATAGCCTGCCATATACTATCCATGATGATTCTTTTACTCCATATTGGAAGTTTTTTGCCTGGTTTCTTTTTTCCAACAAGAACCCATTTGGCTATAACACATGTTAATGCTCCCATAGTGCCTGAGAGAATCCAAAACAAAGGAAGTAGCCAAAAGATTGGAGCTTTCTTGGAAAGGTGAAAAATTAAGTTCAAAGGAGCATAAATTGATAGACCCAATAAGATATGTGGTGAAACTGTTTGTAGAAATGGCTGAGTGAAGAGTGATGTGAAGGTTTGGTTCCATGTTCTAGTCAATGTCAATTTTGGTGAATCTTCTTTGTTTAATGTTGCAGATAAATTACCTACATGGGATTGTGTTTGTGACCCAATATATAGACCACCCTCTTGGAGTATAGAATTCATTGGTGCTAATGAAAGTGCACCAAGTATCACATTCTTTTGGATAAGAGAATTAGGGAGGATTAGGCTTTGACTTCCGATAACTGAATTATCATGAACCTCAATTTTTCCGCAGACATAACCATTGGAAGCATGAAACCCTGTAATTATTTTGCTGAAATCTCCGAGATGGACACCGGCGCCAATCGACATTAACTCTGGATTTGAAACTGGGTTGATGGCTCTAATGGAGCAGTGTTTGCCGATTTTTGCGCCCAAAAGGCGTAAATATACACAGAAGGCTTCTGTTCCTGAGAGAAGCTTTGCACATCTAAGGTGGCAGGAAATATTCATTTGATATCGAAGCCATGTTTTGAATTTGGTTTGGTTTTGATTGAGGAGACGGGTAAAAATAGCAGTGAGAGTGATGAGTATGAGACCGTGAAGCAAGTAGGCGCTGGTAAATGAAATGGCAAAGGTGATGGGGTTTGATGAGACATCAGAAAACATGGTAGCATATGCAATGACGGTAAACGGGATCCAGTGAAAAGCCCCACATATGCAAACAAGTGAAAAGTGTTGGAGTGATGGAGGTTGCTTGGAGATTTTGATATATAAGAAGTATGCGATGGCTGCAGCGAGGGAGCTGAGAAAGCCAACAAGATAGATCCCTATAAAGTGGTAGATGGTATCATATTGAGTTTTGCTGCTAATAACAGGAAGATCTTCATTCTGAAATAAAAATGATAAGGTATTAGTTAATAGTTTAAACTTCAATTATCATCTGTCTTTAATTTTATGATGTAGGTATAGACATGGAAGTGACTTTCAGCTACTTATAGTAGGCATAAAAATATATGCTTAGATTATAGAACATAAAAATATGTTCTTAGATTATAGAACATAAAAATATGTTCTTAAATTATAGAACATAAAAATATATGCTTGACTGTAGAACATATTTTGTAAGCATTGTCTAATGTAACATACCTTATGAATATTATTAAGCTTATTCGGCTTTAGAACATGCTCGCCTCCGCCAACCTTTTGCAAGGCTTGTACTTCAGCACTTTCTCCAATAACACTTCCTTTTTGAACAACAGCATAAGGTCCAATAGAAGAACATTTTCCAATCCTAATGGGATGGAGACTTAGAATTCCATTCTTTACCTCATGGCTTTGAACCAAAACACCTTCTGCAATGACAGCTTCGTCTCCAATTGACACCAGAGCAGGGTCTGTGATGTCAACTGTATCAATGAGAACTGAGGATCCAATTTTCGCACCCAACATCTCGAACCAGTATTTGAGAAATACCGTTCCTCTGAGGTGTACTGCCAAAACTTTAGAGGAAATTTCTTGGCTCTTGTATAGTGTCCACCACTTGACAAAATCCACTGAGTAGATGGAGATTTCAGAGGTAAGTTCATAGTTTAGCCCCAATAAAGAACTTCCAAACAATGAAATGAAAATGCAAGTAGAAGCAATGCAAAGAATCCAAGCAAGAGGTGCGAAAATCAGGGAAATCATGTAATTTAACCAAGGAACTCCAGCAACTGATTTACTGGCACATAGGTTGGAGTTTAAAAAAACAGTGATGGATAGATAAGCAGGAGAGGCCAGCATGATAGAGATGTAAATAAGCGCAAAGAATTGAAGCAAGCGGATACTCCATTGGTGAGACTTGGATACCTCCACAACCAATTCGGTACAATCAATATAAGCTTCTGGAACACTGGATTCATTGGTTGAAAGCTGAGGCTGAGTCTTTGATAGAAGATCCTCAGAGAAGTTAGCCAATTCTGTAATGCAGGATGCAGTGAAAACATCAATAGCTGCAACTGGTGTTCCAAGGAAATCTGAGAGCTTTTGAGTTGCTTTAACCACACCGATTGAGTCTATTCCGTAGGATGTCAGGTTATCTGTGACTGAAATGCTGTTGATTGCAACTCCAGTTTGCTCAGAAATAATCCCTTTCAAGAATTCTACAATGTCATTTTTACTGATTCTTTTACTAGGTACATGTATAGTTCTCACTAGCTGAGGCTGAGTCTTTGTCAGAAGATCCTCAGAGAAGCTAGCCAATTCTTGAATGCATGATGCAGTGAAAACATCAATAGCTGCAACTGGTGTGCCAAGGAAATCTGAGAGTTTTTGAGTTGCTTTAACAACCCCGATCGAGTCAATTCCATAGGATGACAGGTTATCGGTGACTGAGACATTGTAGATTGGTATTCCCGTCTGCTCAGAAACAAGCCGTTTCAAAAATTCTTCAATATCGTTTTTATTGATCCTTTTACTATGTGCAGGCGCACTTCTTACTTTCTGAAGCCGGAATGGTTTTTCTTCTTTGCATGTTGCTGTAGCAAATGACCTTACCAGAGATTTCTTTGTCAACATAGATTTGGTCCCTAGAGGTACCAAGTTCAGCGTCTCATCCGTGAACTGTTTGATACATTCAAATCTCTTGATCTTTCCTGATGTTGTTTTGCTGATGGTTCTAGGCTTGATCAACTTGACAGAAGCAAGACTGACTCCATGTTCTTCTGCCACGTGTGTCTTAATGTTCTCAATCACATCTTTGCTAACTGGTTTACCATCCCTTACTTCTGCAATCACAACCAAGGCAACCTGATCAGAACCATCCGGAATGGAAATCCCCTTTGCTGATAGAATCTCCTCGGCGACGCCAATGACAGCACAGCAACCGGGACGAAGAAATTCAAATGAAGTCTCAATTGTCTTTTCCACATCTGCCGAGTAAATGTTTCTTCCCGCAACAATGATAAGATCCTTGATTCTTCCAGTGATGAATAGCTTCTGATCTATTATTCGTCCCAAGTCTCCGGTTCTTGTGTAGTTACGTCCAAGATGATTCGTAAGCTCATTACTGAAAGTTTTCTGACTCAGTTCTTCCCTTCCCCAGTATCCTATCCCTGCACTTGGACTATTAATCCAGATTTCTCCCTCCTTTCCGTCTTCGCGAAGCTCTTCACAAGTGTTTGGATCAACTATTCGAACGTCGATATCAGTATCCGCTGGATTAACATATCCACAACAAACTCTTCCCTGCCAATCAACAATGATAGGCTTACCTTCTCCAAATGCACAGCTGACAAAAACACAATTTTCTGCCAGGCCGTATCCAGGAGCCATCACCTTTTGAGATAAGCCAAAAGGAGCTGTTAGCTCAATGAATGTTTTTAGGGTCTTCTGTCTGACCGGTTCAGCAGCAACCATAAGAAAAACCAAGGATGAAAGGTCTAAATTCTTAACCTTATCTTTGTCAGACTCCAATTTTCGAATCAGTAACTCGAAAGCAAAGTTTGGGCCAGCACTATGAGTTGCTTGATACTTGCTGATGATTTCAAGCCATAAGAGTGGTTTCTTGATAAATGTCATTGGTGAAAATAAAAATGCAGATCCACCACTAATAAGAGATGTAAAAATTCCTCCAATCAGCCCCATGTCATGATACTGGGGAAGCCAACTTACTAGTTTAGTCCTTGAGGTACTTTTGTATCTACTTTGCATCAATTTCACATTGTGAATTAGTCCTCCATGAGAGATCATGACTCCTTTAGCATCACCAGTTGATCCTGAGGTAAATTGCAAGAAACATACATCACAAGGTTGTGGTTCACATTGATCATCAACATTATCTGAAACAATGCTCTTGGAATTCTTGACCCAAGTATCAGTGTGCAACCACGGAAGATTCGGCCACCGAGCTGATGATTTCCCCTTTTTTCTTGTTAGTGAAATTAAATTTTTCAATGAACCTGCACGGACTGCCGAGTGATAAGTTGTTGTTGACAAAATCCCCACAATGCCACATGACTTGGCAATGTTTTCAATTTTCATCAATGCTTGTCCACTTCTTTGCATGGGATCTGGGGGAATAATTGGGACTGGTAAAACTTTAGCTCTGATGCATCCAAAGAAGGCATCGATAAAATCTAAACCAGGGACATAGACCAAAAGAACCCTGTCACCAGGCTTGATAACCGGCTTTTGGCTTGTCAAGAGCTTTTGAGCAATGCAAGAAGAATAACAATGTTGTTCTCCATAGGTCCTTCGGCACACCGGTGTCCCTTCTTCATTAATCCATGTGTAAAGAGTCCTATTTTGAGTGATTGGATGAGTCCCCCAGTACTTTAAGTAGCTATCCAAAGTAGGCAAATTAGGAGATTGCACTTCTGGCAATTCATCTAATTCTTTAGGGTTCTTCTTTTGGTGCTCATTTTGCAAGGGAAACAAATTCTGCATAAGACATGCTTCTATTAGGTACTGCTGGTCTATTTGGAAAAATATGACTGTATCTAAGATCTATAAAGTCCATACTTTTACAATCGTTCATTTGTCAAAATATATGTAAATGACAAATTACCTTAGTGTAAGGAAATGTTGGCAATTCATTGGTATTGGCAAAGTTCTTGCAAATTAGAGCCATGGAATAAGATGAGTTCCTCTCTGTAAGCTCAAATGCCATAAGCCCACCTACATAGTAAGTATTTCTTGAACCTTGAAGCTGTGATTCTAACTTTTCATAGAATCCATCTTTCATATCTGCATTAAAGCTTCAAAATTTAGAGACTTCCGTGTTTGGATAAACAATTTAATTAAGCACTTATAGCGTAAGTGCTTATCATACAAGTGTTTCTGTATAAACTATTTCTATAAAGTCAAATTGTTTTCGTATAAGTTATAAGCTGTTTTCATAAGCTATCCTAGAGTGTTATTGTTAGAATATTAGAAAATATCTTATAATATCTTTTATATTATATTAGAGTATCTTGAGTTATTTTCTAGGATCAATTTATAATCATAAAGGTATCTTAGAATATCTCTAATTATTATTATGATTTGTTCCTGATTTAGGATTGAGTCTATGTTTCTCTATAAATAGAGATTAGTATTGAGTCTTTTGTAATCAACTCAGCATTAAGCTATTATCAATAATATTGAAACCCTTATTATTTTCTCCCCTCTTTTTCTCTAAATTCCCATAACTTCAACATGGTATCTAAAGCCTATTTCGATCCTCCTCCTTGAACGATCCTGTCTCCATTCCGTTGTCGAGTTCCCAACAGTTTGGGAATATAATCATAGTTTCTCTTTTACAACGTGATCCTTTTTAAAATCACTGTCGTGACCCATTCCGACACCAGTTTCACTCATTTTCCGCTTAGTTTGCTACTGCCGCCATCATTGTTTCCGGTGACTTTTCCGGAAAACGACCACTCCATCAGCTTCGCCTCGTCCAGATCCATAGCTCAGTTGGCTAGAGCATTGTGGCTATTAAACATAGGGTTGGAGGTTCAACCTTTTTAGTTTTGGAGCCCAAACCCCATTGGGTTGTGGAAAGTTTTACAAAACCCTAACCAAGAGCTCTTGCTACTGCCTGCCATCGCTGCTGGAAAAGTTTTACAGCAAGGTTTTTTTATTAATAAAAAAAAAAAGGTCTTTTTATTGTTCTTCTTTGCTGTGTTTTATGCTCTCTTTCCAGGGTTCTTTTGTGGAAAACAGTGCAGAAGGTTGTTTCAGCTGTGCACATGTCTCAAGTCTTCGGCTTTTCCGGTGATAACTTTTGCCCTTCTGGGTCAATATACACAAACCTCAAGGAAGAAAGTTTCTTCCCGTCTCTTGGTCATCAAGTTGATGTCTACTTTCCTCCTCAGAAGAGATCTCGCGTCAATGTTCCATTTGTTTTCGATGGAGAATGGTTCGTGCAGAAACAAAAAACATCTATTGAATCTTTGCCAGATGAGTGCCTCTTTGAGATCTTTAGAAGGTTGCCGGTAGGTGAAGAAAGGAGTTCATGTGCTTGTGTTTCCAAAAGCTGGCTTATGCTTCTAAGCAATATTTGCAAGAGCAAAATCTGTAGCAACAAAAATAATGATGAGAATAAAATGGAAGGTGATAGTGAAGAGTTTGGAGGTGAGGGATACCTTTCCCGGAGTTTGGAAGGAAAGAAGGCAACAAATGTTAGACTTGCTGCCATTGCAGTTGGAACTGCATCACGAGGAGGATTGGGGAAGCTTTCAATCCGAGGAAGCAACTCAGGTCGCGGGGTGACTGCTCTAGGTCTCAAAGCAGTTGCTAGTGGATGCCTTTCTCTAAAAGCTCTTTCTCTATGGAATGTTTCTTCTGTTAGTGATGAAGGCCTAATTGAGATTGCTAATGGATGTCAAAAGTTAGAGAAGCTTGACCTTTGCAAATGCCCTGCAATTTCTGACAAGGCTTTAATCGCAGTTGCAAATAACTGTCCAAATCTGACCGAGCTATCATTAGAGTCGTGCTCTAACATTCACAATGAAGGTCTACAAGCCATTGGAAAGTGCTGCCCCAATCTAAAGTCTATATCTATCAAGGACTGTGCTGGTGTTGGTGATTAGGGAATTGCTGGCCTGTTTTCTTCAACTTCTTTGGCTCTGACAAAGGTGAAGCTCCAAGCACTGACTGTTTTTGATCTCTCTCTAGCTGTTATTGGACAGTATGGCAAAACAGTTACTGATCTTGTCCTTAATTTCCTCCCAGATGTTAGTGAGAGGGGATTCTGGGTTATGGGCAATGGTAATGGATTGCATAAACTGAAGTCACTCACAATTGCCTCCTGCAGAGGAGTAACAGATGTCAGCCTTGAAGCTATTGGAAAGGGTTGTCCTAATCTGAAAAGCGTTCAACTTCTTAAGTGTGCATTTCTCTCGAACAATGGATTGATTTCATTCACCAAGGCTGCTTCATCACTTGAAAGTCTACAATTGGAAGAGTGCCACCGAATTACCCAATTCGGGTTTTTCGGCATCCTTTTCAACTCTGGTGCAAAATTGAAGGCTATTTCTTTGGCTAGCTGCTTTTTGGACTTTCTTTTTACTTTTTTGGTGCACGATTATTCTCTCTTCAACGGTTCCAGATCTGCCCTTACTCTTCCAATTTTGATCAACGAAAATATGTGCTTTTGTTCAAACAGCCGTTATCTCTCGTGTTTTGAACGCATTTTCTTATTTCGTTGATCGATCATGGCTTCGTTTCGTTAGAGTCGCGCTGCTTCTTCTTCGGTGTTTGTCATGCAATTTAGTTATTACTAAGAGATTATAATAGTGGCTTATATTCCCACCGACGATCATTCTGGTGGTGTCCCTTTTTCCACATATGAATCATATTAGTGATGACTTCTTCCGTTGGTGGTTATTCTAACGGTGTCTTTTATTTTCATGACTCACTTTATCTTGGCAATTTGTCCCAGATGCACTGGCATTGCCTTTCTCTCCTTGAAGCACGCCTCTCTTTCCTTGAAGCAGATTTAAGTTTAAATATTTTAAGTCTCCGATATTATTGGTTTGGAGCTTCCAAATGCAGTTTTTTAGAAGAACGGACCTTGCTTTTTCGATTGCTTGCCATGAATTTCTCTCATGCTGATGATCATTCCAGCTATCTGGCTAGGAATTTTTTTATAGCAATTTTCTCCGACTTCATCTGCATCCCTGAGTTGTCTTTCCATCCTTTTTTATTATTTTGCGGAGTAAAACATTGTTTTCTTGTAGCAAGCTAAAGCTTAGTAAGCTTTAGCTTGAGGGGGAGTATTAGAATATTAGAAAATATCTTATAATATCTTTTATATTATATTATAGTATCTTGAGTTATTTTCTAGGATCAATTTATAATCATAAAGGTATCTTAGAATATCTCTAATTATTATTATGATTTGTTCCTGATTTAGGATTGAGTCTATGTTTTTCTATAAATAGAGATTAGTATTAAGTCTTTTGTAATCAACTCAGCATTAAGCTATTATCAATAATATTGAAACCCTTATTATTTTCTCCCCTCTTTTTCTCTAAATTCCCATAACTTCAACAGTTATATAAAATAACCTGAAAACAGGTTATGGACATGTCATAAGCTGTTTCTGTAAGCTCTCCCAAGCAGTCTCACAAGTGTGCGGGAGAACTCTATAAAATATGGAACTGAAAAAGAAAAACAAATGAAATACCTTGGCTGCTAACATGAGGAAAATACTTAAAGCAGCGTTGAAGAATGAAATTCTCAACTTCTCCTCCCATGGTTTGTATTGTCTTCATGGAAAGCTCCTTGACAGTTGATCCCTTAATATCAACAGAGTTGCCATAGGACCAGAACAAGAATATATTAGAGTCAGCATAAAATTTCTGCATTGCCACTGGATTTCCAATTGTGCTGGGATCTTCCATATATTTACTAAAATAATAAAATCCAATAGGCAAATGTTCTAGCCCTTTAATCTTGAAAACAGTGGTGTAGTAGTCATTTGTCTCGACTTTGCTGAATAAATCCTTTTCAAGATCACTTGCATCCATTATTTCTTTCTTGCATTCTGCCACAAGACTTGTTCAATAAGTTATCAGGTTGCCGAAAGAAACAAAAACCTTACATAAACATGGATCAGTTAGAAGTCTACATACCTATGCAATTAGAAGGTGATCTGTAAATTTTCCCATATTTTAATGGAAATGAACCAGAAATTATGATCGTATCAAATTCCAATGTTTCAACTACATCCAAGCTCTTGATACTAACTGTGACCCCATCAGAGTTCCTCTTGATTGCCAATACTTCAGTGTTACAAAGAAGTCTCAAAGGAAGTGATTCAGCAATATTCTGCCAAAGACTTGTATATCCACCTTTGAATCGTCGAATTTTTCCAGCCATGGACGTTCTAGTAAATTCATGAAGGTAAGCATAAGGCATGTCTTGAATAAACCCATATCCTGAAGCAGTGTAACCATAAGCTACAGATTTAGGAATGGATTTGAGTCCATGACATTTTAGATACTCTTGAGTTAAGTCTGAAGCAATGTCACTAACAGCATGGACTCCAATACGACCGCAATTCTTCACTTTTTCCTGTCAGCAGCATTCAAATCTCAAGTCAGAGAATATGAAACAGTTTCTAAGAACTTTTAAAAAATTGATAGTAGAGAATAGAGACTAACTTGTATTTCCAATGTAAGTGACATAACAGATACATAATCATCAGCAACTTTAATATCTTGATATTCTCCAGAGGAAGGGTCAATAACAGCAAGCTTGTGAGAGTCCAATTCTTCTAATGCAGAGCCTGTCTCTTTCGCCAAGTGAAAGATCACTGGAGCACTGCTTGCAGCAAGAACTTGTCCTCCCAAATCATAAACTTTTCCTGTATAGACAATTGCATATACTCAAAATCAATTATCACTTGAACCACTAGAGAATGAAATCAGGGTCGGCCCATGTCCCAAGTATAAAGCAGCTCAAACCCTCACTTTAGGCCTCCCAAAAAAATAAATTTTTCTATAATGAAATAGGCCAAACTCAACTAAAATACAAGATTTGTGAATAGCATCACAAAAGTCCTCCACCGGATTTGAATCTTAGTTCTAAAGTTAAAGCAAAAACGTTTTCCACTACAATAACTCACTACATCTAAAATATATCGACATATTTTATACTGATTCACACATTTAGTGAAATGAACAACAACGTACCTTCAATTTCTACTGATTCACACATGCCACCGATCGTGTGATGTTTCTCCAATACTGTAACGTTCTTATAACCAAGCCTGGTTAATGCATAAGCAGCTGATAAGCCACTTGGACCAGCACCAACTATTCCAATTCTGGTGTTTTCTGGCAATGAAGGATGTAGCTTGGAAAATTGCTCTTCCATTGATCTCTCTGGATCCATTTTTTTATTTGAAATATTTTTTTAGCAGTCTTTGAAACCTGTTGGTATCAATTAAATTCAGTTCAATACCTTCCTTCAACTCTAGTTTCTGTGAGAATATCTTACACAACAATTGCACAAAAGATAATATCTTACACAAAAGTGTAGTTAAGACTTATCACACAAATAGTTTAGAATGGTTTAACATGATGTAAGTTTCTGTGATATATTATGAATAACACAAAAATGTTGCCTAGATTAATAATCTCCTCTAATTAAGTAGAATAGTCTTTCAGCTTTGAGAAGTCTAACATTTAAGTATTGTATATTATTTGGTTCAAGAATAGAGAGCTTTGATATTTGTTTAAAAATAGGTCATAGAAATTGCTGAAAGAAATGTCAAAGCAAAGAAATTTGAAATGTTTCTTTACTTTGAAATTGAAATTTAAAATTGCAATCGGTTTTAAGGTGAATTGATTTTAACCTGATATTTTTTGTACCACTTTTAGGAGAGCCAAAATTGACTCTTGAGCTATAAAATTGATTTTGATATGTTTGTGATCGGGAAGTTATGATTTGTAGCTTTTGAATTCAAATGATCAAACATAAATAATTTTATATTCAATTCACTTTTAATTAAAATCATTTTGACTTAATTAATTCATTTAAAATCAATTTTCGTTATCGCATAATCAACCACACGTTGACAATGTAAATTAGTTATGTTCGGATACTTTGAAGTAAAAGTGATTCTTATCAATTCATGATGTCTAAGATGGTTTGGATCAAAATTACTTTTAAATGTATAATTAATTGCCAAAATGGATTTTAAAATTTGTATGTTAAATAATTATTTAAACTTATGTTGCATTAATATATTTAATTGTGTAGAGAATATTACTATAAAGTAAAATGTACACTATATTTGAAACTTTTTTTTCATAAATTAGTTTAAAAACGTAAAATTGATTTAAAATATATATATAACAAAAATATTTGGCTTGTGGCCTGGTTGAAAATTTAAAATCAACATATTAACAAAATATAGTACACATAAAAACATTCATAATAAAATTAATACAGACAGAATTGATATATAGAGAATAAATGAAAATGCATAGTTGAAGCATATAGGATTGATATAGCACCAAATAAGATAGAGAAAAAGCATAAAAGCAATTTCCTTTATCCCTTAAAATTGCTTTTGAGGCTTCGAATCAATTTATCTTCATTGAAACCAAACATAATAGGTGTAAACGTGCATGCATCAACGTGTACCAAAACAAACGATCATGAGGAAGGCAAGCTAATATTGTCAAATGAGAAGAAGATTATATATATATATATATATATATATATATATATATATAATGTAATGTACCTCAAAGATGAGAATTATATATACAGTTTACTATCAATCAATCTTAATACTGAAGACTTGTCACAGCCACATTGCAAGTAGCACTTGCTATAATTGCAATTGCAACACCATAGAATGAAATGAAACTGAGTCAGTTAGGCACAATTAGAAAAAATAAATCTAAAAGGGTGAAATGTGGTGACAAAATTTTGAGTGAAAGAAGAAAAATGATATAACAAAAGAAGTACCTATCTAATTAAGTGATCATGCAACACGTTTTGTTGTTCAAATTAAAGTGGATGCCAAATGGCTTGTAAATAAAGTGTAAAAGTGTGAGAGAAATAAGACTACGTGGCTTCTAATTCCACACACTCAATTGGAACGAATAATTCATTGCTCTTAAATACTAGTAAGTCTTAATTAATTATATACAAATATAATCGATGTTAGTATATATATTATAAAATAATAAATAATTTGAAAAGAAAAAAAGAGACATTTAAGTCCAAAAGGGTAAGACAGATTTGGAGTTCTAGAATATCGTAACTATATATAGCTAAACAATGCAATATTATAGAATCAAAAGATATTCCGTTTAAGATTCTTAAAAGTTGAGCTTCATGCTAAATGTAAAGTTTGAAGAATCCGTGTGCATGCAGATAATTTGAGGTTAATTATAATAGTATTATTATTATTATCCGTGTAATAACTTTTCAAACTGATGGAACTTTATAGAGTTTAGAATAAGACACAAGAATAATTACATTACATTAAATTAACGACTAACATGAAATGAAAGCAGAAAAGATGTTTGTTAATATGGGATTATGCTTTTGAAGATACGAATCACCGCATATTAATTATTAATTGCCGCGCTTGTTTTGTTTCGTTTCATTTCATTTCAATTAGCACGATCGGTTCAAAGCGGAAGTTACGATGATTGATCATTTCGTCCCTAAGTCTTGCTAGAATGACATTAACACAAAAGAATTTTATCATCTTTATCTCACTAAATAATTATAATTATAATTATTATTATTAAATAATCCCTCAATCACATTATTCTAAAATTAGTCATTACATAGAGCATATCCACCCAATCTCGTCTACCATAACATCTCCAGAACATGGTGTCAAAAAACCTTGCCTTTTCTCCATGTAACACATCTAGTATTTTACTCACAAATTTCACTAAAAAAAGTTATCAATGATTGATTTTTCTTTGAACCTAGCTGCACGTCCTACATCGGCGCAATTTTGTTCTACATTGCATGCTTCATTCACTGAAAAAACCACATGTTTTGTGGATCTCTATAATCAAGTTCAAATATATGTTGTATTTGATAAAATATACTATCAGCTTTCGCTGTGAGATTGGAAACAAGTTTCTTTCTTCCTTTGAGAGAACTGGAAAAGTATGGGCCCATATTAATTTTTAACTCTCTTCATCATTTCTTTGATGTTTCAAACGGGAGAAATTAATGATATCTCTCTTTCAGTACATATATCTTGCGTTCCAAACACACCTTAAATGTATCATGTAGTCCTTTCGACAATTCATGAAATTAATTCTCTATTTAAAAATCTTATATTTTTGTCTCTCTCTCGGATTTTTGAACTAAAGAATTATGATGTGACATAATATCTCATGATATAGAATCATCTAGATATATTAATTATTCGTATGTCGTTAAATAAATTACAAAAATAAATAATTTTATAAATTAATTATAATTTTATGAGCGTTAATCATTTAACATCATCTTATCATATGTAACATCATCTGAAATATGTAACATAATATTTTTTTAGTTCAAAAATATGAAAGATGGATCAATCATGGTAAAAAAATGAGATTTGAAACATAAATTGAAGTAAAAAATGAGACATTCCTCTCTTATTTTTTAAGGTTACCAGGTATATGCTTTAAATATAGAAATTAAAATGAAAAAAATTATATTTTTTTTAAATTTGATTCAAATTAGTGCAAAAATTCTTTTTCGGTGAACGGTCCACAAATCTCAACAATTAAAAACAAAAAGAACTAATAATTAAAAAATGAAGCTTTTAATATCTCTTTTTTCAATAAGATTATCAAAAACTCAATTTTCTCTTGAGCAACTTATGGGTTTGAAATCGAGTAACTCAAGAAAATGTATGAGTTAAACGAACACTAACGAAGTTGAACGAAAAATGATAAAAAAATTAATGATGCGGCTAAAATGACTAACTTGTTATAAAAAAAAAGTTTAAAGTACTAATTTGTTATAAATAAATAACTTAAAGGACTATAAGATACTTTTTTTTGTCTGTAGATGAAATGGAAAAAAAAAATTCATACACAAATGCGAGGTTTCGAATTCAAATCCGTGATATGATATTCAGCTTAACAATATAAATATTTGTCAATTGAACTAAGTTTCATAAATAAGACTATAAGATACTTTTAACTATTATTAAAAACTTATTAAATATCACTACTAGAAATTAACGTTTTTCCTGCGGAAACATAGCCGCAGGTAATACCCAAGGATTTACATTTGGTTATGTGTCCGCAACAAACTCTGCAGGAAATATCTGCAGCAAACTCCTTAGGATTTATCTGAGGCAAAACTCTACAGGAAATATCTGTAGCAAATTCTGCAGGTAAATACTTTATTTTTATTTTAATAAAGTAGTTTTCATTTTTATATAAATAAAGTAGATTTGTTTTTTTAAACAAATTAAAAAAGTAAGACAAGTTTTATAGTTAGAGATGGTAATATATTTGTACCGGAGTACCCACCAAACCGTTTTGATTTGGAGGAAAAAATCCGCTTTGATTGAGTGTAGATGTGACTTTTTCTCGAAATTAAAATTCAGCGGCGGAGTTGAGTGTTGATATTCACTCTGCGACGCTAGTAATATTATTGTAATTTTTAAATTTTATAGTATAGTATCTGTTAAATTCACTAAATTAAGAGTTTTGATAAATTTATCTATTCAACTTTGAACTCGGTAATTAAATAAATTATTTTCATAATTAACATTTTTATTTTTAATTAAAATTATTATAGAAAACGTTATTTTAAAATAGAATCAAAAGATAATATTTAAAAATATGAGGATATTAAATCTAAAATATAGTCAAACTAATTGACATGTTATTTAACTATTGATGATTTAATTTGATAATATCAAAACATATTAATTTTTAAATTTACTATAGAAATCCTAAAAAATAAACTTATTATATTTATTTGTAAAAAGTAAAGGAAAATCGTGTATGTACATTAAAATTATTAAAATTATTCAATTTTTTTAGGAAAAATGTTTTTTTTGCACTATTTCGACCACTTTATATGTGTGAGCTAAGAAACTCGCATTTTCCTCTTCCACCGCTTCGAACCCTAACGCGTTTGATCTTCAACACTCTCGCTGGATCAATTTTGAGCTTCAATGTTACCTTCTCAATGTCACTTTAGAAAACTTAGGGCACATTTGGTTTTAGAAGTATTCTTCTCGCCGTTACACTTTAACACCTCATTGTCGCACCTATTCCAACCGCAACACCTCGCCGTCGCATCTCAATTATAGTCACCACTGTCACATCTTGCTACTGCATCTCAACCATAGCCACCACAGTCACACCTCGCCATCATCGAATCTTAAATGTCGTCGTAAGTGTTGCACCACTCTGTTTTATTTCAGTCTCGTTTCTCGCCATTTTTCATTATTCTTGTTTCATTATTCATTTTCGTGAACTATAGTGAGTTAGGGTTTTGATTTTCTTCTGAATTAGGATTTTTCTTCTAATTTAGTGTTTTTGTGTGTTGTTTCTTTGAACATTTTCAATTTGCAAATTGCTTTAGTTGTAGATACAATGTTTTCCTGACATTGCCGCCATTGCTACATGCATAGAGGTATTTTCAATTAAGCTTTATGTCTAATGAAAATGCTTTTCTTAATGCTGTTAATTTTATGCACCATATCATGGTCTAATTTCATTCGTTAGTTGAAAACACTTGCATGAAAGGAAATGGTGCTTGACTAAACTCTAGATATACTTCATGATGATTAAAAATATCCCCATTAACTAGGAGATTTTTTTCTGGATCAATATACATAGACATTTATTTAAATGATCATATAAATGGCATAAAATTAGTTACAATATTCATTTTATACCTGTGATGAAATAATTGTGCGGCGAATGCAAGATTAAGATTCGAGGTAAGTCGATGTTGGAAATGAACATTGTATCTGCAACTAAATAGATGTTGGAAATGAACACTGTCCATGACAAAAATCCATCAGCACGGTCAATTATAGTAAACATAAATAGCAATAAGACAACTCAATCCCATACGTTTTGGGATAAGCTAACATGTTAATATGATTAAGAGAAAGTTAAAAAAAGTCTCATATTACATGGGAAGGACTACGTAAAACATATTAATAATTAAACTAACACCTTAGGCAACTAAGTGGTTGACCTCAACTGATTAATGAGTTTCAATTAAGGACAAATCGATTGGGAGTACCTGTGTTAATTACTAGAGCTTCTTTTCTCTAAGAACCAGAGGGTTAATTCTTAACACAAAAAACCTAATATCTTAGGCCATTTGGACTAATATAAAGGGATGAAATAAAGTGGAATGATACTAAGTTTCTCAATTACTCAAATAGTTTAAAATAACAAAATACAATGCATTCTATTGCATATAATATCTCACTAAGAGTTGATGTAGAGCTAAGAATTCTAGCATGTGTTCACAATTCTCGTCAGGTCGTGGGAGTTATCAGCCTTATTGAGTCTTTTAATGCCACTAGACTTTCCCCTACATGTTTTTGCACTTTACCTTGTCGAACTCACAGGGCGTGCTGCTGCACTTGTTACTGCTCATATGGAGAAGCCTAGTGGCCAGAATGGAACGCAAAATCTTACAAAATCTCAGTTCAAACTAGAAAGCATTAACGATACCTTTGATGCCTTTGGAGAGGCATATGATGTTGTTAGAGTCCAAACCTTAAACGTTGTGTCAGCCTATGCAACCATACTCGAGGACATATACAACTCGGCTAAACAAAGTGATTTGTTCGACTTGTTTAAGGTAATATTACTACATTCAACTTATTTTCATATTATATCTTATGTGACTCGTCATTTGATTTCAGATATGTAGTTAACTTGCGTGTGTATTGAATCGAAATTGAGATCATAGATCGGTGTGGATTGTGGAATTAGTTTGGATGTTTGTGGAGTATTTGGATCTGGAGATATTTGGATGTTTTTTTTATTCAATGTTATGGATTAAGATTTTGATCTGTTTTGATGGTTGGAGAATTTTGCTCTGTTTCGATTCAGCAGCAAAACATTTGGGGTCTAGATAATTGGAAAGTAAATTAAGTGCAATGAGTAAAGAAGAGTGATTTCTCTGTTTTGTTTTAATAGTTGGGGTTGATTAGAGTTCGATCAACCATATCAGTACAATGTCTGGCTCATCATCAAGTGGTTCATGTTAGTGCGTACTTTTGTTATATTTCCCATTGCAGGATATGTTTAATCTAATTGCAGCGTGTATATTTAGAACTCTACCTTCATCTTAGTACTTTTGTTACTATATGCATGTACACCCTATGTTCCTTCACTCAAATGCAACTTCGCACAAGTGGGCATTTGGTGGTATGTTCGCATGCTAATCATCTGTATGGATTTGTCATATTTTTGTTCCTTCACTTTAATTGCCTAACTTTTTGATTATTTTTGTTTGTTTGTTTCTTTTTGCAGCCATAGCAGAGCTTCTTGATAATGTTGTTGATGAGGTGATTATTCATTTCTGTTGGTTGAACTATTATTGTATTGGCTGGTTTGCCATTTTCTTGTGTCATTTGTAGCATATTGAGTTAGCTATTGCCAACTACTAGTAGATTGTCTATTGCTTTATGATATTGGTATTTCCCTATGCCAGAAATAGTTCATCTTCTGTTGATGTTTGCTTTTCTGGTTTTCTGTCTGCCTCTGTAGCTTTTCGGTTCATGTTTATATATATTTTTTTAATTGTCATTGCGTAGGTTATTGTAAAACCTCAATGTCTATTGATGTAACGTTTTTATGCTTTTCAACGTTACACGCTATCATTACACATTCTACTTTCTTTATTTTTGTTTGTACTTTATATTGCATGGTTGACATTTGTTCTTAGGATAGATCCAAAATGGGGCTACCTTTGTCATTGTAGATAAAACTTCAAATCCAAGAAATGGAAGTTTAGCACTGTTGATTCAAGGTATGGTGGTTCTAGAACTCTTCGATATAGGTAATTGATAGTCATTTTGGTTTGAAGTTCCCAGTCTATGTAGGACATGTTTGCACTGGATATCATCATTCTAATTGTGTTGATTGGTACTTGTTTTTGGCAATCGAATGATGGCGGTGGCATGGATTCGGAAGCAATGCGTCGTTGCATGAGTTTTGGATTTTCAGATAAAAATTCAAAGCATGCTATTGGACAATATATGGATTGTAACATTCTTTCTGTAATAGTTTTGTTATTCTCTTAAATATCTTTCATGTTTATTTATAATTTGATGTTCTAGATGGAAATGGCTTCAAGACCAGTAGTATGAGGCTTGGTGCAGATGATATAGTCTTCAGCCGCCATATGAATAATGGGTACGGGTTAAAAAGTCAATATATGATTTTATGATGTGTTGGTTAAGGCAATATGTATCCTTCTGTATTGACAATCATTGCTCCATCTCCAAGGAAGAGTGACTATTAAATATTTGGATTCTGAAGGCCTATTATTTATGTGCAATTCAATCAGCTACATTTTAAATTTTTCACTACTTTCTGATTGGAAAAACTGAAAATAAAGTTTTTCTTTTTTTCTTCTTTTCTGTCTATAGCCTTAGAGAAATGTGAAGATGTAATAAGGTAAACTATAACATTGAAACAATCTGCTCTCTACTATTGGGAATTAAACTGTATGTGTCCTGAGGCTGTAGCTTAATGCCAATTTATTCCATATACTTTTATTATTACAGCCTTGACTGGTCTCTCTCTTGCTCTCTTCCGGTTATTGCTTCACTTGTTCACAACACAGTGAGGCAGAAAGGATTTTGTATCAAGATAGCAATATGTGAAGTTATGGGGGAAAGGTGAAATTGTTATTTTGTTTCTCTTCTCTGACTGTTTAATGTTTATACCTTGATCAGGATTTTGACTCAAAGCATTGGACTTCTGTGATATATACATTTTTTATGCGAACACAGCTTGACAGAATAGTAGTGTCAATGGTAAGGTTATTTAGTTTAGTAATGTTACCTTAGATATTGTTGGACCCATTTTCCTATGTTTTTCACTCTCGTCAATCATCATGACTATAAAATATAGAATGTTTGAGACTTAGTATTTTAGAATGTCTTGGCTTAGCTGAATGTCTTGGCTTAGAATGTCTTGACTTAGTATTTTAGAATATCTAAACATATATCTGGTGACTTCTGTGAGGTATAAACATTGTGAATTCTGGAAACTGAAACAAACTTGTGTCTTTCTCATATGCTGATTTGAATTCCTTTTAGGGAGCGAGGGCACGTGTGGTGGACAAAGACATGGCACCAAATGTACCATTTCGTTGCATTACATTATTTTTAAAAGATTTGAAATTCATTAGCTTAAACAATTTCTTGTTTACAAACTAATTTTTCTTCCTATTTATATTAAAATCCAAATTCATACTCTGATTGTCAATTAAATATATGCAGTGGGATCCTCCAACCTTGGAAAAGGTGTCTCAAGATATGGTGCATCTGTAGTTAACTTGCGTGTGTATTGAATCGAAATTGAGATCACATATCGGTGTGGATTGTGGAATTAGTTTGGATGTTTGTGGAGGATTTGGATCTGGAGATATTTAGGTTATGTTTTTCTTATTCAATGTTATGGATTAAGATTTTGATCTGTTTTGATGGTTGGGGAATTTTGCTCTGTTTCGATTCTGCAACAAAACTTTTGGGATTATACATGATTATACTTAGTATTTTTTTGGATTATACTTTAATTAATACTTAGTGATGCTATGTAAATTTTGTTTAAGAGTATTGCAATAGTTGAATCATGCTTTAATTAATATTTAGTTATGATTTGCGA
Organism: Cicer cuneatum; assembly: GCA_037974295.1. NCBI lineage: Eukaryota > Viridiplantae > Streptophyta > Magnoliopsida > Fabales > Fabaceae > Cicer > Cicer cuneatum. The sequence continues at coordinate 77,760,595 of JBBPBO010000005.1, forward strand.
GTATGATATAAATTGTTTTAGAGTATTTGCAATAATATTCTAATTAAAAACTAATATTAAATAATTCAAAAATGTATTGATAATAATATAAATTTTCATATCAATAAAAAACCAAAAAAAAAAAAACAGCACCATATTTTCTGTAGATATTTCTTCGAAAACACGTTTGATGCGGATTTACTTGCGGATATCAATCGACATTACCTGCAGAAATACATTTGAAACAAATTCGCAGAAATAGTATTGCAGATTTATTCTACGTGAAAATGTGTAAGAAAATGTCTTAAGTTTGTTAAATATTAGTTGCAGATTTTATTTGCTTTTCCTGCGGATTTATCCGCATGCACTATACCTGCGGATTTAGAAATCATCAGAAAACAATTATCCACGAAGGTTTTATGTGGGGAAATACTACCGTCGGTAAATCCGCATGTAATGGTGTTTTATGCGGATTTTTAGCTTAAATCCGTAGATAAAACTTGAATTTCTAGTAGTGTATATTATATTAATTATTATTGAAAATTAATTATTATTGAAAATTTAAATAACTTTTGCAATGTCAAATAAATATTGTTGGAGCATATAAGTCTGGAGTTAGTTATGGTATCTTTGGTTTAAAAGAGAAAACGAGAAGAGACAAAGAGATAAAAAAAAAGTGTGAAAAGAGATAAATAAATGAAAAATTGAGTGCATTTAATGCATTTAATGTAAATTGGACTCATTATTGAGAGTCCATGTGGTCATCAACAAACATGTTATCACAAACAGATAAATTCCTTTAATTGATAAAAATAAAAGAATCAAAATTATAATTAAATTTTTTATTTTATTTTTTATAAATGAATATTAGTATAATTAATATGTATGTTGATGAGAGGAAAAAATGTTAGTTGTCAAATATTGAACCATAAATCTCTTATATATAACTTATTCCATGTCTTTAATTAAACTATTAAATTATTCATTCGAGGACCAATATATCAGATTTATAATACACTCCTCTTATTTATTTCTCTTTTAAAATATATATTTATAAGGTATACAAGTGTCTACACATTATTTTTTATTAGTTTATACTCCCTGTACTAAATATTTATGAAAATTTAATTTTCTATGTTGATATGAAAGAAGATATTTGTTTTGTAAAAGAACTTGTTTCATTATTAGATTGTCACTGTATCTATGCTCAGTGGGAAATTGGTTTTATCATAAAGAGTGTAGTCAATATATTTAAACTGTACGATTAAATTAATTGGACTAAATTTAACATTGTATTTTAATTATTTTTAAATTCAAATATAAAATTTAAATCGTCCTATCGGACTATTCTTATATTTAATTATACTACAGTAGGAGGGCGCTGCATGCGGTGAACTTGATCTACTCAAACGTGACATCAATTTTTTTGGGTGAAACAAATGTCACACCAATAAGGTGCACTTTTGCATTTGCAAAATCTACAATCTAAAATATATCAGATCAGTGTTGTCAGGTTACTTTGTGAAGGTCACATCCCATTGTTTAGTTAGATTTATTTATTTATTTTTTATGGGTCTCCTTCTACAAAAATATTTCTATTCAAAATATGTAAGATATTAAATATATTTCTGGACAGAGGTTCAAATTCAAATCTATCTTGTGAATGTTTAATTCTTGATGTTAAATTCAATCCCCATTATAAGTTTTTTTAGTTCAATTTTAATTAATAAATTATAAATGTTAAACACTTTAATCACTTAGATTTTTATTTCATTTTATTTTAATTTTTAAATATTAAAAACTTTAATCTCATGAATTCGACTCTCATTGTAAAAAAAAATCTATATTTTTTTTAGAGAAATAAATATCTACACTTTGTAAGTAAACACTAATTAAGATATTTACATTTTCATCTGTCTCACATAGAAAAACTAATAACAAAGATAATTATATGATTTAATTAAAATTTTGATTTATCTATTTTTATCAATTTACGAAACTGACTATTTTAAAAGTCGACAGTTTTGATCTCTATCAGATTTTTGAATTAAAAAATGACGATTTAACATATTTTAAATAACGTGAGATACAATTTTATAATATAGAATTATCTAAATATATTAATTATTCAAATGTCACTAATTAAATTACAAATATCAAAATTTTCTAAAGTTGAAAGTTAAATTTTACGGTATTTTATTTCAATTTTATGGATATTAATCATTCTACATCATCGTTATGATACATTATTTAAAACATGTTATATTGTCCTTTTTTAATTAAAAAATTTAAAAAAAGGGACCAAAATTATTTGACTTTTAAAATATAAAACAATTTCGTAAATCAATAAAAATAAAAAGATTAAAATTACAATTAAGCTTAATTAAATTATTTCAGTTAAAAAAATCTAATAAACACTTAAATTTTGATTAGATATCGCAACGAGATGGATTGATGCGAGATTTACCTCCTCCACCCCACTAAGTCTCCTTGTAAAAATCTATGTTGTTTCCAATCGTATAATTGTAAGATTTAACAGTTGAGAACTCATCCTTGCTTCCGAAGGATCTGGTTTTTCTGCCGCCCCTCACACTGACACACACATATATAATATCAACTCTCTATTTTTGTCTCCCCTCCAATTTAGAATTAAAAAAAAAAAAAAAAAACACCTACTTGCGATTGATTAAAGTTGAATTCTCCATCATGATTATTGGAGAAATTCATCTGTGTTGATTAAGTTGTTACGTCTAATCTATGTGGAATACTAGTTCTATCATCCTATGCAAGTTCAAATATTCAGTATGAGAATTTTAGAACAAAACTTATGAAAAAAATGGACAACTTAGCGCATAATATGATTTGCGACAAAAGACCGGTAGGTGGGTTCTGCTATCGTTATCTCAGTTATTTAATCCAGTTCTTTATTTTTCAATAAAGAGAGTTAATTTAGAGATAATTTTTGCTCCCAAACTATTTATATAAATAGTTTTTATTCTCTTTTATTTAAATAAATAATTTATATATATATATATTTTATGTATTTTTTAGATTTTGTTGTTTTAGTACACTATTATAATTGTCTTTTATTTTAATACGACATATTAATTTTCTGTCTTATTACAATATTATTTGATTCAGATTAACAAATTAATTTCAATCAAATGAAATTCAATCAATGATTTTAATATTATCAATGTTATAACTTCAAAAAAATAAATGTTTTAAATACTCTAATTTTATTATATTTATAGATTTTATGACATCATAGATATTTTAAACGTTTTAAATTTGTTTATATATTTATCTTTTTTGTTTTATGGACTGTCTTTGAATATAATTCCTTATAAATATATCTGAATTGTGAATGCATTTTCCGTCCAATAGTGGCCACAGTTTGTCTACCACAAACTTCATTCCACAATTCCTATTATAATCTTAATAATTTCTCCCTCTACTCTTTCAAAACACAAAGAAGATTTACATAGTATATAAAGCAGGAAATATGCTTATGCAACAAATAAATATATCAAATTTAAGGCCAAATTGTCTCATCTTGCACAAACCATGCCTGCATGGAACTGGCATTAATAGCCATTCATGTTTTCAATTCCCAAACAAAAAGAAACAGAGGAGGTATAAGAATGGATGTAGAATCCAAGCTGTGACAGTGAAAGAAGTAATAGAAAAAAAAAAATTCAATAAAAGTAAAAGCAACAGTAACTGTAATTCCAACGGTTGGAGGAACTTTATCAGAACTGGGTATTGAAAGAGGCTTAGATGACATAAAGGATTTGATTGGTCAATCGATTCTCTTGGAGCTTCTTAGCTCCCAACTAGATCCCGGTATCATTAACTTTAACCAAATACTCTCTCTCTCTTTATTTCGAATCTTTCCTATTTTTAATATTTTTTGTGGATTTTATTTTTCTGATTTATCCCAATTTTTTTAAAAGAACTTCAATCTAGCTTTTTTTTTCTTTCAAATTATATATTTTCTTTGGTGTCGAATATATATTTAGTTGTGTCAAACATAAATAAAATTTAATTAGTTCTATTAAATTTAATGTTATATATATATATATATATAATACTCTTCAATTAATAAAGATTTTATTTATCAAACACATTCTCATAAATGACAACTTCAACAATATAATTTTATTTTAATAATTTGAATAAAATCAATGAATTAAACTATTTTTTTTAAAAAGTTGTTTTATCTATGAGAATGGTGATAGTACAAATTTAACCATACATTTTTTTTTATAATTTTTTTCCATACTTTTATATTTAATAGGAGGTGGCATTCCTAATATGTGAATATGTGAAATATAATATATTTTTTATTTTAATTTTAATAGGAGATCAAATATGTGGGATGCAATCATCTAATATCTTTTTATTTTATTTTTGAATTAAATATATTTTTAGTTTTTATATAATTTTATAAATTTTAATTTTAATTTCTTTAAAATAAAAATAATTTCTCTAGTTTGTATGTATTATGAAGACGACATAATAATAATAATAATAATAATAATAATAATAATTTCTGTTAAATTTAATTGAGTTTAACCATCATCTAGAAGTTGAAATGTTTTGTTTAGTGTGTAAAATACAAGTTATTAATTAGTTGTAATTTGTTTAACTTAAAAAAGAGACAATATTAGAGAAGGTAAGAGAGTTTTTTTCTCCAACAAGGTATATCCCAATTTGTCTTCAATTAAATGAAACCGTACTAGATTAATATGAATGTTAATTGTTGTATTTTGAACAGTCATATTTACCATATGAAACACCAGAAGGATTGAAAAGGTTGAGAAAAGAGGAATTGATAACTTTACGAGGCAATGGAGAAGGAGAACGCAAAAGCTTTGAGAGAATATACGATTACGATGTGTACAACGACCTTGGAAATCCAGACACCGATCCCGAACTCAAGAGGCATGTTCTTGGTGGCACTCAACATCCATATCCTAGGCGTTGTAGGACCGGAAGACCTCGCTGTCAAACAGGTCTAAAAAATGCATCAACATTAATTATTATTATTATTTTAAAGACTAATTAATTAATTAATTTGATTTGATTTGATTTGATTATAACATAAACAGATCCATTGTCAGAGAAAAGAAGTAACAGGGTGTATGTTCCTAGGGATGAATGCTTCTCAGAAGTAAAACAAGTAACATTTTCTACAAATACTTTACACTCTGGTTTCCACGCGCTCTTACCGGCTCTTAGAACAGCTTTTGTTGATACAAACCTTGGATTCCCTCTTTTCTCATCCATAGATAATCTTTTCAATGATGGATTTAATTTGCCTCCTCTAAAGGACAAAGAGATTCTTAATCTTAGGACAGTGTTGCCTAGGTTGGTCAAATTTGTTCACGATACTAGGAATGATATTCTCCTTTTTGAGACTCCATCCACAATGGACAGTAAGATTCAGATATTTAATTAACTAAATAATCAATAATTATTTCTAGTCATTAATTTCATTGCTTTTGAGTTTACTAATAAATAAACGGGTGTGTATGATGAAATATGGTAGAGGACAGGTTCTTTTGGTTTAGGGATGAAGAATTTGGAAGACAGACTATAGCAGGTCTTAATCCTTGTTGCATCCAATTGGTCACGGTAAATTAAACTATGTTCTTGTCAAAAAAAAAAAAAAAAAGGAAACTATTTTACATTTTCATTTTCCTTCAAAAATAAAATTTTAATTTTGTTTGAAAATACTACATTGAAAGCAATAAAAAAGATGATAATTGCAAAATTATTTTTAAAAAAAATGTGATGTAGGAATGGCCATTGAAAAGCAAGCTTGATCCTACTATTTATGGTCCTGCGGAATCAGCTATAACCACTGAAATAATTGAACAAGAAATCAGAGGATTCACTACCGTTGAAAAGGTATATTTTGATTTAAGGGTGTACTAAATTACTATTCATGTTTTCTTATATGTGAATGCTAAATATTATTGAATTTATGTTGTAAAATAAATTATAATTTTTGTAAAATCAGCAAAATTAAGTATAGAAAAATATTTGATGTACATTGGCAAGAGTATATAAAAATTTGAAAGATATGTGTATCATTGTTAAGTATATTATCTATTAATTTGTGTGGCATTTATCAAAGCCACTTATAATAATGAAAAAGGAATTACAACAAATAAACAAATTGTTGACTTGGAGTAACAATTGTACATTTTATGTGTGTGTTATTTTGCAAAATAAAAAATACAGGCCATAGAAGAGAAGAAGTTGTTCATCCTAGACTACCATGATTTCTTTTTGCCATTAGTAGAAGAAGTTAGAAAACTTGAAGGAACAACATTGTATGGATCAAGGACATTGTTCTTCCTGACACCTGATGGCACATTGAGACCACTAGCTATTGAGCTAACTCGACCACCAATGAATGGAAAACCACAATGAAGACAAGTTTTCACACCTTCTTGGCACTCAACTGCTGTTTGGCTTTGGAGGCTTGCCAAAGCTCATGTCCTTGCTCATGACTCTGGCTACCACCAACTTGTTAGTCACTGGTAAGAAAAAATAATCAACATATATTATAAGTTTTTTTTTTTTTTTACTTGAACACAAAGAGAGTAAATAACAACATACAACCTTAATTTCACTTTTGTTTAGGTTGAGAACCCATTGCTGCACAGAACCATACATCATAGCAACAAACAGACAACTAAGTGCAATGCATCCAATCTACAGATTATTACTTCCACATTTTCGTTACACAATGGAAATCAATGCATTAGCACGTGAAGCACTAATAAATGCAGATGGAATAATAGAAAGTAGTTTCACTCCAAAGAAACTTTCCATCTTAGTAAGTTCAATAGCTTATGATCAACATTGGCAATTCAACTTACAAGCCCTTCCAAATGACTTAATCCATAGAGGAATGGCAGAAAAAGACTCAAATGCCCCTCATGGCTTAAAACTAGCAATAGAAGACTACCCTTATGCAAATGATGGTCTTGTTCTTTGGGATGCTATAAAAAGTTGGGTCACTGATTATGTCAACATCTACTACAAAGAATCATCATTTGTTGTTGAAAAAGATGAAGAATTACAAGCATGGTGGGAAGAGATTAAAAATGTTGGTCATGGTGACAAAAAGGATGAAACTTGGTGGCCAAATTTGAAAACAAAGGAAGACCTTATTGAAATTTTGACAACAATTGTTTGGATAACATCAGGTCATCATGCAGCAGTGAACTTTGGTCAATACAATTATGCTGGATATTTTCCTAATAGACCAGCCATTGCAAGAAAAAACATGCCAACAGAGGACCCTTTGGATCAAGAATGGGAACTTTTCTTGGAGAAACCAGAAGTCACACTGTTGAAGTGTTTCCCTTCACAAATTCAAGCTACAACAGTTATGACTGTGTTGGATATTTTGTCTAGTCATTCACCTGATGAGGAGTATCTTGGTCAAACAATTGAGCCAGCTTGGGAAGAGGATCCAATGGTTAAAGCTGCTTTTTTGAAGTTTAAACGGAAGTTGATGGAGTTTGAAGGTGTGATTGATCAAAGGAATGCTGATAGGACAAGGAAGAATAGAAATGATGCTGGGATTTTGTCTTATGAGCTTTTGAAACCAACTTCCGAGCCTGGTGTCACAGGAAGAGGTGTTCCATATAGCATCTCTATTTGATGGTCTTTCAATAATTATATTTTATTATGTAAACTATACATAGACAAATATTTTTTATTTGTCAAGTTAAAATATGGGTTCATTAACTATTTTGTTAAAAGAAAAATATATATTTCATTATTAGTATGTATTGAATGTGTTTTACTTAAAAATTTGAACAACATTATAATATTATAATTATAATTTCATGTATAAATCATACACTAATTCTATATTTTTCATCAATCAATTAATTTTAAAATTGTCTTTTACGAATTAATTAATTAAAAAAGAAACATATATTTCATTAATATTGTATAACTTAAATATCATTATGAAAGTTTTATAAAAATAATCATAATATGACAAAAGCAAGATATAAAATAGGACTGAAGAGTATATGACAAAACTAAGGCACAAAAACGTGCCTTAATAACAGTTGTCCAAAACAAACAAAAAGCAAACATCAAGTCATGTGATGAAACTGTAGGTGAGACTGTGAAAACCCAAAGGCTCCAAGTCTTCCTTTGATACATAGATTTGATGTTTTTTGGCAGTTTTGTTTTAGTACAGGCATGATAAGATGCTCTCAATTTGGGACCGATATCTTACTGTTCACGTTGTAATCAATTTGGACCTAGTATTTGAGAGACATTTCTATAGTTCTATGTATTATCTTAGAAAACTATATGTCCCGGAAATATCAACAATGGCTGGCATTTAAAACGGGCAAATTTGCCCATAATGCTGATATAATAATTAAATAAGTGGACGATGAAGATCGGAGAAAAACAATCTGTTTTTTGATTTATCGCAATTTTGTTAAAAAAAAAAAGTGAACCCCACTTTTAATAGTATTATAATATTTTTGGTGCATCTTGATGGCCAGTATTTCTTGATGAGTGAACAAATGATTTTTTCACTGTTCTCTCATGAGAGAACAAGGCCGTTGATGTTGTTTTCTATAATATATTGAGCAAAATCGCTATGCAGTGTCTATATATATGCAAATAATAAAAAATTAAAATTTATTAAAGTAAGGTCGTAGAATTTATAATTAGAATATAGTTACACAATACTTAACTAATTCAGCATTTATAGCCATTTGAAAATTTGAAAGAATCACCTCATAATAGATTGTGTGACGTTTTTTTGTGCTCCAACTATGATATATGATGGAATAAAATTGGAGTTCATGATAGTGGTTCTAATTATTAAGTGAAATCTATTATTTTCTACATAGTTAAAATATAATTGTTATGACCGAGTCATTTATAAAATGGTCTGAGACGTCTCCAACCATGTGTTGAATGTTAAAGTCTTTGTTGAATGTTATATTGTATGAGTTGTCAAAGTTGTCAATGAAGTTCTATGTATCTCCTAAGACATCTTCAAAATATCTTTCTAATCTTATCGGTAATTCTCTATAATCCTTTATAAAAATAAATCAATATAATTGTTGTGCAAAACCGCAAGTGTATAAGTTTGTCAAACAGTAGTATAAAAGACTATTGTATCCACATAGATTAATTTTATAACTACTAAACTAATAAAGATTTTATATTGTTTAGACGAATGAAAAATATGGTTGTTTCAAAGTAACAAAAGCATACAAATTAAAATGAGAATGAAAACACAAATTAGATTTCAATGGAGAAGACATAGGGTCATAGTTTCTCTTGTAATTTCAATATCTCAAATCTTAGTTTTATATGAATCCTTATTTGTTCTCTCAAATTATCAATTCCTCTTCTAAAACTATTAACAAAGTTTGATCATCCAATGTAATATTTTTTTCCTAAATTAATTATTTGATTGATTATACAAAAAATACAATTAAGAGAAAATATAAAGAACATAGAGGTTGAATAATTTAAAGATTCATACCTGTGTTTAATTATACAAGAATCTTAATCTCGATTATCCTATTGATCTATCAATTAATTTTAGCTGGTCACTAGTTAATTGATTAATTAAAATATGCAAATGTTGATCAACTTAAACATGTAAATAAAACAATGGAATAATTTAATTGAGATAAAAATTAAGAATCTAAAATAAAATTAGAATTAAAACTAAAAAACAGTAAAAAGATATCTAAATCAGAAGATCCATTAAAGATTCTAAAAGTGAGTTTAGCTCTTCATTAACATATAAAAAATAAAACAAATAATAGTAGTGTTTATTAAATTAAGAGAGAAGAAATAGACACGAGAAGAAGATGAATTTTAGCTTCCAAATATAAGACAATTTTTCTCCAACTTCAACTACTTTAAAGTCTCCAAAGTGTATATTGTTCTCTCAAACTCTCGTTTATGTATCTAATTTTGATCGGTGATAAAATTGATTATGTGCAACCTCCCCTTTTTACTAGTATTTGAGACTAGCTTTATATAGAGCAATATCCACTTGCTCTCATTCCAATTCTCCTTTTTTATGCAACAAACTTTTATTTTTATCTTTTCAAATCTTTAACCTCCGTATTCTTCTATTTATAATTGAAGTAATAATGTCAATTATTAGCTTGACGCCCAACTATTGTCAAGGTGGCATATAGGACAGAAAGAACACATCATCCTTTTTTTTCTTTTTGTTTGGTAGAAATTCCATGAACTTGAGAAATAAATGATGTTGCTTCCATTTCCTTTTCAATTGGACATTGATGAACAAGGCAAAGATTGAATCTCGAACTTCACCAATCTTTTCTTTTTTCTTTTCCTCATTCGTGTTGTCCTCTTGCTTATCATCTTCTACCACAACAATGAAGTCATCTTCAATCGTCAACTTCTCCTCCATCTTCTCAAACTCAAGCACTTGCTCAAATAACCTCTCACATTGACTTTCAAATCTTTCAATTGAAACCATGTTATTCTTCATGAATTCAATTAAAACATCCTTAATGTGAAAGTCTTTGTCATCTGATTCTTTGGATAGAATTTTACGAGGTAGACTTTGTTCCCAATTGATCTTTTTAATATAATACTCGTCGTCTTCTGCTTTTATAACCAATAAATCTTCATATTCTAGTTGTGCGACATAGTCATCAAAACAAGTTTCATTCCTATGTCCTTCTCCACAAAAGTCACACCTAATAGGGCGCGTTTAAGGGTGATATTTTACAAATGTATCTCGCAAGATTTGTCCCTCAATTATGTGTAATATAGCAGATATAAGACAAGTATCACACTCTTCATATAATTGTAGTAGAATATCATCATTACAATCTTCCATGCTCTACAGCGAATAGTTATCTCAAACGAAGAAGAGACAAATCACTAGCACACGACATTAGCAAGCTCAACAAATAAAAATAGAAAATAAAAGAAAAACAATTTTTGTTTTTTTTTCAAAATTAAAAATAAAAGAAAACAAAAATTTTATTGCAGAGCAAAAAATTTCAATTAAGTAAATAAATTATAACTCAATAGTGATATGACAATCCCCGACAACGGCGCCAAAAACTTGTGTACTGAATCGTTGCAAGTAATAATAAAAACGGTAATACCGAGTGTCGAACTCAAGGATTGCGTTTTACTATCGAATTATCTTTAATTACTGAAATTGAACAAAAAGTTTCCAAGTTGATTGAGGTAATATTTAAAATAACAACAGTAATAAAATTGAACTTTTATAATGAGAAAAAATGTCAGGGATGAGTTTCACTTTGAGTCCACCCTTGGTTTCTAATTTGATCCCAGTTACTGAATTCCTCTATTGAATTATTACCGAATTTTCTTGAGTATTCTTGCCCTAATGTCTTAGTGACAGAACCTTTAATCCCAAAATAACCCCTAATTCCTTAGTGGATTTAAAATTAGGATTCAGCTTTACAGTACAAAAATTCTCTTTTTAAATTGTTGTCTCTGCAACTAATTCAATTGGTTTCATGACCTGCATCTATCCATAGACTACAATCTCATGAATTTTTAATCTCAAGCATTCATAAAGTCCACTTCCGTTTCAAATTACAAATCATAGAACATTTTAAAATTGATCAGGCAATAAAAAACATTAAGCACAGAGATGAGAAAAATAATTCAATAAATTTATTTATATAACCAGAAATCAATTCAGACAAATAAAGGTTTCATCTTGTTCCACTCATCCCTAACAAATAAGATTTAGTTGCTCATTATAGAGATTAAAGAGATAGAGATTAAAGAAGAATTACAAGAAAGATTCATGAATGATTCTTGATAAAACACCTTCAATGGTGTAGAACAGCCGTCTCTGAGCTTCTCTGCTAGGGCACAAGTCTCTAAACTTCTCAATTGACCAAAAGATCCTTAAAAAAATCAGAAAAACTCGATTTTATGCGATCTGCAGCGCGCCATGCGCACCAGGCGCATGCCTTGCGCTTCAAGCGCATTTAAACAGAATCAGCAACGCAGAAATGCGCTTCAGGCGCACAACATCTTCAGTCTAACGTATACTGCATATTTCTACTATTTTGAGTCCGAATTTGGCTCCGGTGTCTTCATGAAAGTTGTAGCTATGGATGTTAGCTTTCATTTGAACTTGGTTTGACTCCAATTGGACATCTACAACTCCATATATCCATGAAATACTCCACATAGGTCATGTTGATTTCTCACCATAATTCAACACTGCATAAAAACAAAGAAAGGACGCAAAACTCCGAAAAATCTCTACTTAATCAACGAAATAAGAACATAAGCATTTTATTAAACCCAAGAACTAGAATCAACAAAATATATCAAATAAATCATTAAATTAACTAATGATTGAAGATAAATAAGACTAAAAACAATGAAAATATGCATGTGATGAAGAGTCATCACTTTCACACAAACTTTCTTGATCAATTGCAATGTTCACCTTTCAACCTTGAAAGAATTTCTTACAATTACCTTTCAGTCCATAAAGGGTTTTTTACACGTCACCTTTTAATCACAAAAATGATTTTTACAAACCTCTCAAACTAACTTTAAGAATATAGTCTTGAGTTTCAAATGAAATATTGAAAGAATGTTGATGGATCAAAATCTACTCAACACTTGTTTGAGATTGATTTTCAACAGAAAACTCAGTAAAAAGATCATTGAATCTAGTGAAAGAGAAGTGGTGCTTTTGCTTGATTGAAGAGCTTTGATTTCTCAAGTATGATTGTTTAAGTGATTGACTGATTGCACTTGAATGTTGTTGTCTTCACCTTGAGGTTGTTCTTATAGGTGTGCTGAAGGTTGATGACAACTCATGTAGCCATTAATAATCCAATTGTTCATATTGATATTTTAATAGACATGTGTTCTATTTTATCTAGAATGTTAATGCTTTTTAACCAGAACGTTCTTCGTTTATATTTTGAGTGAGTACTGTGACTGAGATCATTTGACAGTTGTTTGGTGTCAGTGTTTCTGCTTTGTACGCAAGCTATCTTTCTTTAGAGGTGCAACATCAATGTCCTCTTTATCCTAGCTGTACTTGTTCATAGGCCATCAATCTGGAGATTGATCTTGTTATGGTTCTTAATGTTGTTTTGCTTATTTTAAACTTTTGTGCTTGATCATGGTTCTGAGTTGCCTTGATATTTGATTCACTTAAGATTTGAAATTGATTCATTTCATTTTTATCTTTAAAACAAATTGTCCAAAATGATCTTGTATAATAAGGCTGATGCTTTCACAAACTAGAATGATCTTGGTTTGACTAAACTGATGCTGTCAAAAAACAGAATGATATTGGTTTGTCCAAACTACTGTTTTTATGAACCAAAATGATCTTGTATTGTTGTATATGACTACCTATCTTCGAATAGCACACTAAAAAACACATGTTAAATAGCAACACAATTTAGAATCATAATTAGAAATTAATTAACTTTTGATTGATTATCTTCAAAACATTAATTTAGAATTTTGCCTCAACAATAATGATAATATAATATAATATAATATAATATATTTACACATATACACATTATATCATTATTTTCATTCTTTTTAATCTGTTCTACATAATAAAGAAAAAATTAAATTATAAATTTATATAATAGATTATAATTGCTCTAAAATTGATTCACAATAATCTTTAAAAAATGTATTAAATTAGAGTTTATCAATAATTCATAAAGTATTATAACAAACAATTTAGTTCATACACTAAATGAATAAACCAATAAGAACATGAAACCGATAAAACAACTAAACCATTACACCAACTATTGTTTCGAGTATTTTTTGTTGAAGTTAACATCCATCTTCACATCCCACATATCTATTTGAAATCTTCTTTTGGGTTTCGTGTCTACATATAATTAATTTTGGTTTACTAATTCAACAAACTCTTATAGCTTACTAATTTACATAAGGCTTTCTGATTTATCAGTATTTGTTTTTCTATACTAGTTTAAGAAAATATTTTTTACATTATATGTATATGCACTAGTAGTAGCTCTAATCATGTGTGTATATGAATAATGAATAGTTGTCGGTGTACTGGTTTAAATAATTTATTTGTTTACATTCACTAATCGATTTATTTGTTAAGTTGAGAGATTAATTTGTTTTTTTTTTATAATACTTCAGAAGCTATATTGATTAAGAATGGACCAAAAATATATTATACAAGGGATCAAAATAATTAATAATAAGCTCGAAATAACAATACAAATTAGAGACAAAAAATATAAGTTTGATCGGTCACTCTACTTTGTGCCCTAACACTCATCAAAGAAATTATAAATGGATTTTCTCTCTTTATGTATCTAAAATTTGTCACTATTTAAACATTTTTAGTTGGTGTAAATTAATTTGTTATAACTACAAATTCTATTAAAGATTTGTTAAATATACCTTAAAGATTTGTTAACTTACACCCACTAAAAACTTGTTATCTTACCGCCCATTAACTTTTTGTTGGTACAAATTAGCGTGTAATAACTACAAATTTGTTAAATACACTTTAAAATATAGCTCGCTAAAAAATGAGTGAATTTGAATTAATATGTAGTATTAATTTGTTTATACAAATAATAATATTAATGAATACATTACACATAGCAATATACTAAATATTATATTTAGTTAAAAAGAAGTATAATTATTATACACTACAGTATAACAAAGGGAGGGACCACTACTTGCCTACCCCACACACTTATTCCTCTTTAATATTAATGTATTTTTATAGTTTAATGATGAAATAATTAAAAATATCAAATAGACAAACATTCAAATATTAAAAATGCGGGACTAAATAGTTAAATTAAGTAATAGTTTTGGGTCTTAAGTTCATTTAATATATTTCAATAGTTTAAGAATCGATTTAAAAAAAGAGTGATAGTTTAAGAACCAAATTGATGGTTTATTATTTTTTCACTCATTATTAATTTTGTTTATAAATAGATAATTTTATTTTTAATAATGATATACATACACTCACAATTTTCATTCAATATTTTATTTTTTATCTATATTTCTTTTAATATATTAAATTTTATCTGTATAAAACTCAAAATGTGTAATTCTATAGGTGTACATGGAACATTTTTTCTTTCATTACCTAAGGGTGAAACATAATAAATACATAAAAACATAAAGAGAGAGAGGAGCTGGAAACACAACAAATACAAGAGTGGAACATTGATATTATTTGGGACCATAAAAACAGAAGAAAAAAAAAATAAAGGAAAAGAAAGATGATAAAACATCAACTAAATCAAACACTCATATTTCTACAGAAGCCATTGATTCATGGTATTGGAAGTGTTAGTGCTGTATCTCTTCCATTATGGTCATGGAAGAAAGTGCATAGACAAAAGGTAAAGCCTCTCCTCGTTGTTCCACGGAATGTTCATACAGATAACTCTACTTCTGTAACAGAAACAGAGATTGAACAGAGTACAGTGAAACTTAAAGCTGAAGTTAAGGTTAAAATAACTAGAGCTGGTTTTTTTCCAAGTCTAAGGTTGGACACAAGAATTGATGATATAACAGATTTGCTTGGTAAATCTCTCCTCTTGGAGCTAGTTTGTTCAGACCTTGATCCTAGTAAGTATACAAATTCTGCTTGTTTCACTAATTTTTTTATAATTTTTTTTCTTTAGGAATAACAACTAATAATTTGGAGTTAGATAAGAGATAAGAAAAATTGATTAAAGATTAATTCAGTTAGCACTTGAATGTGAATCCTCCCAATTTAATTGAAATTCATTAACCACTTATCTATATATATATAAGATTTTGTTGATTAAATTACAAGAATTAAGAGTATTAAAAATATTAAATTTGCTGGTAATTTAGATTGTTTTACTAGTTTACCTTTAAAGAGAGAAAATTAATTTATGATTTTATTGTAATATTGATTACAAATTATAGAAAATAATGTAATATAATTAGAACTTAGATTGTAACAAAATAATTAATACAATTAAAAAAGTGAAAAAAAATCACAAGAAAGTCTTCTATTTAGATTTTTTACTAATTATTTTCGTAGTATTTTAAAAATTTTGGAAGTTAATTTTATTTTGTTTCCCTTTCAAATTAAAAGTCCTAACATCTTAATGATACAGATAATGATAATATAGAGCATTTGATTTAATTTTTTTTATTTTGGAATTTCATTTCCTATTATACTTGTTAGTATGTTGTAGGTTCAAAATTTGATGGGAAGACAAAACAAATTAAATAATGTATGATTATAAAAAAATATTTATATGTGAAGTGTAATGATATAGAAATTGGTTTAGTGGTCAGCATTATAGTTTTTCAATAATATAAATATGGTTCAAAAATTAACCACTAGGACGAAGTGTAAATCATCGCATGTGTTACATAGTATTATATTTATCTATTGTCTAAATTATACAATGACTAATAAAATTAGATAGTTAAAATAGAAAAACTTACATTAAATCAGAAGTGTTTTAGAGATATATCATTAAATAAAAGAAATTTTATAATATTTTAAATATGTATTAATTATATATATGGTACAGATTTTGCATATATATATATTTTGGTTTTAAATAAAACAGTAAAGAAATTTGAACACAAATATAAAGTTTAGATTCGAACGTAGTATACAATCTATCAATTTTAACATTTTATCAATTGAATTAGATCTTGTAAATAATTTTACTTATATTTTGTCAAAAACAATTTATTTATTTTTGAGAATCCAATTTTCGGGATTAAAAATGTGGCTGAAAAATCTAAAATAAAATATAACACATAAATGTCTTAATCGTAGACTAAATGTGTTCGAAAATGCAAAGACTTATCAATTATTATGTTTTAATATAATTTTAAATGTAAAAACTAAAAACTTTAATTTGTAACTTTAGTCTCACATTAGTTTTGGACCATAAAATACCATCTTTCATGAAATGTTTACCAACTCAAGAAATAGGCTTTTCCTTAAAGCTAACGATGTTCTTATCCACTTATCGTATGGCTGAGAAAGAATTAATTTGTACGATGAATTTCGTTTTTCACGCACACAACATTAATTGGCAAAAAAAAAAATCAATATTTAGTTTCGGATGAACCCGAATTATAGCATAAATGAATCTAATTAATATGATGTGAGGAACTGAAAATGCTTTAGAAACGTAGTTCTCAACTTGAAAGGTGACATTCACCATGCATGGTCCCAAAGCTCTCGTACAGCATTTAGAAAACCACGTTAATTTGCAAATCAAAATGAAAGGGATAAGAACACATGTATCCACCACAAACTCAACTCAATAACCAATAAGGACAACATATACTTAATTATCTTTTTGTAATTTTATGCTGTGTGTACCATAAATAATGAGTCTCGTTTATTATGGTTAAGAAAAGTATTTTTGAATATTATATATATCAATTTTATTTTTATCATATTTTTAGGTCGATATAATTATTGAATAAAATGAGCAAGAGTAACATATGTTAAACATTCGACCTTTGAAAGAGATTTTATTTTTTCTCTCTTCTATTAAAAATAATACTATAACTAAAAGAAATGTGACATGTACCAAAATCTCAAAATTGACCTCTTCTATTTCAACTAAGACATAAAAATAGGGGTCATTATTGTAAAATACATAAAAACAATTACAGATTTTTCTTAATATGTACTATGTTACTGTATACACACTGCACTACACTACACTACACTTTCTAATTTTAGTTAGAATTAAAATGTTAAATTTAAATTAAAGGAGTCCGAGCCATGATATATCACATGTTTATTATATTACATTTAATTATAGATTGTGTTTAATAAAAAAATTATAGATTGTGTAAACTTATTTGTCTGAATATTTTTCTTTGTAAAACATATATATAAATATTTATAACTAATATATAAAAAGAAAAAAATTGACAGTGAAAAATATAAAAAAATTACGATATAAATATTTGTTATTAATACGTAAAAATAACACGAGACATGTTTAAAAAAAATATGTGATAAATATTTATAATAAATGTATAAAAATTAAATATATATTTATTAATGATAAATATAAAAAATTACTAGATAAATATTTGTCACTGATACATAAAAAATATAAAATAAGTATTTATTAATAATA
>JBBPBO010000005.1:77779019-77880559 GCA_037974295.1 Cicer cuneatum
ATATAAAACATATGATAAATATTTGTCATTAATAAATACTAAAAAAATATAAAAATAAATTTTTATCATTAATAAATATTAAAAAAAATGTAGGATATATATTTGAAATTGATGCATAAAAAAACATACGATATATATTTAGTGGTGATAAATATAAAAAATTATGAGATAAATACTTGTTATTGATACATAAAAAATATAGAACACATATTTGTTAATTATAAATATTAAAAAAATATGCGGGATAAATATTTATAACAAATACATAAAAAAGCAAGGGATAAATATTTATCAATAATAAATATTAAAAATGACGAGACCAATATTTACCGTCGTACATAAAACAAACACATGACAAATATTTATCATTTATAAATATTAAAAAAAACAAGTGATAAATATTTATAATTAATAGATAATAAAATACAGGACAAATTTAATAACTAAAGCATTAAAAAATACAAAATAAATATTTGTCAATGATAAATATTAAAAAAAAAACATAGGATAAATATATATAACTGATGTATGAAAAAATACAGGACGAATAATTTTCAACGATAAATATAAAAAATCATGGGACAAATATTTGTTGTCGATAAATATTAAAAAAATATTGGATAAATATTTGTTATTGATAAATTTTAAAAAATGGGACATATATTTCTTACTGATACATACAAAAAAACAAGACAAATATTTGTCATTGATAAACATAAAAATAAATCAGGATACATATTTATAACTAATACATAATAAATACCGGACAAATATTTATCTTTGCTAAATATTAAAAAATGAGAAATAAATATTTATAAATGATGCATTAAAATACACGAGATAAATATTTGTTAATAATAAATATAAAAAATACAAGACATATATTTATCACTATTACATAAAAAACACATAATAAATATTGTCAGTAATTAAAAAACATAAGACAAATACTTTTTCATTAATTAAAAATTTAAAAAATCTGAAACAAATATCTTCCATTGATACATACTTATCACCAATATATAAAAAAAAAAGTGGAACAAATACATGTGAATAATACAAAATAATTTTTTTTTAATTTCAACCCAACGAGACCATTTTTTTAACTTAAAAGACAAAAATGTCCATCAACCAAAAAAGCAAGACATCGTCATGTTCTCTGGTCGAGGGGCGTACGTGTAAAAGACAACAAAAACCTCCTTCTATGTGTACTTCTTTGCATAATAGCTAGGGAGAATAAAATATTTTAGAGTTTGTTTCCACGAGAGATTTTGAAGAAATTAGGATGTTAGGAAATATTTTTTTAAAAGATGAGTGCCACAAATACATTTTCTGCCACACTTTACAACAAATTTTTCTTTTTTGTTAGTTGAAATTAATTCCCAAAAATCCTCCCAACTTATGTGAGTGATATATATTAGTGGAAACTATATAGACTTTAATAAATATAAGATATTATGTTGGAAATTGTGTGTTAATAGAGTATTATTAACGTAATTTTTTTAAAAAAAATTTATTAGATTTAATTTTTAAAAAGTTGGCATTAATTATTATTCCTATAAGTTACAAGTCAAACTTTTATAACTGATTTGGCACCGCTTTTTTGGGAATAGGTTCTCATCATTTTTCCCTCTCATGTGTTTCCCTCTTATCAGTAAAAAATAATGATTTTGGAAAACTATAATTCTATGAAGTTTATCGATTGATATTGTTTGTGTTTGAAAATAAAGGTGATATAAATCCATATAATATTAATTTATACATAAAGAATTAGAAAGTTATCTTAAAGCAGGAGGATGATAATGGTTTAGATTGTAAAATTAAGAAATATATTATAGATGATTATCATATCTTTGTTGATCCTATAATGCACATATCTCTCCATATATATTCTTAATTTATACTTATTTTCGTTTGAAGTTTTAATAATAGCAAATTTTCTTTCTGTTTTTTAAAAATAGTTTAAATGCCATGTACTTTACACTGTCAGTATATTCTTTAAATATATTTTAAAATATATTTCAATGTAAAATACACATTGAAATATATGTAAAATTCAACAAATTTATTTCTATTAATTCATTAATAAAACTAAAATTAACATTTTATAAATAAATATGAATTTTTTTCAGTAACATATTCTTTGACATGATTTTTTTTTCAAAGAAATAATGATAGTAACTCATTATTTGATACACATTTTTGGAAATGAGATTTTTCTCCATTCTTTTTTTCTCATGTACTCTCAGATGTGTCTAATCTCACAGTTAAACTTTTTCTCTCATTTTTTTATATTAAAAACTTTTCCCACATCTTTGTATACAACACTATATTTCAATTTCAATTGAGAGAATTAATTCCCTATTTTTTATTTTTTTTTTATTTTTGAAATTTATATGAATCCCTCAAATTTATTAAAGATTCATACAATTCATGAGATTTATTTAAATTAAAGCAAAAGGAATATATATATATATATATATAGAAGAGTATGTTGTTAACGCAACTAAAAATATGATAATATTCAATCTTAGTGATACATTTTTCATACATTTGTACAAAAAACTATTTTTTCATACATTTTTCATACAAATTATTGTTTCATTGTCCATCCCACAATACATGGGCAGCCCAAACTCTGTCATAAACATTTTATTATTATTATTCTCTTAGAATTTTTGTTATTGAATTTAGCTAATTAATAGCAATTTTGATTCCTTTATTTTATATATTCATAAAATTGACCTTTAATTTTAACATCTCTCAAATAGAAATGTGACATTTTTAAATGCATAAGCATACAAATTGATAATGTAGATTCTTTTAGATAAATTAACTATTTACATGTCATTAATTACATTAAAAAAATGAATAATTTTGAATTTGAAAAGTTTAGATGGTTTTTTTTCAATATTATAAGTATCGATTATTTACATAATCATTTAAAACATATCAAATCACTATTTTTAGTCTAAAAATTTGAATGAAAGACAAAAAATATATACTTTTTAAATGGAAAAATCAATTGCATGATTTAATAAAAATATATTGGAGAATAAAACTACAGTTAAACTTAAAATTTATAAAAAATAAGGAATTTATAAAAAAAAAATATTACTCATATCAATACCTCTATCATGGTATCTATAGCTCTTTTTTTGGGCATGATAATGCTCAACCTCGAAGCTTATTCGATAAGCTTGTCCCATGACATCTTCTACAAATCCCGCATAAAACTCAATGAGTCATTGCATTTGCAACAACATGCATGCGATTGCTTCAATAATTAGAAATGGCAACAATTTTGCAAAATCACAAGTTCATTTGACCTTAATTATTTTAAAAACTTGGATTTAAATTTGGCCAGTATTTAATGGCAAAAGATTTTTTTGCATTTTAATGAGACTAGATTGCACCATACAATAAAGATAAAATAACAAGAAAATTAGGTAGCTCAAATGGTTTGAGCTAAGAGTTAAAAATGGTAAATGATTGAAAGGAATAAAGTTCAAACTCTATTAAACGAGAAAATTAATAATTTAACTTAATTATATTTCAAAAGATAAATCACATGTAATTTGAAACTTAAAAATAATTTAAAGAACCACAGGTGCAGTTTTGTTTGATTAATTTTTTTTGACTTAAATATACTTTTAATTCTCTTATTTTAATTAAAATAAGATTTTAGTCTTCTAATTTTTGAATACAGGATTTTAGTCTCTCAATTTTATAAGTTCTAAGATTTTTGGGTAAACCACCATTTTACTATCGAATAATCAAAATAGTCCCTAAAACATATAACTTATTATCATAGAAATTCTTGAATAATACAATTTACTATTAAAATAGTCTTTTACCACTAAACTTACTTACATTTTAATGAGTCGAGGATGAAATCAAGTTTTTTACTGAATCAGTGATTAAAATGATAGCATCTTATACTTTCAAAAACTAAAATTGTAATTTACCACTAATATTTTTCCACACAACCCAATTTAAAGTTTATGTATTAGAAACTCTGTCACATAATATCAATAATTAGAAACGGGGATGTCAACGGGAGAGGCACCAGTAGTACTCCCCCATGATTTAATGTGAATTTTTTTGCAAATATTGTTTTTTTATGGATATATCCATGGATGTATTAAATTAAGAGAAATATTCATATATAATTATAAATAAAATTTCTGTAAATTTAGTTTAAATAAAAATATGAGAATAAAACTACATTTAAACATATAAAATTTTAATCTTAAATAAATATTATATGCACGTATATATGAGTCTTAATTCATTATATTGTAACATATATTTATGACATGTGAATTTAGATACAAAAGAAGAGAAGGAGACAATTAAAGCATATGCACATAGAGCAAAACAAGGTAAAGATTCAGTTAAGTATGAAGCTGTTTTTGAAGTTCCAAACGATTTTGGGGAAATTGGTGCAATTATAGTTGAGAATGAACATCATAAGGAGATGTTCCTTGAAACCATCGTCGTCGAGGATCGTATTCGTTTTGACTGTTACTCTTGGATTCACTCAAAGTTTGATAGTTCCACCAAGAGGATCTTCTTCACAAATAAAGTAAATAATTCCTCTCATTTAACATATATATCAAACAAGTAGAATAATCAAGTAATTAAGTTTTGACCGAGTTTGATTTCTCTTTTTTTAAAAAAAAAATAGTTTTTAGCTAGCTTTAAATAGTTTAAAAAGAAAAAACTTGTTTCATTATTTTGTTAATTCATTTAATTTTTTTAAAATTAAAAAAATAATATTATAGAGAAATGTGATGTTTGTGTTAATTTATTGGGATAGTGTTACAAACCGTCAGAAACACCAAGTGGTTTAAGAAGAGTAAGAGATGAAGAGTTGAATAATTTAAGAGGTAATGGAGAAGGAGAACGAAAGAGATTTGAAAGAGTATATGATTATGATATTTATAATGACATTGGTGATCCTGATAAAAACCTTGATTTTCAAAGACCTCCTTTAGGAGGAACTAAATTACCTTATCCTAGACGTTGCCGTACAGGTCGTCCACGTTGCGAGGCAGGTACTATATATATATATATATATATATATAATTATTTTATTTTATTTATTTATTATCTTTTAACATAAATTAATTAATTGTTTTAATGTCACTTATGTTATGCAGATTCATTATCCGAAAAAAGATGTAGAAAATTTTATGTTCCAAGGGACGAGTGTTTCTCAGAGGTGAAGGAGTTAACATTCTCAACAAAGACATTACATTCAGTGTTACTAATATTGCTTCCAACATTGGGAAAAATTATTAAAGAAAAGGAACTTGCATTTGATTTCTTCCACGACATAGATTCACTTTTCAGCATTGGACTTGATTTGCCTCCTGAAAGTGAAACAGAGAAGGGGTTACTAGGGTCCATAATGCCTAGACTTGTCAAAAACATTTCTGGTGATAGGACACATGTCCTTCACTTTGAGACCCCAGAGACAATAAACAGTGAGTCATTAAATAATCTTTTTTGTTTTATTAGATTCATTTGTATTTGTATTGTGTCACATTACTTAAATCAATTTATGTTTGGTTTGCAGGGGACAGGTTTTTCTGGTTTAGAGATGAGGAATTTGCTAGACAGACACTTGCCGGTCTCAATCCATACAGCATTAAATTGGTTAAAGTAAACATTACTTGAATTTGAATACTTCATTTGAAAAAAAATAATTATTTATAAATACAAGTCATTTTTAAATAAATTATAATAAATACCATAAGTATTTTAAAATATGAAAAGTTAAATTTAGTTATATACTAATACAAAATATACTTTAGATTGATTTATGTATAAAATAAATACATTAACTAAACTACTCTTATGAAAATATTCTATGTTTTAAAAAAAGTAAAATATAGAATATGTTTATATGTAGAGATGGAGGAAGTGATTAAATTGATGAGTCATCGTATAGAAAAAAAGTAGTTATTTTAAGAATAATAATTAAATGAAAATACTCTTAATATTTAAAAATATAAAAAAATTATAAAAATATATCATATCATTTAATATTTTAAATACATCTACAAACACAATAAAATATATAAAACAACTAAATTTTTACGATAATTATAAATCAATAATAGAAAAGTAACTAGAAAAAATATATGTCGAGCCAATGATCGAACAACTAAATTATAAAAATAATATCTCAATAGTAGAACAAATAATAGTAAATATGTATATTATATCATCCACTTAAGTTCACAAGTTCGCGAATTCAAAATACAAAATTCAAAATTTGCTATTAAAATCAAATATATTTAGATTTAAATGGGTTGGTTTGACTTCAAGGACAAGCCTAGTTTAGGAATGGGAGAGCCAAGGCTACCCCAATTTTTATAAGTTGGTATATTTATATATTTAACTATCATAATAATATATATTACTTTGATATAAAAAATAAGCAAAAAAAAAAAAAATTGATGTATCTGATTTAAAATTTAAATTAGAGACATTAATTTTGTTTAACCTATTTTTTTTTATATTTGAAACGGAAATAGTACTTATCTATTTCAAACAAATCTATTTGTCAAAACTTAACAGATATAAGACAATAAAAAAAATTATCACTTGATTTATAAATTTATTTGTTTTGTTTTGACTGTTTCAATCTCTACATCAACTATAAAGAAAACTTTATCAACACTTAAAATTGTTAAGACAAAACTTAAAAATAAAATAGATGATTTGTTTTTTTGCAAGTAACTTAATTGCTACAGTGAAAACGAGATTGATAGTCTATTAAATACATCATCAATTATGGATGAATTGACCCCTTAAAGTGTTGTCAAACTATTTTTTTCTTCTAAATAGCTATATTATCAAATTTATTTGCTTTGTGTTGTTTTAATTTACATTTACACAAATACAATTATTCTGATTTTTTTTTTGCTTTATTAGTTAAATTTAATATATTATTTCTTAAAATATCTTTCATTTTTTTCTTATTATATTTTACCTCGACCTTAAATGAATTGAATTAAAATACATATTATATTAATTTAGATGGTTGAATTTTTGCGCTGATCTGTACCCGTCAAACCCCTAATATCCATTATCACTATAACGTTAAAGCCTGTTATAGATTCAATGTATCTTGTGAGGTTGGATTATACTGAAGTTGTAAAACAATATTTCAGATAAAAAAAAAAAAGTCTATTCATATATTAAATCGGTTTTGAATGACGTTGGTTTGACATATATTTTCTCAAAGTTGACATATTTTGGACTATCTTAGAATCTAACTGAAGACAATTATTTTAGATGGTTGCTTTTCTAACTCCATAATTCTCAACATTTTATTAGATTATAAGATTTGGTAATAAAAAAATTAAATTTGATAAAAAAAAAAGAGATTAATGATTTATCAGAAATTTTAATCTAATAGTTTTTTCTTTATATTTTAAATAAACATTAGGGTGATTACCAACCACCATTTTCTAACTCAAATGTCAATCAAGCACAAAATTTAACAGACAATTTTCTAGCCCAAAATAAATCGGTTTTTAAATTGAGTCATCCAAAAATCTAACAAAGACAATTTTGTTTTTGTTGACAGGAATGGCCATTGAGGAGTAAGCTTGACCCAATTACATATGGTCCAGCAGAATCAGCAATCACCTCAGAAATTATCAACCAAGAGATTGGAGGCATACTTTCTGTACAACAGGTTTAAATCATTTAATTTATTTATTTTCAATGATGTGATATTCTTATAATTTAATTTCATTATCTTGGATTCTAAAACATAAATATTTTTACTAGTGTTCTTTTAAGAGGCACCTACACCATATTACATTTTTAAGTGAACAAATGAAGTCTTCATTCATGTTATAATTTTATATGAAAATGTATGATGGTTTTGCAGGCAATTGAACAAAAGAAGCTATTCATGCTAGATTACCATGACATACTTTTACCTTTTGTTAGCAAAGTACGGAAATTGAAGGGAAAAACATTATATGGATCACGAACTTTGTTCTTTCTAACCCCAGATGGGACACTTAGGCCACTTGCCATTGAGCTTACTAGACCACCAATGAATGGAAAGGGTCAATGGAAGCATGTTTTCACACCTTCTTGGCACTCAACTAGTGTTTGGCTTTGGAGGATGGCAAAGGCTCATGTTCTTGCACATGACTCAGGTTATCATCAACTTGTTAGTCATTGGTAAGTAACATAAATAATATGATGTTAGGAAATTTTGTGAAAAACAGTAAGTTAGTTAATTGAATTTGAAGTGTTTGGTTAAATTAGTGGTTGAATTAATTGATATAGACAAAATAACATAAAAGATATTTTTAATTAAGATAATGAGGGTAAAAATCAAAACAAATATGGTATGCTATAAATTCAATTATTTGAAGTAACATATGAAAAAATAGATATTAAGTGTCACATTTAAATTTTTTGTATGTATGATATATTATTTATCATTTTAAAATACTGACGAATTTTTAATTATATTTTCACTAATACTTTTTTTAATTCTATTTCAATCCACCTAACAATCTCAGTGTCCCACTAATTACTATATTAAAAAGGGTAATTTAATCAATGAAATTCATTATATCATGAAAATAAACACATTCAATATTTTTCTTTAAGTGTAATAACCTTAAACAACACTTACATGAGATTGAAGGAGCATATTGTTGCATCTTGGTTTCATTTAATTTTTCCCTTTTAATTAATTAGAATAGTGTTAACTTGTTATTTTCTTAACATTGCAGAGAAGAATAAAATTAACATTAAATTTTTGTTTTGTTTGGTAGGCTGAGAACACATTGTGTGACAGAGCCATATGTTATTGCAACTAATAGACAACTTAGTGTGATGCACCCTATATACAAATTGCTGCACCCTCATTTTCGTTACACAGTGGAGATTAATGCTCTTGCACGTGAAGCTCTTATCAACGCTGATGGCACAATTGAGAGCTCATTTTCACCTGGAAAGTATTCAATGGAGGTTTGCTCTGCTGCTTATGATCTCGAATGGCGGTTTGACACGCAGAGTCTACCTGCAGACCTTATTCGAAGGTAGTCTAGTAACTTGGCGCATGCATGCACACACACACATTGATCAAAATTAATATGATAAATTAAGTAATGTGCGTATGGTCACATATATATTGTTGAGTATGACTCATATCACTTATAAATTGTCACATAAATTAAGTAACGTGCGCACAGACACATATATATTGTTGAGTATGGCTCATATCACTTATAAATTGTCACATAAATTAAGTAACGTGCGCACAGACACATATATATTGTTGAGTATGGCTCATATCACTTATAAATTGTCACATAATTCATTGCGTAATAGAAAATTACGGTAATCTCTCTGCTGTCAGAGCGTAGGCACAATAACTTTTCTTACTTTGAAACCGAATTTTCTATTTCCAACGAATTTATTTATAATCCTTAAATGATAGGGGAATGGCTGTGGAAGATCCATTTGCTCCACATGGATTAAGGCTAACAATTCAAGACTATCCATATGCAAATGATGGACTACTTCTATGGGACACTATAAAACTTTGGGTGACTGACTATGTCAACCATTATTATCCAGAACCAAGTCTTGTAGAATCAGATGAAGAGTTGCAAGCATGGTGGACCGAGATTCGAACGCGCGGCCATGCCGACAAAAAAGATGAACCATGGTGGCCAATTCTTAAAACTCCAAAACACCTCATTGGAATACTCAATACAATCATATGGGTAACTTCTGGTCACCATGCCGCTGTGAACTTTGGACAATATACATATGGTGGTTATTTCCCAAATAGGCCAACTATTACTAGAACAAAAATGCCAAATGAGGACCCTACAGATGAAGAGTGGAAAAAATTCATTGCAAAACCAGAAAGAACACTTCTAAAGTGTTTTCCTTCACAACTTCAAGCAACTAGGGTGATGGCTGTGTTGGATATATTGTCAACTCATTCACCTGATGAGGAATACATAGGTGAGAAAATGGAACCATCATGGGCTGAAGATCCTGTCATATATGCTGCCTTTGAAAGATTTAGGCAAAGGTTGAAGAAACTTGAACAGTTAATTGACGAAAGGAATGAGAATCCAAAGTTGAAGAACAGAAATGGAGCTGGCATTGTCCCTTATGAGCTTTTGAAGCCTTTCTCAAAACCAGGTGTGACAGGAATGGGGGTTCCTTGTAGTATATCTATTTAAAATTGACAAATTGATGTTATGCATGTATCAGCCTCATGTTACATGTTTTCGACACATGTTATAGCATTGAAGTTATGTTTATTTGCTTGATCTTGAATGCAACAAAATAAGAATATCCGCTTAGCAACATGATGCGGCAAAAGTGATAGATGCTTGGTTTTCTTAACCATTCAATTGTGAGTTCGAACCTTGATCAGTATGAAAAAATATATGTTGGAAGAATTCAGCCCCTTAAATGAACTTCCGTTACCTCGTCGGATTAGTCTCAGTTGCGCGCAGACATACTTTGATAGGCTTTAAATTAAACATGACACAGTCACAAATACTGAATTTTCATACACATTTATCCTTTCATGTTTTCTACTCCCTAATCTCAATGTAGTATGCAATAGATAACTCAAAGCAGAACATCACTAAAAATTAAACCAATTATAACAGATATATAGATACTTACAAGTTAAGAAAACTAATTTTAAATTAAAGTTGCTCTTGATTAATGACCAAGTTCATATCATATTACTGGGGATCATCATGACATACATCAAGTTGTAACTTTAGTCTTTTTTAAGAAATTTCTTAAACCAATGAGCAGAGAGCTTTTTGTGCCTTTTAAGATTATCTTTGTAATCCACGAAGTTAATTCCAAAACGCACTGTGTAGCCAGCAATCCATTCAAAGTTGTCCAAAAGTGACCATGCAAAATATCCTTGTACTTTCACACCATGCCTTAGTACAAAAAACCAACAAATGATAATAGAGTTAAATTAAAATGCATAAAACTAAATTTGATAGGAATAAAACAGATTGATGTCTCATAGTAAAGAGTGAGATAAGAAAAAGAAAGAAAAATGTTGAATATGTTGTAAAAATGGCAATTGCTAAGGTGGGGAACTGTCACATGTGGTCTACAATAAACCGATGCTTGAAAATCGTTCATAACATAGATGATGACATACATCGCCCCGTTTAAGTAGAAGTTCATGGTCCACATCTTTACAGCTGAGATGATGATCTAATTGTTGCTAATTCAACAAACCAAGAGAAAACAAATGCAAGTTGAGTTTCAAGACACTTATATTTGTTTTCCTTGTATTTTTCCGAACATGTATCGATTGGATCACCATCTCAATCATGAAAACGAACAATAACATGAACTTCTTACTTGCGAAGAGCAGCACTGATCACTGTTAGTGTTTTAAATAACTTTTAAGCATGGTCCACTATAGATTATATGAAACACTTTCTCACCCTAGAAGCCGAAAGGAAACTATAAAAAGGATAGTGTGTGAAACTAAGATAATTCATTATGAAATAAGTACAGAGGTGATGCCGACTTACTTGATTGCAGATGAAATATAATAAAGATGGCGATAAAAGTAATCAATTCTATAAGTATCCATGAGAGCCTTTTCAAGTGGTAGTGTTGGATCATTGAACTCGTCGATGCCTATAATTTAGTTTTTAAAATTTGAAAATTTTAGTTTATTAGACAGTTGACATGATTAGGAAAAAAAGAATGTAATTTAAGTATTACCATTTTCTGTTATGTAAATCAAAGGGTTGTTATAGTTTGTCTTTATGTACAACAGTAGTTCCTGAATCCCCCTTGGATAAACAAATAGCCAAGGTGAAGCTGCCTATACATAAATGGTGTTTCTTTGTTATTCATCAAACAAAGTAAATCATAGAAATAAAGAATCAGATAAAACAGTAATTAACTGCAAGAGAGTTTTACTCACCCTTGGTCCAATTGGTATCCCGTTACGTTCAGCTGGCATCAGTCATAGCAGCAAATATATTACATTAAACAAAGAAATTATCTTCTTTACTTAGAATAAAAAATGAAAGAAAGTATTACATAATGATTTTTCTATCAATGGTTATTTCAATTTAATCAATTGATGCATATTCATTTTATATAACTCTTAATTTCGTGGTCATAAATCATATTATATATAATGAAAATTCTTCATTATGAGTTGTGATCAATGTGTTGTTACTTGTTAAATTGAGATGACTATCCTTGAAATAGTTAGGTTTGCTTGTGTCATTATTTGAATGGGGTATATTGGCAGCATAATTGGCAGTGTAGTAATTGATTCCAATAAAATCAAATGAGCCAATAAGCATCTTGGATTGCTCTTCAGTGAACTTTGGCAATCTGTTTCCCACAAAAGACACCATGGTTGATGGATAATTTCCTGTTGTCATTGGCTGCATAAACCTGCAAACAAATCTATTAAGAACCATGAACCGTAACATGAACACACACATATATACTAGGTTTTAAATTGTGCCCGTTATTATGTTACAATTCATGATTTTGTAGACAATTGCGGACAAATGTGTCTGATGCAGCTGCAATTGCGGTCACACAGGTAAATTAAAACCTTGACATTATGGTTAAAATTGCAGTCACGGACATATATTAAAACTTACACACACAAAGAAGAATTGTAGAATATAGCCATTACCATCCAAACATGAAATTAAGAGCACGCAGGGCAGCTTGTTGATCTAATATATCATTTGAGAATGGCAAAAACCAGTGACAATTTAAGGTGATGCCTATTGAACCATTTTGAGAAGCCTGTTCCCATTCAAGTTAATTAATGTTTTGGATAATCATAACAAAAACAAGAATTCTATTACTAATAATATGGAACATGCATAGACAAAAAGATAAAGGTTAAATGGTTAATGATTCTTCAGTGTTGTACCTGATAATTGGTTTTATACATTTTGACAGCAGCTGCATGAGCAAGGAGTTGGTTGTGAGAAGCCATGTAAGGTTCTGTACTCATACTGTAAGAGAATGGCTCATTAAGAGTAATCCAATGTTTCACCCTGTCTCCAAATTCCTTGAAGCATAACTCTGCATAGTCTTGGAAATCATTTCTGCACATAGAAATTCAACAACAATAACAACCAAACCTTATATAATAAGGTAGGGTCGACTACATAGATTGAACAATGCTGTAATACTCTATCATAGACCATGCACACAGAAATGTTGGATATTTTAGAATAGTTTAAAAGTTTTAATACTAAGTCCCACATTGCTTGGGACCTACTTCTCTATTGGATTATAGATGTTTGTGACTTTTTATTTTTTTTGAAGAAATAGATGTTTGTGACTTGGTTCTTGATCGTTTTTCGTGGATTGTTGTATTCATGATTTAAAATATTGGTCGACAAACTAGGAATTCAATGCTGTTAATATATAAGCAGCCATCAATTTATTATTGCTTGAATGAAAATTTGTATCATGCTCTAACTTACATGATATCAGGGCTCAAGAAACCACCATACTCGTCTTCTAAGGCTTGGGGAAGATCCAAATGCAAAAGAGTAACGAATGGTATGAGACCTGGATCAATAATTCCATCAGGTAATATTACTATGATTATGAACATCATGAATATGATATTACTAATAAAAGTATTGATTATGCATTACCATTATCAAGTAGCTCATTGATCAGGTTGTTGTAATATTTGATTCCTTCTTGGTTTATACCTGCATTTACTTTTCCTTCTGCATATTTGTTAGAGTTGTTAATGTAAATGAAAGATTCAATTATATTAAACTGTTAAGTATGTGATTAAATTCAAGATTTGTTATTACTTGGCAATATCCTTGACCAAGAGATGGAGAATCTGTATGCATCTGTATTCATATGCTTCATGATTGCAACATCTTCCTATTAAAATGTAAAATTGGTTAATAAATATACTAGATTAAATTCTAAATATATGATAATATTATATCTCTTCATGTTCCGTAATGTAAGAGTTTTTTGAGCGGGAGATATTGATAATTAATATCTATCTGTTGTTACAATTTATTTATTTTTTTAAAAATAATCACTTTTAGAGTTTTTATTTATTTATTTATTTGCCGGAGAATTTTGAAAAAAATGCAAATCTAAAACGAATTAAAAAACTATTTTAAATAAGAAGTTATTTTAAGTAGTTTATCTTTATACTCATTTTTTATAGATGATATTTTAAAGAAATGTGATTTTTATTATAATAAATAAAATTAAAATAACTTTTATGTTTTTCTTAAAAATATTATTAGATACCAAAATTATTAAATATTTTTTCATAATATGTAACAAAGGATGTCAAATTCCACTTGTGGTAAAATCATACAAAAATTATAATATTTGATGGGTTTTGTCATACAAAAATTACAATAATTGGATGTACCTTATAACGGCGGTACTGATCAACAGCTACATCTCCATTGCTTCTATCCACTATTCTCTCTGCATGCAATAACACCAATTACTACATTAAAAAAAATAAAAGTAAACACTCTTGTACTTTAAATTTTTTGAGTATACTACAACACTCAATTATTTGAGGACACGTCTTTTTATACTTAATTATTTTTTAAATAAATTTAAACCATAGGTTAATTGTATTTTATAGGTAGGATATCCAACTTTTTCATGAGTACCGAAAAATTTAACAAAAAAATACTACTGCCAGAAGCCACAGGGAGTTGCATTACGATTATGAAATTAAATATCTTGATCAATGCTTCTGTTTCTTTTCTTCAATATCCAATTTGCTCAGTCAATTTTCAATTTGAATTTTTATTTTATTTTTATAGATGAAATAGTAAAGAAGTTCACGCACAATTGTAATATTTTAAATTCAAACCACGACATAATATTCAATATAATAATATTAACAGTTGAGCTAGACCTTACATATATTTTCAATTCAATGTTAGCTCAAAAAATACTTTTCCCATCCACAAATTGACTTCTAGAACATGCCCAATTTATTTACTAAAACAAACAGAACATGCCCAATTTTACAGACAAAAGAGGAGCTTCATTCTGTATGTTACGTTTGGATTGGAAAAATATTTATTGGGAGAGTTTAAAGCAGCATGGTCCAGTAACAGTGACTTTAAATTTCTTTGGTTTTTAATCTTTTGGGTTGTCACATATTGCTTTCAGGCACACTCACATGCACATCACATTTATTTTAACCACCTCTCTCTGAGTTACGGAATTAAATCAATTTAAATAAAATTTTATGAATAATAAATGAATTTAATTTATATAATCCGTCATCTGTCAATCAATTATAATAATTGGATTATTGATACGGTTTAATTTTAAACCTAACTATTTCTAAATTTACAAATAGTGTATATTAATTAATCTCACATAAATACTTCAAAAAGTTGTGTCATCAATAATCAATAATATTAAGGAAAGAAATATATTTATATTTCTTAAAAATATGATTAAATTTTTCTTGTGCATGGTGCCGGTCCACTAGTTAATTAATAAAACAGAACATGTGAAGCAAGCACCTTTTATTCTCCATTCAAGTTATTCACCAAATTGAGATAATTAAGGATTAAATTAAGGAAGAAATAAAGAAAAAAATTTCAAAAAATAAATAAAGAAAGAAATATACCTGGGTATTTATGAGTATAGTAATCCCATATACATTGTCCTCTTCCGGCTTCATTTGCAGCTCCTTCATACTACATTACCAACCCAAAAAATAATGAGAAGTGCTAGCAACACACTTTCTTTGATTGATTAAAATCCATATGAATTCTATCAAATCATATGGTTCTCATATGAATTTGGTGAGACCCATGTAGATTTTAACCAATAAAGTGTGTTGAAAAGTTTGTATTAAAGAGTGTCTTATTAAGTTATTCAAAAATCATACTATACAAATTAACCTCCTATTCTTATGTTTTAATAGTATTATGAGAGATATACTTAACACTCGTTTGGTAACATGGTGAGAGCAACTAAAGTTACTAGTTGTAGCATTTGGTTGGACGCTAGTCTTCACCATGAAAACTGAAGTTTCCAAACACACTTACTAATCTTTGGTTTTTAAGTTTTTTTATTTTTGTTCTAAATTTTTTGTTGCTTTAGAAAATCAAGATATAGTTAAACTTAAATACATATTTTCCTTTGTACCCTTACAAAAATGAAAAACATGCATTAAATGAATCAAAGGTAAATAGTTCTATGCTTCTATAATTTTGTTGTTGTTTAATATGAGTGTTCAAACGTTAAAATATTTGAAAGGAATGGAGTATTTGCTTAGACTTTCTGATAATCTTATGAAGATGTGAAACAGAGAATCTGTCTCCACAAATCTACAAACTCACCTGGTAGGAGGAGGATGCAGTACCAAAAATGAAACCTGTGGGAAAACTACTACGGTTTAGAGAAGCATTATCAACAAGTGTAGGAGTAACAGCTTCAGTGATTTCTGTAACAGACGAGATAATAATTATAATAAGAGTCAAGACACCAAGGTAGAGGAGATATAGATAGCTATTGAATGCCATGCTCATATGAAAATTGTGATAATTTTTCCAAATTCCAATTAATGGTGGAAGTGAATATAGATATATATTTGTGAAACTTGATTATTTTTCAAGATGAAAGGGATATATAGGAAAACTACCACTTGTACATGACAGGAGACAAGACATGGGCGAATTGAAAATTGGAGTATGCCTAACTTGTGTTTGAATGCACTTGATGTTTTAATAATTAATATAGTTCCTCTTTGTTCTTTGTTAGTATCCTTAAGAAAAATAAATAAAATTCTTTGCATATGAAAATCAGAATATGTATGGAGTTATATGACTGTCATTTACTGTTACATCTGACATTAAATAATTAAAAAAAAAACTGATCAGTATAAAGTACTTTCTAACGTGTACGTTGATACTACATTAATCAAGGAAATGGACATTTTGTTAGTAATAAAAATTAAACACTTGATGTTTAAAAGTATAACTTAACTCAATTGACCAAAAAAAAAACTCTCATTGATGTGAAAAGTATTTATAAAAAGTAAAATATATAAATACAAATAAGTGCTACAGAATCAATATAAATTATATGCACTTACAGGTTGGTCTCAAGTGAGTTTGGATTAGGTTCAAGAGAAATAATTACTTTTTTACTAAAAAAACAAACAAAAAAATATGTTTTTTTGGTGATAGAATAATATTCAAGATGAAATCAATTTCATTGAAAATTGTGTGTATAAATTCAAATCCAAAATAATTAAAGCAAAAATGATGAAGTCCTATCAATAGGTTGAAGAAATTGGACAGAACAAAATTTTCTGTGGTGGGAGCTTGACTTCCTTTCTTTTCATTCTTGTGAGAGGCACTTAGTATAGCAAGCATGGAGGAATACATGTAAGCTACTATAGTTATGTCAACTGCAGATCATATAAAATAGCGGTTTGTTATGCTATAATGCTTTGGAGCCGCAACAGTGGCTATTTGAGAACACTTTGTACTTAATAGCTATTCACTATGCTATAGTGCTACAACGCTGTTATAGCGGCTATTTGACAATACTTACTCGCTCATGTTGAAGAGGGGGATGACAGATTACTTTATCACCTGAATGGTTATTAGGAATGCTCAATTGATGTCTGCCTTTGCCTTGTAGGCCGATTCTTCACTGATAAACCTATCTAGGCATATAACTATAAGAGATTGTATAGCAGCAATCCGACAACCAGTCAAGGGAGTCCCCATTAAAGAGGTCAAACCGATAGTGTTTGTATTTCGGTTCTTCCACAAAGTGGACATGCAAGGAGTCTTTTCTAGAATGTCATGGCTGTTTGACAATCATACATTGATTCTAGAGGGCCATCATGGCTTTCACAACTATTTACTTTATTAGTATTTACCATATCAATATACAAAATATATAATATCCAATAATTGACAAAGACTATCATGAATTGAATTGCATTTTTCGGTAAACCAATGTATCTACATGCACAACAGTTGAAACTAATCCCTCGACAACCGAGATCCATTTAAGGGATTGAAAAGCCTTGGAAAGGGAAAAGGCTACAAAGAGAGGAGTGAAAAGCATTGCAAAGCTTACAATTCACACACTCATATATACATGTTAGACAGTTGCAACATCTAGATACTCATTGGGTAAAAGAGGGCAAATAAGAAGTGATTTACTAAATTTGAATTGTTTTATTTCTTGGAGATCTATACATTGCATTTCATATCACTTCTTTCTAATTTGAAGTTCACCATAACAAAACACTTTTTCTTGGAACTGTGCCGAATACTATATGCCTAAGATATTTTGAGGAAATTCTTGAACCAATGAGCCGAGAGTTTTGGGTATCTTTTCAAGTCATCTTTAAAATCTACAAAGACGAGTCCAAATCGCACGGTGTAGCCAGAGTCCCATTCCAAGTTATCCAACAATGACCATGCAAAATATCCCTTTACATTCACACCATCCCTTCATGCATAAAGGTCAATAAAAGAAAGAGTTAACCCAAAAAAGATTTACCCTTGTACAAGTTTTCTACACATTGCTTTCACACTTAAAATCAAAAAGAAATAACCTTCCCATTTTCCCATCAAAGGTTAATGTAAAAAGGAAGGGTACTAAACATCATAGGAATAAAATTACTGTGAATCAATATATATAAAACCTACAAATAAATAATTAGGGGCTTAGAGGCTCTTCTCATAAAGCATTACGTACCTGATTGCAGTTTGAAGATAATAAAGATGACGATAAAAGTAATCAATTCTATAAGTATCTATAAGGGATTCTTCAAGTGATAGTGTTGAATCATTGAACTCATCATAACCTATCAATGGATTTCATCAAATTTTCATTGGCTTTATTAATATTATAGCATTATGCATAATATAATATCGTAGAAAATACGAAGTATAATAGAAGTAGTACCATTTTCAGTAATGTATATTACAGGGTTGTTATACTGCTTTTTGATGAAAAGCAGCAGTTGTCGAAATCCTCGTGGATAAATGCATAACCAGTTGGAAGCAGCCTACATATAATTATAAATAAAACTATCTTTATATTTTAGAAATAATCTTTTGGAGCACAAAAGCTACAAATGAAAACATTGATATGTAAGTTAGCCGTCAATGAAATAATGAAGAACATACCATTGGACCAAGGGGCTTGCCATCATGCTGATCTGTCATTGAAAAATAATAAACCATGCTTACATATAAAGTTCAGAGTAGGTACAATTAGTTTTCTTTCAATTCTGTTTGGCAATTCAATAGAACTGAATTAATTAGTGCAAGCATATAATTAACTTGATAATTACTTGTAAATTTAACAAGAGAATCAGTTTGTAGGGCTGGTCTAGCATTGCGTAGGTAAGGTGCATGAGCAGCATAAAAGGATGAGTAATAGTTTAGGCCCAGAAAATCGAAGGACCCCTTAAGTTGTTCGGATTCTTCATTGGAGAACTTTGGTAGCCGGCTTCCTACCATAGATCGCATGCTTTTTGGATACTCGCCTTTTGTGAGTGGTTCCATATACCTAAAGCAAAACGCAGATGCAATCAATGTATTGAAATACTCTTCTCTGATTTCCTAATACTTTGCACAAATGGCACATAGTTGCATTTGATGTCAGCAGGTCATAAATAATTATGTTTCCTTTAAATTCAAAAATAGAGTGAACCAAAATATAAACTTTCAATTTTATACAGATTCCCAAGACATGGTTTATGTTAACACAAATAACTCCACATAAAAATTAGTGCCAGCACACCAATCTTAGTGGTATATCCACTAGTAGTGGCAAAATTGGGGAAAGCTTTACATATACATGGTGTACCACAACATAATTCAAGTGTAAAGCACTCCCCATCATTGTAGTTGGTTCACAGTCTTCATACTAGGTGTCAAGTAGAATGATACACCATTACATCATATCATCAAATTTTCAAAAATTAATATAATTTCTGTTAGTGTTGAGCTACAAATACTTCAATTAATCTTTACCATCCAAACATGAAGTCGAGGGCTCGTTGTGCGGCATCACGATCTGATATTTCTTTAGAGATCGGCACATACCAGTCAGAGTTTAAGGTAATCCCTATTAAACCATTTTGAGAAGCCTGCACTTTTCAAAATTTAGGTTGTTTAGTTAGCAACAGCTCTAATAAGTTCACACCAAAAACAGAAGCATGATCTACCACCAGAAAGCAATAGTGCATACTTTTTTACTACTTGACCCTTCTATTAGAGATGTTCAAATCTCATGTTATATGAATTTCAGGACATATTCACTGCCGAATTTGAATAGCATTTAGCTTGTAAAAACAGTTCAATAATACAGAGGACCTGATACTTGGTCTTGTACAATTTTGCAGCGGCAGCATGAGCAAGAAGTTGGTAGTGCGAAGTCAAATATGGTTCTGTTCCTGAATCACCTCCTGTGTAATTCATTTTTAATCAATCTGAACATCGACCCGGTGCAAACCTTCCATTTGCATAGCCATTCTTGCTCACACTTCTTGGTTCATTCAATGTAATCCAATGTTTCACCCTATCACCAAATTCCTTGAAGCAAAGTTCAGCATAGTCCCTAAAATCGTCTCTGCAAGCTCATGAATTACATATGTTAATCAATTAATTTGATTTACCGAAAACTTTCCCAAAATTGTCAGACAAATATAGTTCTGGAATGAATATTGGTGTCACTCACACAATGTGAGGGCTTAAAAAACCACCATACTCGTCCTCTAAGGCTTGGGGAAGGTCCCAATGGAAAATTGTCACATATGGTTGCAGACCTGCATTATTCTCAATGATAATTTGTGATTAACAACCACATGAATATGATTCTAATAGATGGTGAAAACTTAATAAATTAATATTGGTGAATCTTCACCATTAGCCAATAGTTCGTCGATGAGGTTGTTATAGTAGTTTATGCCTTCATGGTTTACACCTGCACTAAGCTTTCCTTCTGCAAATGGTTGATAAGAAATTTATAGTGGTTACTACAAATCACCAATATCAAGGGAGCAATATTAACAAAAATATTACTTACTTGGTAGCACTCTAGACCAAGAAATGGAGGATCGATAAGCATCCATATTCATATACTTCATGATTCCAATATCATCCTAAAATACATATACCAATCTATCATGACTCTAAATATAAGTTACATTTGTTTTTCATATACCTTTGCAAAAACAACAATATGAACCATACCTTGTATCGATTATATGAGTCGTCAGCTACATCTCCATTACTCCCATCTTTAATTTTTTCTGCATTCCATTCCATTAATAAATATGAGCAATCTATACATGTCATGTAACTAGGCAATTCAATATATAGTTAAAGCAAGTGTTAAACAATCGGCAGAAGTTTTGTCGACAAAAAAATGAATCAGCAGCCCTCAACGGTGATCACAAGCTCAAGGAGGAAGTGGGCCATTATGGGAAGAAGCCGGCAGGTATGGCTGAGTCAGCAATTCTGTAAGAAGTGAGTTGCTTCCCTTTAATAAATAGATAGTGTTTGGGCACATTCAAACAAAAATATATATCATTTAATTATTTTGAAAAAACACATCATTTTATTCTTTGATCTTTGATCTTTGATCTTTGATCTTCATTTATTTGTGTGAGTGTGCCCAAAAACTATGTATTTATGCTTGTAACCAAGCAAGTATTTCTCATATATAGCCTCCTTATATTCCTTCATTTGACAATAATAAATAGATGAATAATTTTCTCTCTTGATATAAGTTATTTTGTTTTCCTTTCTCAATGATTTCAGAGAAGTTTAACAGCAAGCAATAATTTAAACAAAGAGGACTAAACATCTAGGTCAGATATACAGGGTATGATTTTTATTTTATTTAATTTTTTGCCCCAATTGAACATTAAAATAAAAAAAAACATGATATTCATATTCTCACTATTGAAAAAAGGAAAAAGAAGAAGTAAAGCAACCATACCTGGGTATTTATGAGTGAAGGTATCCCAATTACTGGGTCCTTTTCCACCTTCCCTTGCAGCACCTTCATACTACAAATTCAAATAACATGAAGAAAAAAATGAAATCTCTATAGTAGGCTTCTACATTGCACATTATTAAAAAAAATAACGGAAATTGAAAGAAATAATAAGAAAATTGATGCCTGATATGCAGAGGAGGCTGTTCCGAAAACAAAATCTGGCGGGAAACTGCTTCGATTGAGAGGACGAAAAGGTTCAATTATAGCATCGATACGATAAATGGTATTAATGGATAAAAGAGAGAGTAACAGAAACACGTTGAAATTCAATACTGCCATTCTAATTTTGATTCAGTAAGTGACTATTGATTTTGGTTTAAGGGAGGAGGACATTTCCTTGACTAAAAAAATAGAAATGAGTGTTAGCACTCTCTTTACGATAATAGCTCTTTGTTTTGTTTCTACTGAGTACTAGTAATAATTACTAGCTAAAATTACATTTTTAAGCCTTTTTGTAAAATAAAAAATAATAATATTACATGTTTAATCATTTATTTTATTTAAGGTAGTAAAAAAAGTACTCAAAAACAAGACTATAATTTGTGGAGAAGCAAATCTGTGGTGGGTACTACACCCTCTCAAGGGGGATTTGGTGTGACTTTCTTTACTACCAATTATTACCATGTGTAGTTAGTTTCCTTTATTTCCAATTAGATGTTATCCTTTAATGTGTCTTTTATTATAACTATTGTTGTATATCAATAAGTACTTGCTTATTCAATTAAGACTTTCCTAATTGTATCAAAATATATAAAATAATAATTAAATATTTAGTTATGTTTCATTTAAAAATAAAAATAAAAAGAGTTAAAAATGACTTAGAAGCTTTAAAATACTTGGAGCTTCACTGAGAAGAAGTCGAAAGAAAGCATTAGAAGACGAGTATGCTTACACCAAGTCCACCACAGTTTATTCCATGAATCCAAAGATCTCTCCAAAATTTGATATGCATACCATCTCGAATAACCCAAGTAATATGATTCCTCACTTTTTCCCAAGCATTAACAATTTCTTTCTAAGTGCAAAAGTATTGAATGGTCCATTATATTCAACAATTTTTTAATTATAATTTGCTGACACACACCTTTTAAAATAGAGTGGGTGAATTCTGACAAATGCATGTCAGTTGTTAACGTACACCTACTTAATTTTTAAAAGAAGTATTTTAGCAACACACCTTTAAGTGTATTCAACTTTTTTAGTTATATCTTACTAATGTATTCTTAATAAAAAATAAATGGATACATTAACAAATACCTCTTAATAAATTTATCATACAACAAGAACGATCATATTCGGTCTAAAAAAAAGGAACTAAATTTTCTGTCATTCTACAATAGAATGACTAATACTCACACATAAGACATTTACATCTAAATGTCTTTTATCTATTCCTCGTTAGGTCAAATAAGACCTCTTTAGAACAAATAATTAAAGAAATATTTACAAATAGAATTATTTAATGAATGATCTTATTACTTTTCACATCAGAGATATAAGTCTAGTTTCTCTTTTGAGAAAATTCTTAAACCACAACGCAGATAACTTTTGGTATCTTTTCAATCCATTTTTGTAATCAACATAGGTCATTCCAAATCTCACGCTATAACCTGAGTACCATTCAAAACAGTCGAATAAGGACCATACATAATATCCTTTGACATTTGCACCTTCCCTGTGATATATAATGAAAAGGAGATGATTTAGAAAATCGTTATGTTGTATGGCGAACAAAAGATAAATCTTTAGAGATATAAAACACTACTTACCTAACGGCAGATCGAAGATAAAACAAATGACGATAATGGTAATCGATTCGAAATGTATCTACAAGAGATTCTTCAATTGATAACGTAGAATCTTCATATTCATTTATACCTACAAGTGAAATATGCAAATTTAAAATTGTCAAACGCATTTGATTCAAAAATAGAAAAAAAAAAAAAAACACATATATGAAGTATGATATTGCAATCAATATGATGTAGATATATGTATTATTACCATTTTCAGTGATATAAATTGAAGGGTTGTTGTATTTTTCCTTGGTGTACAACAAAAGATGATGAATTCCTTTTGGATAAACGTACAACCAATCAGAAGCAACCTATATAATTATTGAAAGATGTCAATTTTATATCATAGAAATGGATTAAACTTGCTAAGGTGTTAGAAGTATAGGTGATTATACACATACCTTTATACCTATGGGTTTCCCATTACGCTCAACTGCAATTAATCACAAATAGAAAAAGAGAAATTATTGTCAACCATTATTGAATGAAATGTTTTTAAGTAAAGGCAAATGCTAGCAAGTGCCTCAAAGGTACAAAACTTATAGAATAGAAATGAATTCATTTCTTACATGTAGGATTGACCAAAGAATCTGTTGAGTAGCTAGGTCTATTATTTCTTAATTGAGGTGCATCAGAGGCATAGGCTGAGGAGTAATAGTTGAGACCAATAAAATCAAATGAACCAATGAGTAGTTTAGCTTGCTTTGTATTGAATTTTGGCAACCTAGCACCAACAAGGGATCTCATGCTTTTGGGATACTCTCCTGATGTTAGTGGATCCATAAACCTGAAATTAATAAACTTTAGATTAAACTTTTGGTTCACAAAAATATATCAATCATTTCCATTCAAAATATGTATATGAATTTTAAAGATAAAACAAACTAGCTAGAATTAAAGAGTGAGTGAAAGAGGATCTCTTACCATCCATACATAAAATCAATTGCTCTTTGTGTTGCTCTTTGGTCGGATTTGGAATCCGAGAGTGGAAGATACCAATTAGCTACTAGTGTTATGCCTATTTCACCATTTTGAGATTTCTACTAACAAAATATTTTAAGTTGTTATTACCATTCAATTTGAAAATAGAAATGTAAAATCAAAACTTCTAAATAAAAAGTAAAAAAAGTAAAATTTTAATAAAATGATTATTATTAATATTAAAAAGGTCTATGCTTTTTTTTTTTATCAAGATTTATTCTTAGATTTTGCTTTAGGCCTAAAGAAAAGCTGGATCAGCTCTGCATACCTGATACTTTGTCTTGTACACTTGAACGGCTGCTGCATGTGCAAGAAGTTGGTAGTGCGTAACTAAATAGGGCTCTGTTGCAGAATCACCACCTATGCAATTTGAGTTCAACCAACTGGAGCAACGACCTGGTGCCATTTGCCCATTTGCATAGCCATGTTGGCTGTAGCCCCATGGCTCATTTAGAGTAACCCAATTTTTGACCCTATCACCAAATTCTTTGAAACAAAGCTCTGCATAGTCTTGAAAATCTTTTCTGAAAATTGAAACAAATATGTAACAAATCACCATCATATGTAGTTATGTATTGTATCCGTCTAAGTAAGAATAACTTATATTTTGGATACTCACATTATAAGAGGACTTAAGAAACCACCATATTCATCTTCTAAAAGTTGAGAGAGATCCCAATGAAAAAGGGTCACTAATGGTTGTATACCTTGCAACAATTGTTAATTGATTAATTATATATATAATTAATTATATATATATAATTAATTATATTCATATACTAAAATAAGATTCAAATACTAAAATAAGAGGTTGCATAAATTTCTAACCATTAGCCAGTAGTTCGTTGATGAAGTTGTTGTAATAGTTGATTCCTTCTTGATTTATACCACCACTAAGCTTTCCTTCTGTATGGATAAATTAATTATCATAAAACAATAAAGTTAAACATCCAATTGATAAGATGAAAATTAGTTGAGAATATTCATTAATCGATTTGACTTACTTGGCAAGATTCTAGACCATGATATGGAGAATCTGTATGAGTCCAAATTCATATCTTTGATAATCGCAATATCTTCCTATAATACACATGGACAATAAAAAAGAAATACTACAAAAACTACTCACATAATTAGTACATAATTACCTTGTATCTGTGATATGTGTCAAGGGCAACATCTCCATTGCTTCCATCCTTGATCTTTTCTGTATATCCG
Organism: Cicer cuneatum; assembly: GCA_037974295.1. NCBI lineage: Eukaryota > Viridiplantae > Streptophyta > Magnoliopsida > Fabales > Fabaceae > Cicer > Cicer cuneatum. The sequence continues at coordinate 77,805,131 of JBBPBO010000005.1, forward strand.
TTCAAATTATACAAATTGTAAATTATAAATATCCTTGATCTTCTCACTATGTAAAGATAAAAACAGAGAGATAGTTTATATATACCAGGATATCTATGAGTAAAGGTATCCCATATACTTGGTGTTTTACCATCTTCTGTTGCTGCACCTTCGAACTAATTATACATACACACATAGATTAATGTCAGAAAAACAAACAGGAATATATCATGTGTATAATAAAGTTCAGTAATATAGAAGTAAGAAGATTATTTAATTAAGTACCTGATAGGAAGAGGAACCTGCTCCAAAGATAAAGCCTTGAGGGAAACTGTTTCGATTCAATGAAGCAATGTCAATAATGGGTTCAATTTCAACACTTTCTTTGCAATTCACATTAATCTTGAATTTGCTAAGAACAAGAATAAAAGCAATGAGGCAGAGAAGGTAGTTTAGTTCCATATCTGATGATGATTATGGCATTATGCGTGTGCCCGACCTTATTATTATTATTATTATATATATATATATATATATATATATATATATATATATATCGCATCACTTTTTATGTCTCTTTATCTTTTTAAAACTGAAGATGTATACATCCTATGGGTGAACACTAAATATTTTTTTTTATTATAGGATAATTAGAAACTAAGCAACTAGTGAACTTACAATATATTATACTATTACGGTTTTAAATATAAGAAAAAATTAGTTAAAAAAATTAATGTATTTAATATAAATTTTAAATCAAATATATTAATTTTTTTATTTATTTTTATTTATATTTGAAATTAACGTAATGAAAAAATTAAAGGCCATGCTAACATATGTTAAGGATACTAAAAGTAGAATTTTTTATTGAAAAACATAATATTTGAATTTTTAAAAAATTTAAAATACAAATTTCAAAATAAAATTTCTACATTTAAATCATTAACATACAATACAATATATATTTACCGAGATATAGAATAAAGAGAAACCACCTTGGACGTGGTAAAATGGATAATACAATACTATTCCCTCTGTTCCACATTAGTAATTCATTTGAAAAAACAATTGTCTTAAAATAAATGACCATTAATTTCAAATTTCAAAATAATATTAACTATTGTTTTTAATTATATCTTCTAATTAATATTATTAGCTAATATTATTAGCACAATTTCTAAGTTAATATCATCCACTTTATAAAAATAGTAATAGTAAATACATTAATAATTGATATGAGTAGTACAATAAAAGTATTATTATTATTATTATTATTTTTTCATTTTTCTTAATATGTGTGAAATACTCAAATAACTCTTATATAACATCCTAAAACTATAAATTAGAAATAATTAAAATTTTAAAATAATTTAAATTATAGATTATTATTATTATTATTATTATTATTATTGTAATTATAATTTTATATTAAAGATTGTTTTAAATACGTAGATGTTAGAACCGATTTACCAAATGAGAACATAAGATAAAATTTTAAATTGATCTACACTTTTTGAAGAGAGTTGTTTTGTTTGGTGCTATCTATGTGCCTCGTAGTGTAACAGACAAGCCGATTATTACGGATAAAAACAAAATGTCTTAAATGCTGAAATTCTTAAGAGTTGAAATGTTACATATAGATATTATTAGTTTGCACTAAAATTACACTTAAACACAATCTCAAATAAAAAATAGACTACACATCACTTAAGTACAGCAGTCAATTAATCAAATGAGTATATATTAATTCGACTTTGACATATAACTAATCATACCCTTTAATTCTTTCATTGTACATCTATTTTGGGAATTTAGAATGGAAAAAGAGTTAGATATTTTGAATGATATTTTTTTATAAAAATATATTTTGTCGAAGACCTAACTCTATTAACATTGGGATTTTATGAAATACAATCTTAGATTATGAATTGATTTATTTACTATTTTGTTTGTTGAATTGTTGTTTTTTATGATTGTTTGAATATGTATTCTTTAAAAAATTGTTATAATGTGTGTTCTTGAATGATTGTTGTTATTGTATATTTAAATGAAATATTATATTAATTCTAAATATGGTTTTATGAAGATGGTTGTTAGAAATGAATTATTTTCATTGTATGTGTTTGAGATGAACTTATGCTGCATATGGATGGTCTGATACCCAGAGTTAGTTATTTATTGGAATGAGCTACGTGTTCAATGTAGATAAGTCTTATACTCCACATGAGATGAGTTTTAAACTCCACAATACGGGTCTTGTACCAAAACTTATACTAGTTGAGCTGGTGCTCTACATGATGAGATAATATTCACTTCGCGGAAGTAGTATATCTCCAATAACGATAAGACACCATTGAATTGATTGATTTATTTTCTATATAATAAATGTGTGTATTTGATTATTATAGATGTGAATTATTGTTAATTTAAGTGGATGAGTTTATATTAATTATTGGAAGTAATTGGTCAATATAGAAAAATTATTTATATTATTTATATTTCTAAAGAATATTTTTGGGAGAACGCATGTATCATGATTGATTTTTTCGATTATTGTGTTGGCCGAGAACAATACTTATTTTAAAATTGTGTATATTATTAACTGGAATTTAATATCTCATTAAAGTGTTGTTTTTAGAGACTGAGATTGTTAAGGACGTCGAGAGCTGAGAAACCGTGTCTCTTTTGATAAGACTAATTTTTTTATATTAGTTTAGAAGATCAAGAATAAGTACACATATTGTCTACATCTTCAGGAATAATTATTAAATGCTCAATTTTGAATATTTGATTATTAAAGAATTTTCAGTTGTAAAGATTTATTTTAAGGATTTTACGATATTATTTCTTTCGGACAATTCAATATTCATTATGTTAAATCACGTAACTAGGCGTTACATCACTCATTGTAATAAAGTAGTATATGTTATTTTTTGAGTTTCAAAAAATTATTTTTAAAGTAATTTGTAGTCACCGAAGATATTACTAGATTGAGTCGCAAACTAGGTCACTCTCTTTAGAATGTTTTGCGGCACTAAGTTACTGCACAGTAGAAAACCGTTATAGAATTACACCCTCAATATGACTATAATGGTCACTCTAAAAATATGGTACACCACTCATGTATCAAATGGACTACAACACAAAAATCGCTCTAAAACCGAAAGGACAACGATATTAGGACCACTCAAAAAAATTGAAAGGCCAGAAAGAAATGGGAGAAGTAGCTCGAAATTGCATCGAGTAGTAGAGGAAGAAGAGATAAAGTTGAGAATGGTATCCAACTTTAGTGTACTTTTCGCAAGAGTTTGACACTTTTTATTAAGTGATGGAAGCAATCCACATATGTAAACTATCAAATGTAAGACTTTAGTATTTATAGAATTGAAAACTACTCGATGTATGAAAGCTTTTCAGTGTGGAATTTTAATAATTTTTAAATTCACACTAACATACTATGTTCCAACGGTATATTATTGGTAAAATACATTTTGCGGTCTTTTAACTTAATTTCAAGTAACAATTCAGTTATTTATCTTTTTTATCCCTGATTTGATCTTTCATTTAAATTGAAGTAACAATTTGATATTTTATGTCTTAAAATGTCAACAATGTTATTGTTTTTTACAGAAACTCAAAATTTATTATCAATTTTAAGAAAATTCATATATTCTTAAAATCCATAACTCAAATCTTTAAATAAACTTATCTCATCATCTCCAACTACAATAACAACAACATCAAATCTATCAAATAAAGAACTTATGCTTTACGTTATGATCCCCAAAACACTAAGAAAATATCTTTTTTTTTTCTTTCTATCTTTCTCCAAATAAAATTCCTGAATCGTTTTTCTTTCTATACTTATTTATTTGATGTTGTAGTTGAAGATAAAAGTATGAGTCTATTTAAATATTTGAGTTATGAATTTGATAAAAATATGTATTTTGTTAAAAATAATAATTACTTTTCTTGATTTTATTTGAAAATGATGAATTTTTTAAATTTTTGTAAAAAATGATAACATTTTAAGACATAAATAATTCAATCATTACTTAAAATTAAATAAATAATCAATTAAAAAAAATTAAATTGTATCTGAAATTAAATTAAGGTAACGCATTAAATATTTTAACTGTATTATTCAATTTCAGTTATCAATAAGATTGGCTAGTTAGTAGTGGAAAAATAAATAAGCCAGCCAATTTTTTAGGTGAATAGTAGGATGTCCTCAAATTTTGTTGAATAAACACTCCAATCATTTAATGTCATGTTTTAATATTAATTTTTTTGGTAAAGTATTGTTTTAATATTAAATATTTTAAATTAATCTTAAAATTTTAATTAATTTTATCTGAAAATATCCATACCCAACAAAAATTTAAGATACTCAAGAATTTAACAATTTAGTTTTTTTTTTTTAAGTTTCTTGCCAACGAATGTCTTATAACATCACCTGAATACCGTCTACACCAACAACAACAAAATATATTAAATACCCTCTAAATTAGTTGGGTATAGGTACCATGGGGACCGTACCCATGTGATTTTCCGGTGAATATCAAGACATGCCTTCTAAATAAATTGAGTATAGGTACCAATGTGGCCATGTGATGTGGTCTAGTGAATATAAAGACACGTGTCTTATTTTTATCCACATCATCAATATTACTCTTATATTTAATATTACTCAAATTAGAGGTATATATGGGTACGGGTCGACCTGCCAACCCGATCACTCAATATAATTTAACCCGACTTTTATATGTTCCCGGCCACTTTCGGGTCCGACTCGACCCAATCCATTGAAATAGATGAACATGGTGAAAAAATTCAGTTAGTCTTTTTCCTAACAATTTTGTGAATCTAGATATTTGTTTCAATGAATGAGTTGTATGTAGCCCTTAAAAATTTTCCCACTTCACTTCTTCTACCCCAAATTAATTTAAGATTTATTATAAGTCAAATTTTCTTGTTGTTTATGCGAAAAGGTGGACATGTTGAATAAGTTGAGCTCGTCTTCTTCGTTACAACCTTCTGGAAATTTGTTTTCAAGTCTAAGCATTTAACAAATTCCTCAAATTATGAAAGGGAACAATTGGGAATCTGCAAAAATAAATATCAATAATAAAAGTGAAGAGATAAAGAAGGAGGAGAAATAATAAATAAGTAAAATATGCATGAACCAAAGTAATAACAAGTACCTTAAGATGTATTAGTGATTGTGTTACGTTCAGCAGCAGTCACCCCAACATCAATTGAAACTAATTCAGACAACTCTAAAATTTTAAATACAATACACAATCTCATCAGCACACCAAACAATTAAAAGAATAAACAAAAATAAAGGAAAATCAATTTGAAAGTTAAAATAAAACATCCGTACCTAACTCAATCTTTTGTACTTCAACTAACTCATATGCTGAATCAATTTTCTTATGAGATTTGATCCAATTTTGGGTACAAATCAAAGCTTCAACAGTAGTGGCATTTAATGACTACGAAATGAATCGAGGATTCAACCTCCTGTACTAAACACCGACTCAGATGATACAATAGACAATGGAATAGCCAAAATATCTCTAGCTATACAAGAAAGAACATGGTATTTATTTGTTTTTCCTTTCCACCAATTAAGAATGTCAAATGTAGGGGAGTCCACTTCAACACCATCCTCTGAATACTTATCCAACTCACTTTTTTGCAACTCTCATTGTTTTTTCTTCATGTTCAATCTAAACAAATTTTCCCAATCATCCTCATCCCCCTTTTCAATGCTAGACTGTGAGTGCATGTTGAGATTCAAGGTACTAGAATCACTAGCTTCATTAGTAATGGGATACAAAACAATATAGTGTTCAATCAATTTACCGATGGGATTTTTTTGTTTTTCCATTATATCGTCGGACTTATCAGTGTCATACATTCTTTCAAAACAAAACTCAATATACTCAAGCTTATAACGGGGATCAAGAAAAACAACAACAAACAGAAGAAAATTTATCTCACCACTATCCCAATATTTGTTGAATTTTACTTGCATATTTGTAGTCATCTTTTTCAAAACAACATCCTCTCTGTTCTTCCATTTGGTCAATGTTTTCTGAATTTCAATCAGCTGTTTAAAAAAAGAGTTGGTTGTAACATGTAATGACCCAGAAAAAGAAAGAGTCGCTTCAGAGAAAGTCTTCAAAAACTTCACACAAAACGAGAACGTTCCCAATCAGTTTCATTAGGACATCCTCCTATCTCACTACCATTAGACACAAAATCTAAACGATAAAATGCATGCTCATATTGCTCAGCAATATCCAACATCAAAAAGGTGGAGTTCCACCTAGTTTGTACATCAAGTGTTACCATTGCTTTAGAACATACATTCACAGCTTCTGCACATTTCTTAAAAGTAGCCAACCTACTAGGAGAAGACTTGACAAACTTACATGCAACCCTTATTTTAGCAATTGATGAGTCAATTTCCTTCAAGCCATCGGTTACGAACAAGCTCAATACATGTGCATTACATGTCATATGTAACTACTCCCCATCAAATAAAGTACGATCTTTCCAAAGAGTCGTGCCTCTATTTAAATATGCAATAGCCAAGTTGTTAGCACTTGCATTATCAACAGTAACACAACAAATAAACCTAATCCCCCACTCTTTCATGCAATTTTCTAAAGTTATCCCAATGGTTTCACCTTTGCGGTCGAGAATCAAACCAAAACTTAATATTCTCTTCTTCAAATCCCAATCATCATCAATATAATAAGTTGTTATACACATATAATTCATATTTGGATCAATGTCCAAGTATCAGTGGTCAAAGACACCATTTGTTTATTTGCAGACAACATTCTTTTCAACTTTTCCTTCTCATCAAAATACAATTGCAAGCAATCTCTAGCAACAGTAACACAGGAAGGAATTTTAAATCTAGGTAGAGCCTCACTCATGAATTGTTTGAACCCTTCATTTTCAACATATTTAAAAAGGAGTTCATCAATAATTACCATTTTTGCTAGTGCTATTCTAGTTTTCTCTAGATTAAATTCAACAAGTTTAAAACTGGCACTATTAGGGTCATCATCATTTTCCTTTCCAAGAACAATTGTCTTTTGTTTCTTATCAACTTGCCTATATGGATTTTTAAAGCACTTATCTATATGTCTAAGCAAGTTAGTGGTTCCATGACTAGAAGAGGCTACGTACACTTTCCCACAATATTTACATGTACCTGTATTATTTCTCTTATTAAAATGTAACCAAACACTAGAAGAGGCTTTACTAGATTTTCTTTTGGTTACCTCGTTTCCATGAGTTGGCGGCAATGATGAGAGGCCTAAATCTTGTGCTTGTTGTGATGAAGCTTGTTGTGCTTGTGGAACAAATTGATAAGGAGCTTCTTGTACTTGTTCAATTTGTCTCAAATTTGTGCAATAATATAGTTAAAAAATTTCAAAGGTAAAAGGAAAAGTAAGAGAAAACAGCTACCACTGCTACTTGGTCCACCGCATTACTTTCATCATTACACATAACTCACCAACCATTTTAGTTTACTAAGCTACCATAATTTTTTAATAGTAGTGCTTCATTTGTTTATTTTTAGAGTACTTACTATTTTCAAATACAATACTAAAAAGAAGTGTTTAATATATTTAAATGTAAAAAATTTAAACTAAATTCATCATAAGCATAAGCTTTTGCATAAGCATCATTTTTGCTCATAAATAGTATTTAACTCAAAAAATTTGTATTTAACAAATGTAAAAAATTTAAACTAAATTCATCATAAGCATAAGCTTTCATTTCATACCTTCATTATGTAAAACTATAACAAAATATAACATTTAAATAAATATCGGTTATGAGCACCAACGGAATAAAAGAAGAACATGGCAGCAGCGCGACTGGTAGAACAAAAGAAGAAGATGGGCAACAGCGTGGCTTCAGGAAGTCTGGATAGAAAAAGAAGGTGGACGCATATATGGAACAGAAGAAGAAGAAGGTGGACGCAGATATGGAACAAAAGAAGAAGGTGGACGACGATTGCTGAAAATCTGAATAAGAAGAAGAAGAAGAGTAATGAAACCCTATTCGACTATCAAACAAAATTTAAAAAAAAAAATTATAACTAGTTACTAGGTCGGGTTGACGGGTTCAAATTGTTGAACCCATTACCCGACCTAAATATAAGCGTGTTTCAACGGGTTGGGTCGGGTTGGACCCGAAAGTGACTGGGTACGGGTAAAAATCAGGTTGGGTTGGCGGGTCGACTCGCGCCCATGTACACTCCTAGCCGTATCCCTTATCCATTCCGATCATCGACGAGTTTATCCTTAGTCTATTTACACACTTAAAGAAGAAATATCAAACAAATAAAAATTGAAATTAATTTTCAATTTATATCTTTTTCGAGAACTATGAAGTGGTTCGGTTAGGGTTTATTTTTTATTAATTTATTATTATCATCGATTAGAAGTGATGATGGTTCAGGTTCAACATCAAACTCACGTCTCCATGTCAGCTCCTTTAAACAGTGTGGTTGTCGCACTGAACCCAGACTTCATTACGACATTGTTGTACGTTGGTGACCTTGACCTAAATGTCAATGATTCTCAGCTTTACAATCTGTTCAATCAGGTTGGCCAAGTCATTTCGGTTAGGGTTTGTAAGGATTTGGCTTCGCGTCGTTCACTTGGTTATGGTTATGTTAATTTCAGTAACCCTCAAGATGCGGCTAGGGCATTGGATATGCTGAATTTTACTCCACTGAACAACAAATCTATTAGGGTTATGTATTCTCATTGGGATCCTAGTATTAGGAAGAGTGGTGCTGCAAATATTTGTATCAGGGATTTGGATAAGACAATTGATCACAAAGCTTTACATGATACTTTTCTACTTTTGGACATTTTTATCTTGCAAAATAGCTACTGACTGGTCAGTCTAAAGGTTATGGTTTTGTTCAATTGGACACTAAGGAATTTGCTCATAATGTAATTTATAAATTAAATGGCATGCTGATAAAAAATAAGGTGTATGTGGGTCATTTCCTACGTAAACAAGCTAGAGAAAATGTTTTTAGTAAGACAAAATTTAGTAATGTTTGTGTGAAAAACCTATCTGAGTCATTCATGGAGGATGGGTTGAGAAAGGTATTTGGAGCACATGGCACCATTACTAGTCTTGTTTTGATGAGAGATGCAAATGGTAGGTCAAAGTGTTTTGTTTTGTCAATTTTGAAAATCCAAATGATGCTACTAATGTTGTTGAGGTATTGAATGGAACGAAATTTGATAAAAAGGAGTGGTAAATGGAAAAAGCCCAGAAAAATCTAAACAGAAGCTTAAATTGAAAGGTCAATTCGAGAAGATTATTAAGGAATCGGTAGATAAATATCAAGGGGTGAATTTGTATCTCAAGAACTTGGATGATTTCGTTAGTGATGAAAATCTCAAAGAAATGTTCTCTGAGTTTGGCACAATTGCCTCATACAAGATTATGTGAGATCCAAATGGAATCAGTAGAGGATCGGGATTTGTCGTATTGTATTCATTGACCTTCTTGTTCCAAATTTTGGGCCAAATGCTACCACATTTGTTGTGCCGGCAAAGATTTTTCCTGCTAGATTTCAATCTTTTTGCCATGGAATATCATCATCAATGGGGAAAATTGGGGCTATAGTTAATGCATTTAGGTTCTTGTATTTGACACTAAATAAGGACAAGAGTAAAGAAAATGCAAGGTACCTAACAAGTATTGGGGTGAAAAATTATTTGCTAATGTTGGGTGTGGTTAATATTTTGGGCTTCCTTTTCACTTTCTTGGTGCACAATTATTCTCTCTCCGACGGTTCTAGATATGCTCTTACTTTCCAATTTTGATCAACAAAAATATACGTCCTTGTTTAAACAATTGTCATCTGTCCTGTTTTGGACGCTTTTTCTTACTCCATTGATCGATCATCACTTCGTTTCGTTAGAGTCGAGCTGCTTCTTCTTTGGTGCTTGTTATGCAATTTAGTTATTACTAATAGATTATAACAGTTTCTATACCCCAAATTAATATTAAAAAAAAATTCTTATTATTTTTCAAATAATGAAATTCTTCAAGAAAATATATGAATTCTCAAACACATTTTTTTTAAGGGTAAAAAGTATCACGTAATCATTTAACATATCACATTAATCTAAAAAATTTCCATCAAACATAACAACTTGAAATCATAATATTAGACAATAAAATCCTTTGGAAGTACACGTAATTAAATTTAGTAATAATTGAAAATATAATCTCAAACTCGGTGTCACTAGCAGAGCGAGAATTCCCAAAATAAAATATGTTCAAGATTTACGTTAACACAGTGCATATAACAAGAGTCTTCAAGACAAGATGACTTCCACCACTCTAATGGTACAAATCATCACATGCAGCTTACAACTCGTCTACGTCCATCACAAATGCCAAACACAAACAACGAAATGGTGAGTTTCGAAATTATGTAATAGTATAAGATAAACGAGGAGAACACGCAAATAGTCAAATTATTACAAACATGAGAAACACCTAAGAACATTATATCAAGGTTAATAAGGATGAAATGTTATGCATGTCCTATACTCTATACTTCTTCATCATTTGGTACCATTCTACTCTGAAGTACTTGGTAAGGAGATCTGATACTATGCCACTACAAGAGCGGGCGGACAATTCATGAATGGTCAAGTCCTCGTAGATCCCCTCAATTCATCCCGAGACACATATACGCAACAATCGGGGTACTCTTGTGTTGCACGGTAGCTCCCGGCGTTAGGGAATAACCCATTAATCCACTTAGGAATTCCCAACTAGAGGTTCCCCCAAGGTCTATCAGTCTTACCTTACGGTTCAACTATAGCCCTCCACAATCAGGCTTATTCAGTTGTACTTCCTCGAATCACTAGGTTTGTCAGACCCTCCCTATATGATGACAAAATAATCCTCACTCCAAAACCTACAACACCTATTTCATATTTACTCAATTGTCGCCACTCAATAAATTTCAATTTGAATTCACAATATTCATCAGAATTTACATCATTATATATATATATATATATGTGTGTGTGTGTGTGTGTGTGTGTGTGTGTGTGTGCGTGCATTGTGAGTGGTGTAAACCAAATAATGAGAATTTACATCATTATATATATAATGATGTAAATTCTCAATATTTGGTTTACACCACTCACAATGCACAGTCCAATTTTATCAATCACAGAATAAGAAATCAAACAGACGGTGCATTCAAGTAATATCACAATTTCAATCAAGTAAACAAGAGCACTCAAGTACATATCATCCATACAATAACAATCAACACAAGGTTTCATAAAATCAAACAATATGCAATCTTGATATAAATTCACGGCAATTCTATAGGTTGCTAAAATATATTTTAGTCATCACTATTATCATTCATATATTATTAATTAATTATTATTACTCAATAGGGCTCAACCATACATAGAAAGCCTCGTGTGAGTATCAGGGAATTTCATTATTCTCGTTCATCTCATGTTATTTTATACTCATAAAATCGAACATCATTTCACCCCTTATCTCGATTGAAGATTTCACCAACCGAACCTGATATGCTAACGTGTCGCATTCTCTTCGACTGTCGTCTCTAATGGTTTGCGAGAGAATTACAGCAATACAACTACCAAATACAAATAAATTACTTACTAAAAATAAATAAATTATCTAGCATTTTTAAAATAACTCAAAAATATATTTAATATTATACATACTTATGATTATATTAACATAAACACATATTTTACTTAAAAAGAAATTATATAATGTTAAATAATTAAAATATATATATATATATATATATATATATAATTCAGATATTAAACGAGTAAGCAAGATATCACTAATAATTTACAACTCAATAACACAGTGTACAATTTTAAATTATAATTAAAATGAATTAAAGTCTTTGGATATTATACAAATTTATACTTTTTTCAAAATAAGACAAAATTATAATTATAGGAAAAATAGCTAGAATACCTGTTATATTGAGTTAAAATAGAATGAGTTATTGTTGTACAAAGATGTATCGTTGTATTTCATTCTTACCATCAGTTATTCAATTTGGTATTTGGCATGACACACTAAATTTCGTTCAAAACACATTACTCTTGATATCAAAGTTTTATTTTATAAATAATTGATATTCAAACAGAATATAAATAAATAAAATAATAATTTTAATCATGATTGTTTTTATAAAAAAAATCAACTAAATAGGAAAAGGCAATAAATTAGATGATCGGAAAACAAAACTCAAATAACAATGGCATAGGCAGTGGTGTTAGCAAATAATTTAAAAATGCAAGAAACTAACCGGACGAAAGGAAAGATCCTGTAAAAAGATAATATATGCTTGATTCGTTAATCCGATAGTAGAAGTCGACAAAATCACGACCGAGAGAAAACGATCGGTGTGCGAGGCTTTGACTATGGCTGGCTTGTTGGAGGAATTGAAAATAGAATACAAAAAAACCAAAAAATATTCGGCGGCAGGTATATGTAACAATGTCTTGCTTTTAGCTATACATATATATCTACATAGGTTACTAGGTTAGTAACAATGCCTCAATAAATTCTTTGAATATGAAAGGTATCGTGTAATTGAAAGGTGTTTCATTTATTTAATTTCTTTTATTTATTTATAATTACTATCTTTATTTGGTTTTAAGAAAAAAACAAACAAAATATTTTTATTATTAATAGTTTAGATAAATTATTAAGGCAAACACGAAGAAAACATCATTTATATCAAACACACATATAATAATAATAATGTAGTATTATATTTATTAAAATATAATAATAAGAAATTGGGGTGTTACATCCCTTTTCCACATATGAATCATATTAGTGATGACTTCTTCTTCTGTTGATGGTTATTCTGACAGTATCTTTTATTTTTATGACTCACATTATCTTGGCAATTTGTTCCAGATGCACTGGCCCCATCTTTGTCCTAGATGTACTGGCCTTGCTTTTCTCTCCCTAAAGCACGCCCATCTCTCTTTGAAGCATATTCAAGTTTCAATATTTTGAGTCTCCCATATTATTGGTTTGAAACTTCCAAATGCAGTTTTTTTAGACGAACAAATATTGCTTTGTTCAATTACTTGCCATGAATTTTTCTCCTACCGATGGTTATTCTAGCTATCTAGCTAGACTATATTTATAGCAATTATCTCCGACTCCACCAGCATCCTTGAGTTGCCTTTCCATCCTTTTTATGATTTTGTGGAGCATATTCATTGTTTTCTTGTAAAAAGTTAAAACTTAGTAAGCTTTAGCTTGAGGGGGAGTGTTAGAATATTAGAAAATAACTTATAATATCTTTTATATTATATTAGAGTATCTTGAGTTATTTCCTAGGATCAACTTATAATCATAGAGATATCTTAGAGTATCTCTCATTATTATTATGATTTGTTCCTGATTTAGGATTGAGTCTATGTTTCTCTATAAATAAATATTAGTATTGAGTCTTTTGTAAGCAAGTTAGCATAAAACTATTATCAATAACATTCAAACCCTAATTATTTTCTCTCATCTATTTCTCTAAAATTCCACAACTTCAACAAAATTACTAATATTTCATGTTTTCAAATATTTTGCATATTTAGCTTCATCCCTTTTATTTATAGGTTTAACAGAAGTACGATCAACATAACCTCACATATCTTTTCCAATCAAAAAACTTTTCTTCACATAACTTCAATAAGAGTAATTTTGTCATTTGAGGTGGACACTAGCAGCTTAAAGATAATCATCCTTAGTACCAACTATAACAAATAATGACAGGAAAATACGATGAACACAATCATTAAGACAAAATAAATTTGGGATAACATATCAATAGCAGAGTCAACCAAGAACCAAACAAAATCGTGTCAAAAACAGAAGAGCAGAACCACGTCAAAAATGGAAAAGCAGAATCGCGTCGGAAACAGAGAGGCAAAATCGGGTCGGAGATGGAGGAGCAAATCGATACCAACAAAACTATGGACACTACGGTGAGTATACATTACAGTGAGTATAGAAGAAACATTTTTCTAATAATAACTTTGTAACCAACCATTAACGAATGAAGGCAACCTATATTTGGTTGGCTTATACTACTAAACCCTATGAATTCAGCAATATTTACCATGAATCCCACTAAACTATGGACCACGTTACAATAAATCTCAAAATCAACCAAAGCTCTTTGATACAATGTTAACAATGATAAACAAACATAAACATAGAAATGAGGAAAAAGAGAAAAAACTCCACTAGGGTTTCATAACCAAAATGAACAAAAGGTAAAGGTAATACGGTTACAATAAGTATATATACAAGAGAATTGAAAAGTCTAAAATACTCTTATTAGTAATATATAATAATATAATCTAACAATAATACCATATGTTTTGTATCTAAAATAAACAGTATTTGAGTTATGCAAGGGATGACAATCCGTTACCACAAATAGGTGAAACGATTCAAATTCAAAATAATAAAACTGAAAAAGATAGAAGTGTTACATGTGAGGAAATTGGATTCCCTACACTCAAGGAGGTACACGCGTTTGATACATTGGTAGTTGTTCAATTTTAATCAAACAGTCTAAAAACTACCAACTTTAATTTTAATTTTTTTAAAATAATTGAATTTATATCTAAATTGTTCAATTTTGATCTAAAGACTTTTGATATCCCAAATGCATGGACACTTGTTCTCAAGAACCCTATTCGTCTCCATTCTCTATATTTCTGATAGATTTTTTTTTCTTTTGAGATTTTTTTTTATATTCAACATGCACCTTTGATAAGATCTCGACCACCATAGGCTACCTTGCGGAAAACTATCACCATTAAAAGACTCCCCTTCACCTCCTCTACAAAACCCACAAAGAAAAAAACATGATACAAACACCTCGTTGGCGACCACCGCACCAGAAAGCGTCACCACCGTACAAGAAACACCTCCTTCACTTCAATCTAGATCATTCATTTTTTCCTTAATACAAGGTGATTGTAAACCCATATTTATGAGGAGATCCCAGTTTTTTTTTTTTTCTGCTCTTTGATATATAGGATATTAGTGTTTTTAGTTTAGGAAGAAAAGTTCTGACATCCAATAAGTTGTCAGATTAAATTTGGTTCATGTTTCTTTTAATTTGAGATATTTTTTATTCAGAACTGATTTTTGTAATTGTCCTTTTCAAAAAATTTGTTGTAATTTGTTTTAATGAATTAGAATAATGAAAACAATATCATCCGTCCGCGTGGATAGTTCCATATCATTCCTTTATTTGATATATTATTAAAAATTATGACATATCATATCATGACTTTGATCATTAAAAAATATATAAGATTAGACCTATTGTTCCAAATTCTAGATTTTGAAATCGATAGAATTTACCATCTCTTTAAGAAATAGATGTTAATAGTTATTTCTATTTTTATAATTAAGATATTAATTTGATTAAAATAAAGAAAAATAAATATGTATAGTGTATTGAATTGACATAAATTATATCACAATTTTATTTATAAAAATTAAAAACATCATAGATTATTACTTCTTAAGAGTATTGTTGACTGTCATTAAATTTTCAATAATTTTTAAATATTAATTCACAATAGTGCTCCAAATAATTCACTAATGAAAAACATGTAAGCCATAAATTTTTAAGTTTTTAATTTGAATTTCCTTCATTTTTACATAAAATTTTAATTTTTTTAACACTTAAATATGTTTTTATTTAACTATTTTATAAAAAAAAAATGAGTCAAATATATTGAAAAAGCCACGTCATTCAAAAATGTTTACTCTATTTGTCAACTCAACATTTTTTAGGATTAAATGAGAGATATTTCTTTGAGCACAAATATTTAGACACTCACACATATATATAAAAAATAATTAAAAGGAAAAATGATCAAGTGATATTACTAAATTATTTTTCAATGAATTTTTGTGGTTTATGAGTATGAGTCCAAATATTTTTAATTTGAGCTATATAATATTTCTCCGATTATATTCAAAAAGTAAAATAATCTAAAATAATAGAGATAAAATAAATAAAAAATTACAAAAACTAAAACTAGAATTGTCTTATATTACAAAAATTTAAAACACTATTAACTAACTAATATGGTACACGTGTAATGTACGAATAAAATTATCAGTTAATATTACTGTTTGTTATAATATGAATTGTACTACAACAATATTAGCAAACAAAAATGTTTATACCATAAAAATGTATATAAATTATTATTGTTGTTTAATTTTGAACAAAATTTGCTTCGATCATTGAAAATTTCATAATTACTCGTCTTGTATAGCACTTCAGTTTCTCTCTTTTTCAACATCAACAACAAGTCACAACTCATTTGCGCATCAACAACAACGCACCTATAAGCAGTACAAGATAGAGAGAATATTGTAAGACAAATGGAATTACAACTTAGAAATATTCTCAAATTCAAACAATTTTAGTTTTGTGGACATAATGTTAGTTTTAAGTATTATGTTCTCGATAATATTTGGGAAAACACTCACTATTGTCTAACTATCTTTCAAACAATGTTAGTTTTACCATATTAATCAGCTATCGGTTAATATTGTCAAATATGAACCGTGCGTCTTCCATGTTCAAGTATTATGAATTGCAAGTTAATTATTTTATATTAACCGCACATATATACGATGGTTTACTGAAATTAGAATTTTTAAATCATAATTAGTTTAATTAATTAAGATTGAACTTTTGGATAATCATCATTATAACGTTTAAATCATTGTTAGTGTAATTAGGTTATTAGGTTGATTGGATCTTTAAATAATCAAAATTATAAGTTGTAGTTAGTCTAATTAGTTAAAATTTAATTCTTGAATCATCAAAATTATAATTTCTAAGTTATTATTAGTGTAATTAAGTAAGATTAAACTATTAAATCATCTAAATTATTATTTATAAGTTATAGTTCATCTAATTACTTAAAATTGAATACATAGATCGTAAAAATTATAATTTCAATGTCATTATTAAAGTAATTAAGTTTAATTAAACCATTGAATCAACAAAAAATATAATTTATAAGTCATTGTGCAAAATATCTTCCTTCTCACCAAAACTTTTACAATTTTCAATATTTACGTCTCTTTCCTTATTAATGGTTTTTCTCTCTTTTAAAAAATTATAGCTTTTTTATATTGAACAAAGTGGAATGCTATTTATCACGAACAACTCCCCTCACGAAAATCACGAATTATAACATGACACATTTTAATTTTAATTAATGTGCAAATTATCAGTTCCATATTTGACGAAATACACGCATGCATTAGTGTAAAAAGTAACCAATCACAGCCTTCATGAATTATCACTCTACCTACAAATTCATATCATTAAGGGTGTAGGTGGTTCTTTAAAGGAAAAACATAGTCTTTTCCGAGTCAATTAAAGAAGAAATATGTACTTTTTAATAGTATTTATTTTGAATATTTCTAGGATAATTTTTTAAATAAAATTACAATACATTTAATTATTGTACATATAAATTATACACATAATAAATAGGTTAAATATCACTCGTGGTCCCTTAACTTAATTTCAGTTAACGTTTTAGTCCTTTATCTTTTTTTTTCTCGATTTGGTCCTTTATTTTAATTTTAAGTAACAATTTGATCCTTTATGTTTCAAAATGTCAACAATGTTATCCTTTTTTTTTACAAAAATTCAAAAAATTCATCAAAATTTTCAACTAAAACCCATAAAATTATTTGTATTCTTCAATATAATACAAATTTCATCAAATTCGAAACTCAAATCTTCAAATAAATTCATATTTCTATTTCTAACAATATCAAATAAAGAATGAAATTTTTGTATGGGTTTATTTGAAGATTTGAGTTACGAATTTGATGAAATTTGTATTATATTGAAGAATACAAATAATTTTATGGGTTTTGGTTGAAAATTTTGATGAGTTTTTGAATTTTTGTAAAAAAAAAGGATAATATTGTTGACATTTTAAAACATAAAGGATCAAATTGTTACTTAAAATTAAAATAAAGGACCAAATCGAGAAAAAAAAAAGATAAATGACTAAAACGTTAACTGAAATTAAGTTAAGGGACCACGGGTGTTATTTAGCCTAATAAATATTTGTAATTTATCAAATCTTTGTAAATTTTGAGAATGTTTTATATAAAATAAAGTTTTTGTTTTTATATGCTAATATCTATATATTTATATTAATATAATATTTTCATACAATTTTGTTTTGAAATTCAGAATATTTTCATACATAAATGAGAGTAAGTATGTAAAAATATTTATATGAAAGTGTAAAAGAAAATATTATATATTTAAATAATGATATTAAAGTTTTGATAATGTTTTATAAAAAATACTTTCATTAAAAAATACTATGCACTGATAGTGTAAATTAATTTTACAATGTAAGTTAATATGAGTCATTAACTATATGATGATACTACATGATTGTAACTTTTATCAATCATTAACCATATAATCAATAGTTCATATTAATTAACCATGTAAATTTTTTTATACCACTAGTGTGATACTCGTGCTTACAACAATATTTTGTGTGTTTTTTTTGTAATTTTCTACCGAATTTAAATAAGATAAATATACAAACCTTTTTGTTGAGTCATCTTAATAACATTTATACAAGTGTGCGTGGATAACTCAACTAATTTGAACTACAAATTAAAAAATAAGAAGTCTGGAATTTAAATTTAAAACTATATAGAGAAGAAAAATACTTATGTAATTATGATTTATAAATTTTGACAATATAAAAAAGATTTTATATATTTTATGTCACATAATTTCGGAAATAATAATTGCTGCAGTGGTAATCCACTAATTCTAGTTTCATTTTTGTTTCAAGTTGAATGGTGGCATAACTAGTTTTGCAAAAACAATTTTTTTTCGCAGAAAATATAATAAATACTATTATAAATTTACATTTAACTACTACGATGTTTCGGATTCGAACTCGAGACGAGACGTTCAATCTAACAATTTCAACTTTTGCCACTGAATTAGTAAGGACAAAACATTCCCCTTTTGATTAAACCAAAATCTTTAAATGTCTAAAAGATGTTCAAATATATTATTGTGAAATTGAAAAATCACATAATCACATGGATCAGAGACACTTGAGATGATACAAAGGAGCTAGCTACCGCAATGCATCTAAGGGTGAAAATTAGTTAGACATGCTGACATGAGCTAAAAATAAGTTATACTTGCTGACATGAGCTAAAAATAAGTTATACTTGCTGACATGAGCTTATTTAAACTCAGTTTGGTAAAATGAAGTTATAGCATATATTACTGATAGCTTATAGTTTATAGTTGTTAAATTAATGAAAGTGTTTAACAAAATTAGCGGTTCAATTAGTTTAAAATGTAATATTACATAAAAGAACATTTATGATTAAAATAAATTTTATCAATTAATATTTAAAATTTATTTTTTATTAATTTAAAATTTATCAATCTAATATATATTTTTTATTTATTTATCTATGTCATTGATTTTAAATTAAAATAAATAAATTATTTAATTTAAAACAGTAATTATTTTAAGTTACTTATTTTAAATTATAATAAATAAATTATAATGAGTAAAAAAGAATTTTAGTTGCAATAAAAAAGAAAAAATTGAAAGAAAAAATTATAAGCTACAAACTAGAAACTCATAAACTGCTTGAATTAACTTATAAAAAACGCTATAAGCTATAAATTTGTTACGATTATTACCAATCAGAGCACATAGCTTATAGGCTCGACTTTTTGACATTACCAAAGAGAGCCTTAGACTTGGTCACACACATATTTTTATATAAATTAAGCAATTGTTTTTTCAAAAGTTTGTTTAGTTAAAAAGTTAGACTAATGCCTTTAAAAAAACTTTTAAGACATATTTAATTAAATATAAAAAAAAATTATTACTATAATATTAACTTTTATTTTTTGTGTTAAATCATATATGTATAATATATATTAATTTAAACATACTAAACTACATTAATATTAAAGATATTATAGTAAAATAGAATTAAAATATGATATAATATAATATTAAATAATATTAAACTCATTTACATTTACAAGTTAAATTATTTGTTATTTACAAAAATCCACGCGGTAAACGAGGTAGAGTTTCATAAAATAACAAAGTAAGTTTTTAAACCTTACAAAAGCCTATAAATCTGACAAAACAATCAAATATAAACATTCATTATGTATCAACAAATAACTAAGTTTTTGTTTATCGCCTTTCACGTCAAACTAGGTTATTCTGACTTGGATATAACACACGAGTACGGAACAAAATACCCAGATTTTTTTACCTATAACTACTAACAATTAATTAATTTAATTAACTATAAGTTATTTATCATTGTGGATGGGTTAACTAGAATTTGTCCTGCAGAAACAAACTGTGACAAATGAATTCAAGTGGGCCATGATTTGAGGACAGTAAATGATGATTGGCAAGGCAAGACAGAAATTGGGCCTTATTTCATTGGTCTAAATTGTTTTGAAGGATAACTTCGACATATGATAGAATATTACGAGCTCGGTGTGCTGGAAAGTTACCTTTTTTTTTTTTGTTGAAATGAAAATTGCAATTAAAATTGAAGCATTAGAGGCCAAATTTGAATTAATACATATATGGCTGGCACAATATCCTATATTATTCTTATTTTGAACACCCAAAAATCTTAATTTTGCATCTTGCACTCAAAGTTATTTCTAGTTTTACCATTTTGCACACTTCCGTAGCTAAATTACTTTATTTTTGGTGCAGCAGCATGATGTTAAATTAGAAAAATAAATTAATATTTAGTTCCCATTTAAAAAACATATGTAAATTTTACTTGTATATTATTCAAAAGAAACTCTTCAAAAAACTCATCGTCTAGCTATAGTCAAAACACGATAGCAATTTATGTGATGAGGGAGGATATTATAAATGGTGTGTTCTTTTATTTTTATTGAAGGAGAAAATGATAAGACAATAAATATATACTTTTTGATCAAAACACAATAAATTTATAATAAAATGTAAATTGATAAATTTTTCATATCACAAAAACTATAGTTTTCTGCCTATTAAAAACGAAACTATAATTTTTCATCACTCTACAATAGAATTACTAATATTCACACATAAAGTATTTACATTTACAAATCCATTTTCCACTCCTATGTAGGTCGAATATGACCTCATTGGAACAAATAAAAAAAAAGACTTACAAATACAATTGTTTAATGAACGAGTCTTATTATTTTTCTTATCAAAGACATAAGTCTAGTTTCTCTTTTGAGAAAATTCTTAAGCCACAACCCAGATAACTTTTGGTATCTTTTCAATCCATTTTTGTAATCAACAAAGGTCATTCCAAATCTCACGCTATAACCCGAGTACCATTCAAAACTGTCGAACAAGGACCATACATAATATCCTTTGACATTTGCACCTTCTCTGTGATATATAATGAAAAGGAGATGATTTAGAAAATCATTATGTTGTATGACAAACAAAAGATAAATCTTTTAGAGATATAAAACACTACTTACCTAATGGCAGATCGAAGATAAAACAAATGACGATAATGGTAATCGATTCGAAATGTATCTACAAGAGATTCTTCAATTGATAATGTAGAATCTTCGTATTCATTTATACCTACAAGTGAAATATGCAAATTTAAAATTGTCAAACGCATTTGATTCAAAAATAGAAAGAAAAAAAACACATATATGAAGTATGATATCGCAATCAATATGATGTAGATATATGTATTATTACCATTTTCAGTGATATAAATTGAAGGATTGTTGTATTTTTCCTTGGTGTACAACAAAAGGTCACGAATTCCTTTTGGATAAACGTACAACCAATCAGAAGCAACCTGTATAATTATCGAAAGATGTTAATTTTATATCATAGAAATTGATTAAACTTGCTAAGGTGTTAAAAGTATAGGTGATTATACACATACCTTTATACCTATGGGTTTCCCATTGCGCTCAACTGCAATTAATCACAAATAGAAAAAGACAAACTATTGTCAACCATTATTGAATGAAATGTATTTAAGTAAAGGCAAATGCTAACAAGTGTCTCAAAGGTACAAAACTTATAGAATAGAAGTGAAATGATTTGTTACATGCAGGATTGACCAAAGAATCTGTTAAGTAGCTAGGTCTATCATTTCTTAATTGAGGTGCATCAGAGGCATAGGTTGAAGAGTAATAGTTGAGACCAATAAAATCAAATGAACCAATGAGTAGTTTAGCTTGCTTTGTATTGAATTTTGGCAACCTAGCACCAACAAGGGATCTCATGCTTCTAGGATACTCTCCTGATGTTAGTGGATCCATAAACCTAAAATAAATAAATTTTGGATTAAACTTTTGGTTCATAAAAATATATCAACTATTTCCATTCAAAATATGTATATGAATTTTAAAGATAAAACAAACTAGTTAGAATTAATGAGTAAGTGAAAGAGGATCTCTTACCATCCATACATAAAATCAATTGCTCTTTGTGTTGCTCTTTTGTCGGATTTGGAATCCGAGAGTGGAAGATACCAATTAGCTACTAATGTTATGCCTATTTCACCATTTTGAGATTTCTGCTAACAAATATTTTAGGTTGTTATTACCATTCTATTTGTAAAATAGAAATGTAAAATCAAAACTTCTAAATAAAAAGTAAAATTTTAATAAAATGATTATTATTAATATTAAAAAGGTCTATGCCTTTTTTTTTATCAAGATTTATTCTTAGAGTTTGCTTTAGGCCTAAAGAAAAGTTGGATTAACTTTGCATACCTGATACTTTGTCCTGTACACTTGAACGGCTGCTGCATGTGCAAGAAGTTGGTAGTGCGTAACTAAATAGGGCTCTGTTGCAGAATCACCATTTGTACAATTTGAGTTCAACCAACTAGAGCAACGACCTGGTGCCATTTGCCCATTTGCATAGCCATGTTGGCTGTAGCCCCATGGCTCATTCAAAGTAACCCAATTTTTGACCCTATCACCAAATTCCTTGAAACAAAGCTCTGCATAGTCTTGAAAATCTTTTCTAAAAATTGAAACAAATATGTAACAAATTACAATCATATGCAGCTATCTATTGTATCCGCCTAAGTAAGAATAAGTTATATTTTGGATACTCACATTATAAGAGGACTTAAGAAGCCGCCATATTCATCTTCTAAAAGTTGAGGGAGATCCCAATGGAAAAGGGTCACTAATGGTTGTATACCTGCAACAATTGTTAATTGATTAATTATATATATAATTAATTTTATTCATATACTAAAATAAGATTCAAATACTAAAATAAGAGGTTGCATAAATTTCTAACCATTAGCCAGTAGTTCGTTGATGAAGTTGTTGTAATAGTTGATTCCTTCTTGATTTATACCACCACTAAACTTTCCTTCTGTATGGATAAATTAATTATCATAAAACAATTAAGTTAAACATCCAATTGATAAGTTAAACATCCAATTATCATAAATATTCATTAATCGATTTGACTTACTTGGCAAGATTCTAGACCATGATATGGAAAATCTGTATGAATCCAAATTCATATCTTTGATAAACGCAATATCTTCCTATAATACACATTGACAATAATATATTAATTATTATATCAAACCAAACCTCAAAATAAAAAAGAAATACTACAAAAACTAGTCACATAATTAGTACATATACTTAAGCAGAGTTAATAGTTACCTTGTATCTATGATATGTGTCAAGGGCAACATCTCCATTGCTTCCATCCTTGATCTTTTCTGTATATCCATTCAAATTATACAAATTGTAAATTATATATAGTCATCAAGATTGTAAAATTGTGCTTCTCACTATCTAAAGATAAAAACAGAGAGACAGTTTATATATACCAGGATGTCTATGGGTAAAGGTGTCCCATATACTTGGTGTTCTACCACCTTCAGCTACTGCACCTTCAAACTAATCATACATACATATTAGGAACACAACATAATCAATGAAGAATATCTTATGTATAATAATTTGAGTAATACTATAAAAAGTTAGAAGAGTATTTTATTTTTATAGATTAATGTTACTAAATTAGTTGTTATTTTATAAATTAGCTCGGATACAAAAAGTAGAAGAGTATTTAATTAAGTACCTGATAGGAAGAGGAACCTGCCCCAAAGATAAAGCCTTTAGGGTAACTGTTCCGATTCAATGACGAAATGTCAAGAATGGGTTCAATTTCAACACTTTTTGTGCAATTCACATTAATATTCAATTCGCTAAGAATAAGAATAATAGCAATGAGGCAGAGAATGTAATTGAAAGCCATATTTGATGATGAGGATTTATTTTATTTTATTTAAAAGGATGGTGATTTTGTTAAATCTAGTAATAGGCTCTGTTTCTATGAAATTGATGATTATGATTATGCTAAATAATCGTTTTATGTTTGGTGGGAAATAGAAGCGTGTCCGGCCTTCTTATATAGTAGTAGGAAACTAAGCAATTAGTGAGTTTATAATTAAAATATATTTGCGGAGATGTAGATGAAGAGAACGGCACTTATTATGAATTGATTAGTGATTTTAAGTTAAATTAGAAAAATCTGCGTTTAAATTTTAGTTAGAATAATTTTTAATTAAATTTTAGTTAGAATAATTTTTAATCAAATTTTATTTATTTCTCAATTAAATTCTTAATTTTTAAACAAATATCCTTAAAACACTACTTAATCTAACTTTTATATATTTGGTCAAAATGCATCAAATACTTTTATTTAAACGTTGCCACTCTTGAGTGTTGACTGGTCAATGATGGATAAACAAATAAGGCGGCCAATCTTTTCTAAGTGTCGTGCTAACTTTATTTTTAACCAATCAAAAGAAACTTAAAATAAAAGTTATTCATCACATAAGATATGCAACGAACACCAACCAAAATAAAAAAATAAAAAAAAATTAATTATAGTTTTAGTCTATTAATTTTTACTGATGCATTAAATTAGTCTCTTATTTTAAAAGTCGACAATTTTAGTCTCTCTGTATCTTTTAACTAAAAAATTATGAGGTGAGATATTTTAAATAATGTGATATATGATACGATGATATAAAATGATTAACACTCATAAAATTAGAATAAAACACTATAAAAATTTAACTTCAATTTTTTTCATATTTTTAATTTAATTAATAATATATAAATAATTAATGTATTTAAATAGTTTTCAATTATAGAATTATATGTCACATCATTTAAAATATGTCAAATTGTCATTTTTAGTTTAAAAGTCTAGGAGAGAGACTAAAATTATTGACTTTTAAAATAGAAGCATTGATTCCGTGAATTGATAATAATAGAAAGATCAAAACTATAATTAAGTCTAAAAAGAATATCAAAGACACATCAATGATTTTGATGTTCAATGATAAAAGTCAATTATAAGATAAGTTGCTAGCTCTAATAAGAGACCAAAATATTAACTTAACCAAATTATTCAGTTTGACGAAAAACTAAATTACACATTTATTTTTAAATAATTCAAATGCACACTGAACAAATAATATACAAACCAATGAATTTACCTATAGACCTCAATCCAATGAAGTGTCAAATATGAGCCAAACAATGATTATGCATTGTACAACTAATGTCAAACCATTATAAAACATCATACCAAATCTTTTCCAAAAATGAACACTCAAAGAATAAGTGTTGAGATGTTTCCGTGCAGTGACTCCCTCTTAAGCACAATTGAGAATTGAAATTACAAAATTTCTCAATAGCAAGTTATCATTAGTAAACAGTTTATCATGAAACAATCTCTAAACTAACAAAGACATTTTCACCTGTACAAATTTATTTCAAGTCACATCACAAAAAGGCAAACCATCTAAATTCAACTCTTGCATAATTAAATGGTACACTTCTTTAACTGAATTATTATTTTGATAATTAAGATTCCAAATTCATCTAATCTTGACATCAACCTACACTCATCTACCAACTCCTACGCCCAATTAAAAAGTCTTCTAAGCCATCTCCAACCTCTACCCCTAACCTCACATCGGAACTAAATATTTCGTTCAGTAACCCTTGTTTACTGACCGTCAAGTTAAAACATATATTAAATTGCTCCTTTAACACACCTCTATCAACCCACATATCACTCTTAAATAAATCACCATTGATAAATTAGTAGAGAACCAATTACCAAACATAATATCTCTCATTCTCTATATTACCCACATATCTCCACTAAATAGAAGTATTTCTCGCATTCCTATTCAACCCACCACCTTCAGTCATGTATTTTTTCACCAACACTTTAAATGTTTTCCTAACTAGTTTCTCATATAATCTCAAATGAACTATGTGCTTGCTTGTACGGTGTTTAAAATTGATTTTTGAATGAATTAATTATGTAAAAGTCATTCTAGTTAAAATTGAGTTGAATGGAAAATAATATATGTTTGGATATATTCAAGTAAAAGTAATTTGAACAATAAATTTCAGTGTATAAATTATATTTTGATTCAAAAACTACAAATTCTAATTTCAAGTTAGAATCAAATTTAGAGACAAAATGAATTCTACTATACCAGTGACAATTTCATCTATGAACTCATCATTCATCTAACTATAAATTGATTCAATTTATCAACAAAACAATAAATTTTCTTAATGGATTGGATTCCATCTAGAATTTTTTAATGATTCCATGAATCATATATTTTTTAATGTAATTCAATGGATTACATTATTTATTTTAAAGTATATACTTTAAGAAAATATTAATTAATTTCTTTTTCATAAATATACATTTTAATAAAAAAAACTGTTTTTTTAAATACTGTTTATTTATTATTTAAAAATATATATTTTTAGATTATTTTAATTTTTTTATTGTTTTAGAAACAATTAATTATAAAAATTATTTTGTTTAATATTTAGAAAAATTATTTTAAAATAATTAAATATTTTATTATTTTTAAAAATAAGTAATTTTCATTTAATATAAAAATAATAATTTAAATATTATAATTTAATTATTAATGATTAAACAATAGAGGGTGGTTGTAGATGGCCACTGAAACTCTACCACTATGTGTTGGAGTTGCACGGCCAAACACCGTGATTATTATCGGAGCACCACAATCACTCGTTTTGTGCTCGTGGCAATTCCGCCACGGATAACTACCAACCACCCCTATGATTTAATTAGTGATAAATAAATTATTTCAAAAATAAATTAAAAATCATCTTCAATCTTAATTCAACTGTCAAATGTCAATATTGTTATATTGAACGTTTTGTCCTCGGTTTGACTCTTAAACTTCACAATTTTATGAGTTAATTACAATGATATTTACCATATTTTTTAAGACAAAAAAAAAATTAAAACTATTTAGTGAAAAATAATATAAAAATAATTTTTTTAACTAATTATAAAACAGAACTAAACAAAACAATAATTTAAATCCAAAATAGAAAACAGTTTTTAAAATTATAAATCATTTTTAAAAGTTGTTTATTTTAAAATAATAATTATTTTATTAAAATAATATTTTTGTTGTAAAATAACAGTTTTTCTATAATAATAAATACAATTATTTTTTAAAAAATAAAATATATTTTGTAGATGTATAGTTCACTAGAATGTTAAATAAAAAATATTAAGCAAATTTGATTAATTGATTCATTAAAATATATAAATTGATGGATTATGTTGTTTTTTATGTTTGAAGAGTGAATTAGATTAAATATTTGTTTACTATCTCCAATTCATCTATTTTGTCATTTCCACTCATAGTCCTAAACATATCAAAATTAATTTTAACTCTTCTAAAAATGATACACAAATTCAATATCCCTTAATTAATTGATTTAAAATTCTTTAAGTAGTCTCTACATATCACATTATTTTTTTTAGTAACATTAATTTTGCTTCAACGCTGGGTTCCTTCATTGAGTTCCTTAAATAGCCCCACATACTACACTTTAATATTTATACTTAAATTTATTTTAAATAAAAATACTCTAAAATTTTATTTAATTTCAAAATCATATTCTGCAACTAACTAACGGGTGTAGATTATCAAAATAAAAAGGGTGGGTGTGTGATTAAAAAGTAAAAGTGTATTGAACCAAAAAAGAAAGGAAAAAAATGTGTAGGTGATAATAAAAAGAAAGTTTTACTCCATACCCCCTTTTATATCTATACCTCTATAAAGGATAGGGGAAAAGACATTTTTGTCCTCATATAAAGTATAAAATTTGAAAATTTTACCATTTCGCATTTTAAGTTTTTCGGAAAAAGTAAGATTTTTTTAAAAATTTCCAGAAAACTTCAATTTCAAGTTTCCCGGAAGTTTTTTTTTAAATTTTTTTTAAAATTTTTTTAACTGTTTTTTTTCTTGTTATTTTTTCATTTTAGTGGGCTGGTGTATGAGGTAGAGACGGCAGAATCGTTTGACCATCACACGACGAAGGTACTTCTTCATCATCTATGATGCATCCTCCAGAGAGGATTCGACCGACAGCGTCGACGAGGAGAAGACGGTGGATGATAGTAGAAGAAGATGACGAGGGAGACCAGGAGCATATGGTTATCCCGGAGGCTGATGTTACTATGCATCAGCGAGAGGACCCTCCTGTAGTACATGAAGAGGAGGAGAGAGAGCATACGGAGCAGGGACATGATGGACCTTAGGGGACGCAGTATCCTGGAGGACCATATGATTTGTCCATCCTTACTCGATACGATCAGCATGTTTCAGCTAGGTTATGGTTTGGTCAGGTATATTAAATTAATTATTATTTATGGTGCATTAAAAATATTTTAATTAATTATTATTTTTGTTCTATATTTAATTTTAATGTCATATATTTTCTTTGTATACAGGAGCGACCAATGCTGAAAATTGATACCGATTTCTCTAGCCCAATTCACAACAGCTTCCCGTATATCAAATATCTGAAATAAAATATAAAATAAATTATAATAATTAATGACAATAATAGATTTTTACGATAGTAATTATAATTATTCATACATGTTCTGTGTTAAAAACGTTGGTAGTATAAACGCATGTTTTATTAGATAATACTAACGGATTATCCATATCTATAAAAAATATTAATAAAAAAAATTGGCAAAAAAAAACTGCCAGAAAACTTGTAAGGAAGTTTTCCGGTAGTTACCGGGAATCTTTGTTTTTTTTCAAACTCCAGAAATCTTTGGAGGTAAAAAAAAAACTTTAAATTTATATAAATAGTAAAAAATAGACAGAGTATTATTGGCATTTTAAAAATGTGTGAGGAGATAGGTATAAAATGAGGGTATGCGGTAAAACTTTCTAATAAAAAACGTGAGGCGTTGGTTGACTAAAATGTGGTAGGTGGTATTGAACTTGTGACGTTTGGAAGTAAATTAAAAATAAAGTAGAGAAACGTGCACTGCTTCCTCACAGAGTCACACTCTTAATATTCTTTAATTTATTTTTGATTAATTGTAATTTTAGATTTTTTATATTTTTTAATTTATTTTTGACTTAATTGTAATTTTAATTAATTTATTTTTATATATTCATGAAATTGAGTATTTTATTTAAACATGGACAATTTTAATTTATTCATCCTATTTTTCAATTAAAAAAATATAATATAAGATATAATAATGTAAAATGACTAACACATATAAAATTAAAATAAAATATTTTAAAAATTTATATTTCAATTTCGTCAATACTTTTTATATTTTTAATTTAATTAATAATATATAAATAATTAATATATTTAAATTATTTTATGTCATATCTAAATAATTTTATTTCATAAAACTTTTATTTTTTTGGAAAGGCGATACTCCGGCGGTAGCAACTTAGCAAGAGACAGCAAATACTTTGAATGAATTATGACAGCCACACCCACATAGACCAACTCCATGGAAACAAAAAAGTATTATTTTTTCTAAAATAAAAAATTATAGGTTATTTACGTTATAAAGGTGATTTAAGATTAATTTTAGTTTAAAATTATTTATTCAAGATTATTTTTTGATGTAGATTTAGTTTTTTTTTTCTTTATATTTTATTTGTGGTTTTGTTGGCTAAGTTCGGTAGTTTGTTTGTTATCATAATTTGTTGAAACATAATGTATGAATTTAAAAATTGTTGAAATTTTACATTAGAAAAATCTTATATGTTGAGTAGTTTTTGAAGTGGAAATGTCGATTTATAAAGAAAAGGGTTTGAATCGTAAATCTTCCTATTTAAAATTCCTTGAAAAAACTTAAGATTTTAACTCAAAAATGATATTTGTTGAAAAAAACAGAAAACGGACAACGTTCTTGGTTTTTACCAGAAAACGGAGAACGTTACTGGTTAGTTAAAAAATCAGAAAATCAGTTTGTATTTTTAACTTAAAAATCAATCAAACTTAATAAAAAGATAAAGGATAAGAGATACCACACAAAGATATATCTTAATTCACCCAACTCGGGCTACGTCCAGTCCTCACAACTGTGAGATTTTCCACTAAGTGTTTAAAACAAGAACCTTTTTGGTTTTACAGCACTTAGTCTAGATCAATCTTGATCTATTGACAAACTATGATCTTTCCATCCAGAAAGAAATACAATCAGGTCACCTGTCAAATCTTTAGATAACAGTTTACACTTTACCTTTTAACCATAAAATGATTTCTCACAATCTACTCAAACTATACTCAACACTTATAGTCTTGAGCTTTTACACAATAATAATAAGATTGTTTTATAGAATATGAGATGTCTTAACTCGTGTTTGAGATTAGATTCTTTACAAGAGATTCAATACAAATATAAGAAGAGATTGAAATAAGATCAGAACTGACTCTCTTTGAGAATAGAAGAATTTCAAGTATGTGAATGTAAATGATTTGATCAGATTTGTTAGCACTTGAACTTATTCCTTTTCCTTGAGCATTGGCCTTCTTTTTATAGGCGTGAGAACATTTAATGAAGGTTAAAAAGAGCCGTTGGTAGTGCTCAGTGAGGCTTGACCAAAACCAATTTTTATGAATAAAATATTCCATCATTTTAACATTTTCGAGTTCTGTTTTGACTAGATTGAGTTCTTCGTTCTTGATAAGATTCTCTTGAGTTTAATGATCCTTAATACTTCAAATATATTTGTTGATGTCTTTAGCTTGATCTAGAGTTTTAATTCTTGTCAAAATAACTTGGAAAATGATGATGAATTGTTGCAGAATGTTTACTGAAGATTGATGATCAATATGGAGATTTTAGTCTTGAACATTCTGGAGATTGATAATCAATCTGGAGGTATTAGTCTTGATCATTCTGGACGTTTTTTCTAAGCATTCTTGAACCTGCCTTGATGACTTGTATATTTCAAGATCGTTCAATATTCTTGGCAGTTAAGCTGGAGAAGGTTCAGACTTGTTTGGACTTGCTTGATTCATGACTTTTTCTTTTGTAATTTGAATGATTTCTTTTACTAGAATGAATTCTATTTGTTCCTTGTCAAGTACTGATAATATTGATGTTAATACCAAAAGCAATATCTTCTTTTAATTAATGGAGATTGATTGACCTTGAGGCTGTCTTGATCTTTCTTGGACCTGGAGAACATTATCCGTTTTCCAGAATTTGTCGAGAATGTTCTCTGTTCTTGTATGTTCAGTTTTCTGCTTCTTATGCTGATTTCTTTGCTTTTTGTTGAATCCTATATTAGATTTAATACACTCAAAAACACAAGTTAAATTAACATAACATTTAGAATCATAATTAACGTTCTTAATTAACATTTGTTTATTTTCATCAAAACTTAAATTGAGAGTTTGTCTTAACAGTTTTCATCATTATATAAAGATTTTAAATTTTTTGTTGAAGTCCCACATTGGATAGAAAACATACGTGAATTTTCTTCTATCACTGTATAAAGAGTGTCAATTTATTGTGAAAAACACACCAAAGTTGCATTTTCCAACTTTTTCCTTTCTCCCTCTTATATTCTGTTCGATATATTTCTGAGTCAATTCTCCCATTTCTTTCTGTCCCTTCGATTTTTAATGGATCTAATACCACTTCCTTTTAGAGCGGTTGTTATGCTGTAGTTTTTTTTTTTATTTATGAATGATCATAGTACCATATTGTGAGTGGCTTTAACCGCCATATTGAGAGTGACTTTAACTATCATGTCATATTGAGAGTTGCTTTAACCGCCACATTGAGGGTGTAATTATAGAACGGTTTTCTACAGTATAGTGTAACACCGATACACAATTTGGGCAGTGCTGCGAAATGTTTTAAAGAGAGTGAGCTAGTCACTCAACCCAATAATATCTACGGTGACATAAATTGATTTTCAAACAGTTTTTAAAATTCAAAAAACAACATAATGTGACGTTTTTTATTTTTCTATATTAAGTGCGGTATTCACATAGATAAATGACTCGTTTTGTTAGTATCATATTTTGAATAAAGGATTTATGGAAGTTACCATCAAATTTAACGTTGTGACAGCCTTATAAATTACACATCAATACATGGTTGAATTGAACACGTCAAATATGAAACAATCCAAACAAATATTTTTTTTAAAATAGATGACATAAATATTGTAGATCTCACATTATTCATGACCATCTTATAGTGAAACATATTAAATTTGATTGTTAGAATTAAAATTTTGATTTGATTATTTTTCTTTGATTTATATAATTTTTATGTATATCGTTAGCATATTTTTTCTTTTCTTAATTGTTAAATTTGTTTGTATTAATTTAATCTATTTTAATATGTATTTGATTCTTTTTTAAAAACAGTTTTTTAGATTTTAAAAATTAAAAACTTGTTTAATGATTATGTTTTATAGTACAGTTTTTAAAAACTATTTTCGAATTTGTTGTGTTTAAAAATAAAAAAGCGAAAGAGCTTATGCATGTTTTTCTTTTCATTTTTACTTCTCTCTATTTGATAATTGAAAAGCAAAAAAGTGGTTGTATTTATTAATTATGAAAATGTAATATTTTGTACTTTAAAATGGAAATTTGTATAAGAGTTAATTTTAATCTTTTTATTTTAATTTTATATAATTGATCTTTTATTTTAAAAGTTGAAAATTTTAATATTTTATTCAGATTTTTAACTAAAAAAATAATAATTTAACATATTTTAATAATATATCATAAAATTATATGATAAATTAATTATTTAGATGTATTAATTATTTATATGTTATTAATTAAATTATAATAATAAAAAATTAAAAGTTAAATTCTCAAATAATTTTATTACAATTTCATAAAAATTAATAATTTTATATTATTATATAATATATCATATTATTTAAAATATATCTTATTAAACGGTCAATTTTAAAATAAAGAAACAATTTTATAAATTTATAAAAATAAAAAAAATTAAAAGTACACTTCAAACACGCATGCTTTGAAAGTCAAACTTATGTTTTCAATTCGGGTCACCAAATGTAGGTAGCTTGGCTATTTGTCAGTGATGTATCTCACTGACGTGTCTTGCACACTATGTTCCTTGACTATTATAATATGATTAGGAAAATACATTTTATTCTTAAATTTGTGTTTTTTAAGCATCACACCAATTTGATTGAATAAATATTTTTAAACAAAAAAATTGAAATAAAATTACTTTTTACATTAGTTTCATTTTTATATTTTCAAAAATAATACCATCATGAAATTTTTTACTTTTTATTAGTTAATATAATAAAATATATTTAAAAAATTAAATGATCAAATAGATTTTTATTTTATTTTTAAAATAATTTTAAAAAATTATGCTACCAAACAAATATGCTCATTTTCTCTTTTTCTAAAACCATTTTAAAAAATTAACTTACCAAACAAATTTTTTTCTTCTCTTCTTCAAAACAATTTTTTAAAACTGATTTATAAAATCAATTTTAAAAACTAAAAGAGATTCAAACAAATTCTTATCTTCTATAAAAAAAAAAATATTTGTTAGTAATCTAAAATTAAAATTTTACATTTAAAAATATAATATTTAATGAATATTGGTTTTTTTAATGACACTTATTAATATTAACCTTTTTTAAATAATTGGTTATATAATAATCGGTCAATTCGTGGTGAGTTCTTATTATTACTTTTTAATTAAGAAATTATCCATTGATGAGGTCTTTTATGATTTTGAAGTGGATAAGATCAGATTCTTATAATAAGTGTTTTTTCGAAAAGAATCTTTCAAAAAATTGATATATACACTTTGAGTTTAATTAAAATACTAAACGTAATCAACGAAGTATATCAAACTAAATTTGAAAATCAACGAAAGACGCGGTCGCTTCGCAATCAAGTAAAACAGCCTCATTCATTTGTCTTCTAATAAACATAATGCAAGAGTTTCTTTAAAAAATGGTAAACACTCTGTTTTCGCAAAAAATAAAATGGCCATATTCATCTCTTAAAACAAACCCCAATTCCTACTTGGTTGCTCTCAATAAAAAAGGAACCATCAATATTGCATTTTCTGTTTTATTAAGGATGCTAGGAAACACACCTAAAAATTGGAGATATCTCCCAAGAACATTTTAAATTAGCATTTAAACATACTAAAATTGTAAAAATAAATTTAAATATATATTTTATTAGTTATTTTAGTCTTTAAATGTGTCTTTAATTAAGTTAATCTTTATTTTTTGTTATTCACTTGGTCTATAACATTACTCACAAAAAAAAATTTACAAATGTGTTTGATAAATCGATATACTATAATATTGTATATAGCATTACGCGAAAGAGATATATATTTCATTCACTACTTAAAATTTATGGGTCCTTACTTATTCTTAGTTGACATCTTTACACTTAAAATTTATGGATCTCTCCTCGCTCTTCCTTGATATTTTTACACGAAACTAAATCAACAATCATACTCTTTACAATAACCTTTACAATTATATTATTTAATTAATATTATTTGTATTAATTTTAATGTAATATATTTTATTATGTATTTATAATATTAATAGTGCATCAATATCAATAAAAATAATTTAATAAAAATAAGAATACCTTTCTTTCATTTATACAATTTTTTTAATAATAATAAAATAAATAAATAATTTTAAAACAAAAGAAAGAGAGGATACTTTAAAAATTAAATAAATAACCTATTATAACTTCAGGGCTACGAATGGAAGTGGCTATAATGAATCGATGTGGTGCGCGAATATGTTGTAGACGGCAGAATATGACGTAAGCATGCAACTATTATTATAAGAGATATAAGTCACTTTTTTACAATATGGAATGCCATGTGTCACAATTAATATTGTCACGAAGGACTAACGAATAAGTAAATTGACCAATAAGAAATTTGGTGAACCAAAACATGGAAGGTTACTCAATTAATAAGTTTGATTTAACAAACTGCCAACTCATTCGTGATTGGTTCAGGACATACATGTTCGTGGATATGCATTAGCAAACACTATTATAATTAACTTTATTTTAAATTCAAATTTTATACAAAACATCTTATTTAATAATATTAATATTTATCAATTAAATTAAAATTTAAAAATAATTCAAGTTAAGTATACAATTTTCTATTAAAAACATCGAATTAAATTTATAATTTTTATGAAAAAAGTCATCAAAGACTAGTCTAATATAATAAATAGATTTTATTTCTATAATTTTTTATCATTATGATTCGAAGAGTTTAATTTATATTTACTGTAAATGTAATAATTTTTATTTAAACTAATAGTACATTTTAATTAATCTTTATTCAAACTAAAGTCGAAAGTATATATTAACATTTAGTTTAATGGTATCATATTAATCTTATTGACAAAATGCTGGATATATTAATTAGGTCATCAAATCATGTTTTTTATTTATTTATATATTTATTATTTTGATACTAGTGAACTCAACTCAACTCAAATTTAAAACAGATTTATTCATTGTTATTGTTAAAATTTTGCATCGATATCAAACCACAATAAATCATATGTGTAGTTTAGATACAATATAAATATTTTTAATAATTTAACAATTATCACTAATCAACAATAACAAAATATTAAATTCATCTTTATTCATATTAAAGCAAGAAAAATACATATTAACGCTTTGTTTAATGGTCTAAGGCTAGTCTCATTAACAATATCTTACACATTAAAAAATATTATTATTTTTTATAAGGGTAAACTCAACTTATTTCATTAATAATAAGGGAATAGATACAGGAAAAAACATCAATAAAAAACATGGAAGCGAGCCAGAGAGATAGAGATGTAACTACCCCATTAACTTAGCTACTCATAGACTCTATCTTAGAGTTATCAAATAACACATATAGCATATTTTTACCATCAAACACATGATGGCCCGGCCCAAAAATTGGAACCATCATCTAAGCCGCTATATATAAAGCAAATCCACCACTCTTTTTGGAATCAAGCTTGAAATTAATATGGCCAGTTGCAGCTGTTGAACCCATTAATCGATGTAAGCAAACAAATATTGACTATTTATTAAAACAAAACAGTTTTCCATGGAAAACCATGTTTAAGATTTTTTGAAATTCTTGAACCAATCTGCCGAGAGTTTTGGGTGTCTTTTCACGCCATCATTAAAATCCACAAAGATGAGTCCAAATCGCAAGGAGAAGCCCAATTCCCATTCAAAGTTATCCAATAATGACCATGCAAAATATCCCTTTACATTCACACCATTCCTTCATACATAAAGATCAATATAACTACAAGAATTAGCCTCAGTAAAAAAATTTACCTCTATGCCACTTTTCTACACATTCCTTTTTCACTTAATGAGAGAAAGATACCATCTTTCCATTTTCTCTTAAAAGGTAAAGGTGAAAAGGAAGGGTAGAAAACATGCATAGGAACAAAACTAATGTGAATCAATATGTATACACAACCTATAAACCAATAACTATGGGCTTAGAGATTCTACTGATGAAGTGTTACTTACTTGATTGCAGATTGAAGATAATAAAGATGACGATAAAAGTAATCAATTCTGTAAGTATCTACAAGGGATTCTTCAAGTGATAGTGTTGGATCGTTGAATTCATCACGACCTATCAATTGATTTTTTCATACTTTAATTAGCTTTAATAATATACAATATTATGCATATAATATCGTAAATAACAAAAGTATAATAGAAATATTACCATTTTCAGTAATGTAAATTACGGGGTTGTTGTATTGCTTCTTGATGTAAAGCAACAGTTGTCGAAATCCTCGTGGATAAATGCATAACCAGTCGGAAGCAGCCTACGTATGTATGATTAATTATAAATAAAGCCCTCTTTATATCTTTTAGAGTACAAAATCTACAAATGAAAACATTGATAGAAAAGTTAACAGCTAGTGGAATGATGAAATACATACCATTGGACCAAGGGGCTTGCCATTATGCTGATCTGTGATGAAAAAAAAAGTTCAGAGTGGGTACAATTACTTTTCTTACAATCTAGCTTGAGAATTAATTAAAATTGAATTAACTAATGAAAGCATATAATAAACTTGATGATTACATGTTTCATTAACAAGAGCATCAGTTTGCAGGGTTGGTCTAGCACCACATTGTTGAGGTGCATAAGCAGAATAAGAGGATGAGTAATAGTTTAGGCCTAAAAAATCAAAGGACCCCTTAAAGTTGTTCAGATTCTTCTTTTGAAAACTTTGGTAGCCGGTTACCCACCAAAAACTGCATGCTTTTAGGATACTCTCCTTTTGTGATTGGATCCATATACCTAAGTGGAATGATACACCATTAAGCCACATCTTAATTATATTTTGTTAAATTATTGTTTAGCTACAAATAATTAAATTTAATCTTTACCATCCAAACATGAAGTCGAGGGATCGTTGTGCAGCATCACAATCTGATGTCTCTTTAGTGGCTGGCACAAACCAGTGAGAGAGCAATGTAATCCCTATTAAACCTTTTTGAGATGCCTGAATTTTTTTTCAAAATTTTGGTTATTTAGTTAGCAACACTTTCATTAAGCGATTGTGCATAATTTTGTCCTAGTTATTAGAGATGTTAAAGTTTCATGTTATTTGAATAGCATTTTGCTTTAAAAGAAAATTCAATAATGCAGTGAACCTGATACTTAGTCTTGTACAGTTTAACAGCAGTAGAATGAGCAAGAAGTTGGTTGTGTGTAGTCAAATATGGTTCTGTTCCTGAATCACCTCCTATGCAATTCAGTTTTAACCATTATGAACATCGATCTGGCGCAAACTTTCCCTTTGCATAGGCATTCACACTCACACTCCATGGTTCATTCAATGTAATCCAATGTTTAACTCTATCACCAAATTCTTTAAAGCAAAGATTAGCATAGTCCCTAAAATCATCTCTGCAAGTTCATGAATTACATATTAATAAAAGATTTACTACAAACTTTGTGTAAATAGTCGTACATAAATAGATTTAGATGGAAAATTGGTGTCTCTTACACAATGTGAGGGCTTAAAAAACCTTCATACTCATCCTCTAAGACTTGTGGTACGTCCCAATGGAAAATGGTCACGAATGGTTGCATATCTACATTATTTTCGATGATTATTTACGTTTAACAAGAAATGGATATGATTGTAATGCATTGCAAAAAGTTAATAAATATCTAAATTAATGTTGATGAATCTTGACCATTAGATATTATTTCATCGATGAGGTGGTTGTAATAGTATACTCCTTCCCAGTTTACACCTCCACTTAGCTTCCCTTCTGCAAATGGTTGATATAATGGTTATTATCACCATTAATCTTCAAGGGATGATATTAACAAAAATATGACTTACTTGGTAGCACTCTTGACCAAGAAATGGAGAATCTATAAGCATCCAAATTCATATCCTTCATGATTCCAATATCTTCCTGAAATATATATATAGATTAATCTATCATGACTCTTAAAACTAAAAATGTATGTTACATTTGGACCATACCTTGTAGCGATTATATGAGTCATCAGCTACATCTCCATTACTTCTATCTCTTATTTTTTCTGCATGTCATTTCATTAAATAATATGAGGAATCTATTTATATACATGCTATGTAACTAGGCAATTCGATTTATGCTAAAAAGTGACTCTTGAACATGATTCTGGTACTAAATATGCTATTTATTTATGCTTAATCAACGGTTTGTCTCTTGATAGTTAACTACAACATGATGTAAATGATTCATTTTGCAATCAAATTAAATTAAAACACATGATATTTTTTGACCGAATAAATCACGATATTGGTATATGGGCTACAGCAAATAGACATTTTTGTATGTGAAATTTTAATTTAGTTCTTTAAATTTACGAAATAACAATTTAGTTTTTAAATTAAATAATATCAATCATCAATCAATTTTGTTATTTTTTCAAAATTTACATCACAACTTTAAAGCACATGTTTCCGTAGGAGAAACAAAGTACTATTTAAGTCAATATGTATGTGTTTTATTCGTTTTGATGCATGTTTATACATGCTAGAAATAAGATTATTATTAATTTCAGTTTTAAGGGGACTAATTTGTTATTTCGTAAATTTTAGATATTAAATTGATTG
Organism: Cicer cuneatum; assembly: GCA_037974295.1. Classification (NCBI taxonomy): domain Eukaryota; kingdom Viridiplantae; phylum Streptophyta; class Magnoliopsida; order Fabales; family Fabaceae; genus Cicer; species Cicer cuneatum. The sequence goes on from JBBPBO010000005.1 coordinate 77,844,887, forward strand.
GTCTTTTCCATTTTTTAAGAATTAAAATGCTTGTTTAGTCATTGAATTTTAAAAAAAGAAAAAGAGATAGAAAACAACTTTAATAAAAACTAGTTAATTAAGGGGTTAATTTAGACTAAACAGCACCTGTGGTCTCCTAAGTTAATTTCAATTAACGTTTTAGTCATTTTTTTTTTCTGATTTGGTCTTTTATTTTAATTTTAAGTGACAATTTGATCTTTTATATTTTAAAATGTCAACAATATTACCCTTTTTTTTTTTACAAAAATTCAAAAAACTCATCAAAATTTTCAACCAAAACCCATAAAATTAATTATATTCTTTAATATAATACAAATTTCATCAAATTCGTAACTCAAATCTTCAAATAAACTCATACAAAAATTTTATCAAATTTTATTCTTTATTTGATGTTGTTAGAAATGGAAATACGAATTTATTTGAAGATTTGAGTTTCGAATTTGATGAAATTTGTATTATATTGAAGAATATAAATAATTTAATGGATTTTGGTTGAAAATTTTGATAAATTTTTTGAATTTTTGTAAAAAAAAAGGATAACATTGTCGATATTTTAAAACATAAAAGATCAAATTGTCACTTAAAATTAAAATAAAAGACCAAATCAGGAAGAAAAAAAAGATAAATAACTAAAACGTTAACTGAAATTAAGTTAAGGGACAACGGATGCTATTTAGCCGACTAATTTATTATTTCATAAATTTTAGATATTAAATTGACCGATTCTTACGGTTTTAAAAACTAAAATACTTAATTAGACTACATTAATGGTTTAATTCAGTATTTGTAAACCACTTTCATAAAAATTAGTTAATTTTACAACCAGGTTCAATTAAGTTCTAAATAAATTTAAAATCAATTTATAAATATAAATTGGTTTAATATTTGGAACCGGTTTTGAACCAATTTTATGATGAATTTTTAAAACCAGATTTTTAATGAATTGGTTTTAAAATCAGTTTTTCAATGATTTTAAAAAAAATGATTTAAAAAAATGTTAAACTCTAAAGAAGTTGATTTATCCCACTGCTTATTCATGCTGTTAAAATTATGCAATAAATTTAGTGATTTTTTTTTTATGATGATTTTGGTTAAAGCAATTTTAAAATGGTTAAATTGTTTTTTCAATTAAATTTAATTAAATTATATTATAATCTAATTTATTAATACATTCCAATAAACTTTATATTTTCCACACTCCCGTGGATACCTGGGTATTTACAAGTGAAGGTATCCCAATTACTAAGTCCTCTTCCACCTTCCCTTGCAGCACCTTCGTACTACAAATTCAAATAACATGAAGATCAAAATGAAATTCAGTACAAAAAAATAAAAAAAATAACGGAAATTGAAAGAAATAATAAGAAAATTGATGCCTGATATGCAGAGGAGGCTGTTCCGAAAACAAAATCTGGCGGGAAACTGCTTCGATTGAGAGGACGAAAAGGTTCAATTATAGCATCGATACGATAAATGGTATTAATGGATAAAAGAGAGAGTAACAGAAACACGTTGAAATTCAATACTGCCATTCTAATTTTGATTCACAATACTAAAACCGAGTAGCTGATTATGTTTCTCTTTATAGGAGGAGCACAAGACATTTCATTGTCTAAAAATTGAAAAACCTCCAATCAAATTTAAATTTAATTTTATTAAATCTAATTTAAATAATTAGCTTATTTAAACTAACTTTATTTATTTAAGGTAATTAATAAACTTTTATTTTTTATATAATTTAATTTTCTGAGATATCAGTCAGAAAATCATTATAAGTTATTATATCGATTAATTAAATTACTAAAATATTTGTAATTTATAAAATAAATAAATTAAACCATTATAAAATCGAAATAAATAGGTGACCTACATTCATGGATAAATAATGAAATGACGTATTAATAAAACAATTAAAAAAATGCACTATTAGTCTAAATCATTTTTTTATTAATAAATAATATTTTTTTTTTTTGAAAAAGTAGATATTACATATGACAAAGTACTCAGTCAGAAAAGAGAAGTTTAAAACTCCTGAAAAACGTTGTTTAAGAGGAAAAGTTTGAAACTCTTGAAAAACGTAAGTGGAAAAGTATGAATAAAACTTCTCTCCACGTTTTTTCACAAGATTGGTCGTAAATAAATTTAAGTGGGTCCATGCGTGTTTTAATCTCTGCTAACAAGACGAGTTTTATACTTCTCTCCATCTTCTCTAGTCCCTCAATCTCTCATCACCATTGGATTCGTTCCAATCAGATCCTAACATCTATAATGTAGAAAATAACATTAACTTTTTGTTTTGGTAATAGATAACGTTCAGTTTTTATTTTGGAGAAAAGATAACATTGAAATATCTAAAACAGTACGTCAAAGTGGTCTTTTTTATAAGCAGTTAACTAATTAGATTCACATATTTAAATTCGTTTGGTGATGTTTAGTTTTCTATTATGAAATTTTAAAATTAATTTATGTTTTAAGTTTTAATTTTTAATTTGTAGTTTAGTTTTAGGTTTATTTATTTATTTGAATTGAATAGTTCTCTTTACTCTGTCTCATTATAAATTTATCAAATATAAACAAATATTGACAAGTTAAAATGAATAAAAATAAAAAATTAAATTTTAATTATTTTAAAATAATTTAAATATTATAAAATTATAATTTATTCAATTATAATAGTTTTAATAATAGTGATAGAAAGTAATAGTTGTAGAAAATAACTATCGGTTATCAAAGACAATTGCAGTAAGTAAAAGAGACTCTTGATGGTTGGTAGTGTTGGTGATGGGCGGAGGTGTTTGAGGTGGGCGGAGGTGGTGGTTGAAGGAGGTAGTCGGAAATGATGGTTTCGGGTTTTAAGAAAAAATCGTTTTGAAATTAAGTAAAAAATCAAATCAATCCCATTTTATCCAACCATGTTTTAATTTTGAAATTAACTTTCAAAACAACAACCACCTAAAACCTGTCCTTAAGTATGAAAAAATGGAATATCTCATATTTGAACCAAAATCTCTAAATATTAATGTTTTTGCAACGACTAACTAGGTTATACTTATATGAAAATAGCATATTAGTTTTTTATTTTTGCTATTAAGTTAGACTTTATTTACTGGGCTCTTTTTTTTAAATTAAACTTTTATCTTTTACTGTGTATCAAATTAGTCATTTAATTTTTATAAATGTTTATACAATTGATCATAATTTCAAACCAACTATATTGAAATTCAAAATTCTTCAAATAAATTTATATAATTCTTAAGGGGTTTTGATTACAATAATAATAAGAACATAAATTGTCAATAATCTTTTAGAAAAATAATTAAATAAAAGATAATTCAAATAAAAATTTATAAATTTAATTTATACAATAAAATAAAAATTTGTTATATAATTTTTCATACGATTGATAAAAAATATAAGAGAAATGATATTTAAACACAATTTCAAACACAAATACAGACACAACTACTGTACAAATACAAACTTTTTATACATACTAACTTAAGGGGCAATTTAGTCATTTTGCTAGCTTTTTTTTTTTTTAAGAAAACCCTTACTCTTAAGAAAACCTTTTTTCTTCCTTCTCTCTCAGAAAACCCCCTATTTTGCTCTCATCTTCTTCCTTCTCAGAAAGCCCGCCGTCCTTCTCATCTTCTTCGTCGCTCATCGTCGTCCCTCTCATATTCTTCGTCCTTCTCAAGCCCCTCAGATTTATTGAGTGTTTTCATTGTAAGTTTACTTTTCTTTATCATTGTTGTTGCTTCTTTGTGTGATTATTGTTTCCTAGGGTTTATTGTTATTCAATTTAGGATTTTTTAGTTATTGATTTAGGGTTTCTTTTTTTGGTTCTTCGTTTAGGGTTTATGGTTAATCAATTTAGGATTTTTTTCTTCTACAATTTAGGTTTTTTTTTTTTTTTTTTTTTTTAATTTTGGTCATTGTTGTTTATAATTTTGGTCATTGTTGGTATATTTCTGCTGGCGTTTATTGTTTTCATTTTATTTTGTTTAGCAGCTTATTTTATTTTATAATCAACTTTCATGAGATAATGGTTGAAAGATTTCGATTCTTGAGGGCGAGGTAAAATGGTTGAAAGAAGAATTGCTCAAACATCAGCCAATGCATGAATCCGATCATGAATTTGTGGGATGTTCTCCAACAAGAGCTTGTAATACATTCCTCTCAACTTCATATGCTGATTTTGACGGTATGGATATTGATTTTTTTTTTTATCGATAAAATATTTATGTAATTGGACTTGTTGATAACATACTCTTAAACTTTTATCTGCATGTGATGTGGGAGTTAGTACCCCTTTTGAGAATGTTGGGGATGAAACCGCATAAAATGTTGTTGGTAAGTAAGAAATTGTATATGTTGTGGTGTTGTTGTAGTTTTGCTACGATATAATTTTAATACATTTGTCAACAGGTGAGTCTAACGTGAACACTACAGCAAAATCAGCGTCAAACATAAATACGAGAATGAAAGATAAACCAAAGAAGCGAGTTAAAAGTGTAGTCAATCAAAGTCCGTTTGTTAACCCGAATGAAAAGAAGAAAAAGAAAAAATAAGTGTATAAATGGCATATTTTGAGTGTGTGAGAGGTTCTCTATAAGGATGTAATTAGTGATGTTTGAACCACACTTTTTGCGTCTTTTTTGTTTTTCTTTTTATAAACAAATATGTATGGCTAAAAATTAGTGTGCATTAACTGTTGATTTTTATGAACAAATATGTTGATTTTAGTGTGCATTAGTTGTTGTTTTATATCTTGTCTATAAGAATGACCAAGTTTTCAGTTGGAATTCATTAACCAAGTTGTGCACAGAATTAACCATGTTGTTTTAAGCCATTAACCAGATTTATATATTGTCCATAAGAAGGACCAAGTTTTCAGTTCGAATTCATTAACCAAGTTGTGCACATAAATAACCACATTTTTTTAAGCCATTAACCAAATTTATATATTGTTTATAAGAATGACCAAGTTTTCAGTTCGAATTCATTAACCAAATCGTGTACAAAATTAACCATGTTTGTTTAATCCATTAACCAAATTTATATATTGTCTATAAGAATACCAAGTTTTCTGTTCCAGTACATTAACCAGGTTGTGCACAAAATTAACCATGTTTTTTTAAGCCATTAACCAGATTTATATCTTGTCTATAAGAATGACAAAGTTTCAGTTCGAATTCATTAACCGGATTGTGCATAGAATTAACCATGGTTTTTTAAGCCATTAACAAGATTTATATATTATCTATAAGAATGACCAAGTTTTCTGTTCGAGTACATTAACCATTAACCAGGCTATGCATAGAATTAACTATGTTTTTTTAAGCCATTAACTAGATTTATATCTTATCTATAAGAATGACCAAGTTTTCAGTTTAAATTCATTAACCAGGTTGTGCATAGAATTAACCAGGTTTTTTTAAGCCATTAACTAGATTTATATCTTGTCTATAAGAATGACCAAGTTTTCAGTTCGTATTCATTAACCAAGCTGTGCACATAATTAACCATGTGGTTTTAAGCCATTAACCAAATTTATATTTTGTCTATAAGAATGATCAAGTTTTCAATTCGAATTCATTAACCAGGTTGTGCACCTGAATTAACCATGTTTGTTTAAGCCATTAACCAAATTTATATCTTGTCTATAAGAATGACCAAGTTTTCAGTTTGAATCCAAAATTGTCATCCAAAAAACGTAACAAAAGTGATAAAGCACGTACATGATTATCATACAATCCATTTACATGACTGTTTGTTGCAACAAAATGTCATACAAAAAAGTGACAAAAGTGATCAAGCATCTAAACTTTATCATAAAGTTGTGCTGAATTGTGATAAAAGATCCAAGAATGACGTATTACTTCCAACTTGAACAACAACATATAATAAGTTAGCACAATCTTACATATAATATGAAATGTGTTAGACCTACCACGTTTATACAGAAATAATTCATTAACCACCTATTGTACTTCATTAACCAATAGTATTTACACTATTAACCAGAAGAAGAAAAACCCAGAAAAACAAATAAAAATTCTATCCAAACAATTATGCAACAACTATTATAATATTATGCAGCAACTGTTATAATATTGGTTTTAATGCCCATCTAATGAGTAACTATCAAATCAAATAAAAATTTTATCCAAACAATTATCCTTGCAACAAATCCTCACAATTGCCTCAAAAATCGCCAAGTCATTATAAGCACACAAAACTATTGACTAAAAAATTAGCTATACTAGAATTTGCTAACATGATTGTAAGAAGCCATTATTCATCACCAATACACCTATAACAAGTCTTCAATTGCTGGAAAAAAACATTAAAAGGGGTGTATTATTAATCAATTGCCAGGTCAAAATCAACACAAGTTTTTTTTTTAAAGTCTCATAAAAACTTTACGTGTAGTGAATACTCCCAATGATTTGTACATTATTAATCACTTTGATAAAAATTTGTAAAACCCTAAGATCAGTATAATTTTTTTTTTGCATTAGTGTGCAAAAAACATACTTTAAACTTTGAAACAAAGAAAACTCACAATCAATTTCTAAAGCTCACTATCAATTGCTACAACATTGCAAGAATAAAATTAGAAATTTAAAAAATGGGGAAAAACTATAAATCTTAAGCAGTGCTAAACGTATGAAAATAAATTGGAATGGGTTGACATCACAAGCAACGAAAATGGATGAATAATCTTAACCAACATAAATGTCAAATAAACCCTAAAAGAAACAAGAAATGTGTGGACCTTATACCTTTTTTTTTTTCTTCTTCTTCTTCTTCTGCAATCTTCACATCAGAGAATGAGAATGGAAAAGGAAGAAGATCGATGAAGATGAAAAGGAAAAGAGAAAAAAGAGAGTGTGGTGTTAATTTGATTTTATTATTAATTAATAAAAAAAGTAATACAACTGTATTAATGAAGAGAGAGAGTATGTATATATAAAAAGTTTGTAGTTGTATCCGTATTTATGTTTAAAATTGTGTTTAAATAACATTATATGATAAATACACCTGCAATAATTACTCTTATTTATTGATGTCAAATCTATACTACAAATAAGGGAGACTTATTCCAACAAGAAAATTCTACATATAAATGTTTCACAAAGCTACTTGCAACCACATCCTCTTTACACAAATGTAATAAATACACTTGCAACAAATAAAAAATATATTTATAAAACAATTGATTTCAAAAATTGTTAAAAAAGAAATAATGCATAATTAATTGTTCGTAAATTCAACTTTTTTATTTTTTGTGAAATTGTATTTATATTGTTCTCGATCGATAATGCCGTGAGTGATTTGCCTGTGATAAAAGAGTTGTCACAAATTATATTTTATTTATGAAAAAATTGTATAAAACCTAAAATTATTGATCTTAAACAAAAAAATTAGATTCAAGAATCGACTACGAGCAAATAATGTATTAACACCGTACACCGTTTGTTAAAATGATTACTTCATAATTAATTGTACATAAATTATTATTTATTTAATTATTTACTTTACTCCAAAAAGAATAATAAAAAAAGAAGATAAATTATTTCATCAATCAAAGAAGAAAATATATTTTTTATTCATTTGGTATGACAAAGGAAATGCATTACTCTTCTTATGTATTCCTCGATGCAATAGAAAAATAAAAAACACGTAATTCTGATAGAAAATATTTGTAAATTTATTTATTTTATTATTTATTAATGTAGTAAAAATGATTGAGAAAAATAATTTTAATATAGAAAATAGAATAAAAAAAAAAAAAAGGAAGGGGCGCATTCACATATTTGCAGCATGTTACCTTAACACTAGATTATTTGTGTGTGTGCGTGTTTTTTTTACTAATAGACATGTGTTGGGGAAAGATCTTTGTGTTTTCTTGTTATTAATTTTTTTTTTAAAAGGGTCAAACTTAGGCTGAGTAGTTTTTTTTTTCTCTTCATATGGGTCGGGTCAAAATAACCATGTTCTTCTACCTTGCTGCACAATTAATGCAGCAGAACTGAACGAAAAGGAAAAAAGAACGCACAAAGTGTGAAAAGGCAACGCACACAGAGGGGGAGACGGTGCGAGCCAGCCGGACCAAAAGTGGCTGCGGCAAATAACAGGTTCGGTCTGTTTAAGGGGCAGCGACAATATATATTATCAAATAATATTTAACAACAAATATTTAACAATATATATTATCATTTGATTTGAGTACAAATATTCGCTCAAAAATATTACACAATGTTCATTTTGATTGTTTGAACACATAAATAGTCTTACTTATTGTTAGTTTTATATTAGTTAGTTTTATTGCCTTTATTTTTGGGGTTGTTATAATTATTTTGTTAGTAGTCTTATTACAAAGCTACTATTATAAATAGACACATTGTATTATTTTCTTAATTAATATAGATGTATATTCAGAAAATAATTTCCAATATGGTATCAGAAGTTTATTTTTCTTTCTCTAAAATTCCAAAATCCTTTTCCTTCTCCTTTTCCCTTCCATTTTCCACAGCCAAACTAAACGTAAACTACTACAAAACACCATGTCCTAACTTCCAAAAAAAATCGTTAACGAAAACATTTACAACAAACAATCCTCAAGCCCAGCAACGGCACCCGGAATCCTCCGTCTCTTCTTCCACGATTGCATTACGGACGGATGCGATGCATCCATACTGGTCTCATCAACCGCCTACAATCCTAATGTAGAACGCGATGCAGATCTCAATCTCCTCCTCTCCAGCTTCTTAGAAACCATGGATTCTTTGTTAAACATCAAGAACTCGAGTTTCTCGTTCCATTGAGGATTCATATACTTTTGATTTCGTTTTTGTTCTCTTTCTTTGACCGCCGAAACCCACGATCGTGTAGGCACTTGCAGTTCCTTCACCGTCTTTCGGCATCAAGTTCTTTCGGTTAATCACTTCTACAACGAGTTCAGAAACCAGCGACTTCATTGTTCTCTCATCGTTCTTGCCTTTCCTTTTCTCTCTTTTCCTTCATCCAACTCTTCAATGGCAGATTCTGATGACAATTCATCCTCACCCACCTCTGGAACAGTTTCTCCAGATGAATCGCGAAATCCAGCATCGCCGTATTATCTTCATCCTGGCGAAAATCCGGGCGCATTACTTATAAATCTGACTTTACAAGGGCCAAATTATTACAACTGGAGCCGTTTGATGAAACGTGCGTTGATCTCCAAGAACAAAGCGAAATTCATCAATGGCAAGTTATCGATGCCGGCAGAGAACGATGCGTTATTTGATGCTTGGGAGCGCTGCAATATGATGGTAATTTCTTGGATTACTCGTACTCTTTCTCCTTCTATTGCTCAAAGTACTATACACATTGAGAATTCAACAACTTTATGGGATCATCTAAAGAATCGATTTTCTAAAGGAGACCATTTTTGTTTTTCCGATCTTCTTCAAGATTTACATTCTATCAAACAGGGTGATAAATCAATATCTGATTTATTTACTGAATGGAGTATTCTTTGGGAGGAGTTAGAGGTTTTACGGCCCATCACCGATTGTTCTTGCTCTAATTCTTCTGCGTGTAGTTTACACAAATTAGTCTTAGGTTATCGTTCCTCTGAAGCGCTTACGTGTTTTTTAAAGGGCCTCAATGACAATTTTAATATGGTAAAAACTGAGATTTTGATGATGGATCCTCTACCTGATATAACCACAACATTTTCTTTAATTTTACAGCAAGAACGACAAATTATGGGTCCTTCTGTTGATGCCAAGGTTCTAATAAACTCTTCCATCAATGGTACATGTAATGCTAATCCTAGAAATGGTTCAGGTCGTGGTAAGGGTTGCGGATCTTTTCGAGGCAGAGGTGGAGGTCCTCAACGACAATGTACTTTTTGCAACAGGCTAGGACACACTGTTGATCATTGCTATTTCAAACATGGTTTTTCGCCTGGATATTCTCCTAGATACAAGAACACCAAATCTATTAATTCTTCAATTACTGATGCTGATTATGGGACTGCTCCTCAAGATCATAGTTCTCCTAAATCCAATCCATCTGATGGTAATGTCTCTCAATTCACTGCTGACCAAATTAATCAACTCAAACATTTACTTCAACAATCTGCCTCATCTACTGGAGATCAATCTCAACCTACAAGTTCAATTTCTCAAATTGGTGGAGTTTCCTCTAATCAACTGAATTCTGTTTTAGGTAATATCTCTCCAAACTATTGGATTCTTGATACTGGTGCTACTGATCATGTCACTTGTAATTCCAAAAATTTTATTACCTTTCATGAAATTAAACCAATTCATGTTACATTACCAAATGGAAATACTGTTATGGCCACACATTCAGGAACTGTATATTTTACAAATGAATTTAAACTTTTCAATGTTTTATACATTCCTAATTTTACCTTGAACATTATTTCCGTTCAGCAATTAATTACTTCTTTGAATTGTAAATTAACTTTTGTTAACTCTCAATGTGACATTCAGGACCATACATCCAAGATGATTGGGCATGCTAAGCTTTTGAATGGTTTATATCATCTGCAACAACCTATTCATGATGTCAAATATTCTGTGTTGTATTCTTTAAATTCTAGAACATCACATGCTACTATTGATCTATGGCATCTTAGATTAGGACACCCTTCTAATAATGTTCTTACTCATATTTGTAAACATTTTCCATATGTGAGTTTCTATTGTAATAACATTTGTGATTCTTGCTATCTTGCCAAACAATCTAGATTTCCTCTTCATGCTAGTAATACTATTTCTGATAACGCTTTTGATTTAATTCATATGGATATTTGGGGACCCTTGTCCTATTCTTCTATTCATGGTCACAAATATTTTCTAACTACTGTTGATGATTGTACTAGACACACTTGGATTTATCTTATGAAAGCTAAATCTGAAACTCGAAAGTTAATGCATGATTTTGTTGTTTTAATTAAAAATCAGTTTGACAAAGTTGTCAAAGTTATTAGGACTGATAATGGTGTTGAGTTCTTGTATCCTGAATTTTATGCAAAATTTGGAATTCTACATCAAACATCATGTGTTGAAACTCCACAACAAAACTCTGTTGTGGAAAGAAAACATAGACATATTTTAAATGTTACTAGATGCTTGCTTTTTCATGCTAATCTTCCAAAAATATTTTGGTCTTTTGCTATTAAACATGCCATTTATCTTATTAATAGATTACCATCAGCATCCATTGGTAATCATAGCCCTTATGAGTTGTTATATAAACATCTCCCTGATCTTAATGAATTGAAAGTTTTTGGATCTCTTTGCTTTGTTTCTACTTTGCAATAACATAGGACTAAATTAGATCATAGATCTAGAAAATGTCCATTTCTTGGATATAAATTTGGCACTAAAGGATTTATTTGTTATGATTTACATACTAGGGAAATTTTAGTTTCTAGACATGTTATTTTTCATGAAAATGTTTTTCCATACTTATCTAGTAATGATTCTTCTAAAAGTGATTTGTCCTCTTGCGGTGATTTCGATACGTTTAATTTCCTTCTGGAACCTATAGAACTAGATTATGTCAATAGTAAATTGAATCATTCTAATTTGAATGATATTAATGTCATGCCTACTTGTGATGAAAATAATTCTGTACATGAAGAGCCTTTTATACCACCTAGTATTCGCAAATCAACAAGGACAAGAAATCCTCCTGTTTACCTTCAGGACTTTCATTGCAATCTTTTAAACACTTCAGGTACAACTACTAACTCTACAGCTGATTCTGTTTTATATCTTTTGTCTTATGTTTTTTCTTATAAATCTTTTTCTTCTACTCATTTAAAATACATTCATGCCATGACTAGTGCTGTTGAACCCCAAACTTATCATGAAGCTATTAAATCTAAGGATTGGGTCATTACTATGCAACAAGAAATTACAGCTTTAGAATCTAATAACACTTGGGAATTAGTTGATTTGCCTAAAGATAAACATGTCATAGGATGTAGGTGGGTATATAAGATTAAGCATAGGGCTGATGGTACTATTGAAAGGCACAAGGCTAGACTTGTTGCCAAAGGTTTCACTCAATTAGAAGGTGTTGATTTTCTAGACACATTTTCTCCTGTGGCCAAATTAACTACTGTTAGATTACTTCTTGCTTTGGCTGCTACTAATAATTGGTTTTTAAAACAATTAGATGTTAGTAACGCTTTTCTTCGTGGTGATCTTCATGAGGAAGTTTATATGAAACTTCCTCTTGGTTATTTGAGTCATCATAGTAATAAGGTTTGTCGTTTAAAAAAATATTTGTATGGTTTAAAACAAGCGAGTCGACAATGGTTTGCCAAACTGTCTTTTGCTTTAATATCATTTGGTTTTCAACATTCACAACATGATCATTCCTTATTCATTCTCAAGAAATTAAATTCCTTTACTGTTTTGTTGATTTACGTAGATGATATTATTATTGCAGGTAATTCTGAATTGGAGATCGATATGATTATAACTTTTTTAAATTCTTCTTTTCAGATTAGAGACCTTGGGGACTTAAAGTTTTTTCTTGGATTGGAGATCTCTCGTTCAAGGGAGGGTATTCACATATGTCAACGTAAATATGCTCTTGATATCTTGTCAGACGCTGGATTATTAGGCGCTAAACCTTGCAATACACATATGATCAAGGACTGCAAATTTCTATACCACTCAAAGGCACAATCTCATGACCCGACCTCATTTAGAAGAATTATTGGACGTCTTATTTACTTGACCAACACACGGCCTGATATCACTTTCGCCGTACAGCTACTTAGCCAATTTATGCAATCACCGACTGAAGACCATTACATTGCAGCCATGAGGATCCTCAAATACATAAAAATTGCACCAGCCCAAGGATTGTTTTACTCATCAGCGTCCAGACCTCAACTTTGAGCGTTTAGCGATTCTGATTGGGCAACCTGTCCAGAAACGAGAAGGTCTGTAACTCGATTTTGTATATATCTTGGATCATCATTGATTTCGTGGAGATCTAAGAAACAAAGCACTGTAACTCCTTCATCTTCAAAAGTAGAGTATAGAGCATTAGCGTCAACAGCTTGTGAAATTCAATGGATAACATTTCTTTTGCAAGAATTAAACATGGATTTTTCTACCCCTACAACTCTTTATTACGATAATCAATCAGCCAGGAACATTGCATCAAACCCAACATTCCATGAGAGAACAAAACATATCAAAATTGATTGTCACATTGTTCGAGATAAACTTCAAACTGGATTGTTCAAACTCTTGCCCATCTCTTCTGAAGTGGCTAGAATATCACTAGAAGGGGGGTTGAATAGAGATATTTAAGGTTTTTAAAATTCTGTTACTGTTTTTAATCTGCTGTCCTCTTTCAGAGGATGATTTATCAGATGTTGAAAGTTGAGAGAGAGAATAATGACACACGAATTTTTATACTGGTTCACCCAAAGATGGCTACGTCCAGTCCTCACACTCTTGTGAGTTTTTACTAAGTATCAAAAGCTATCAGTCTCTCACTAAGGTTGATTACAAACTGTGTATTCTTAAGCTTCACCAAGCTTACACTTCTTTCCTTCTGATTTCTCTTCAAGTGTTACTCACTTGAAGGTCTAAAAATGATATGAAGTAGTTTGATAGGATTTACTTTCTATAAAGATGAAACAAAGATCTAGTGAAAGATTGTAGAAAGCTTGAAAGGAGATTGATAATTGCTCTTGATAACCTCTGATATTTTTCAGTTTTTTGCTTGTGTAGTTGTGTGTATTTGCTGAAGAAGAGCAACCTTCCTTTTATAGGGAGAAGGAAACTTTCTCTTCAAGAGAATTTTCCTTTCTGACCGTTTTTTCAAGATGTAATGAACCTCACTGTTGTTGCAAATTTACAGCCTTGCCATTCTATCCTTTTACAGCCTGGCACATGGGAGGTTACTTCTTTACTTGGCTTTCCAGGAGGATAGATCATTCCATATGTTTTTAACAACTCGTCGTGCTCTTTTCTGGTTCCAAGTCATGACCATTCTCTGGTCGTGGAAGATGCAGCTTTTGATACTCTGGAACTGTTAGTTGTTCTTAATGTGAGAGGATGAATGAGCAGCTAGAAATTATCCTCTGGTAGTTTCCTTTTGGTGTCTCAAGTTCACCTTACGATATCTGACTTCTGATGTTTACTTTCCAGAGTTCATCTTCTGATATTTATCTTCTGGTGTGTATTTTCTGGAATTCATCTTATGATGTTTATCATGTGAAGTTTGTCTTTTGAATTTCTGGTATTCATTTTCTGGTGTATTTCATGTGAAGTTCGTCTTCTGAGTTTTATCCTTTGATGTTCATCTTTTTATCCTCTGATAAGTTTCTTTTGAAATTCATCTTCAGATGTATATCTTCTGATATTCATTTATGATTTTCATCTTCTGATATCGGTCAATCTGGACTAGCAAACTGGTCTGCTGAGATTCTCTGATCTCGGCCAACACTGTACCATTTATTCCGTCCTTCTGGTTTCGACCAACACTGGGCCATTGATTCTGACCTTCTGATTTCGACCAACACTGGGCCATAGTCTGATCTTCTGATCTTAGCCAACACTGTACTAGGTCTGGATTAGTTCTGGACAAAGGATATTTCAGTTTGGACCTTTTAGCTTATCTTCTGATTAATCTAGGACTGTTTTTCACTTCACTGTCAAGCCATCTTCTGGTCAGAAGAACTTGTTGAATAAGTCTGACTTATGATATCTTCTGGTCTGGATCCAGTCTTCCTCTGGCAGGCTTCCTTCTGGTCTGGTCCATGTCTCCTTCTGACTTTGTTTCCTTCTGATATGGGCCAGCAAAGATATCCTCTGGTGATTTCAGGATGCATCCTCTGGTATCTTCTGGATGCATTATCTGGTGGTTTCAACTCTTAGGTTTTCTGCTTCAGCTTCTGGTTTTCTGTTCCAGATGTTTTGCTTTTGGTTTCCTAGATGTTCTGCTTCTGGTGTTTTCCAGATGTTCTGCTTCTGGTGTTTTCCATATGTTCTGCTTATGGTGTTTTCCAGATGTTCTGCTTCTGGTGTTTTCCAGATGTTTTGCTTCTGGTGTTTTCCAGATGTTCTGCTTCTGGTGTTTTAACTTCAGATTTTCTTTATGGATTTAACAGCTTTGTTTCCTGCATGCATTCATTCTTCTGGACAGGAGGTTGCGATCTTTGGATCCTGTTCCTTTCTTAGTACAAAACTTAAATGCACGCATTAGTGTAATCATAATCTTAAGATAATTTTGTTATCATTAAAAGAGATATTTTCTCAACAATCTCCCCCTTTTTGATGATGACAAAATTTCTTTAGATTATTTAAAATAAAATTGTAAAGGTGTTGTTTTTTGAGTATGAATCTCCCCCTCAGTATGAGCTGTAAAGAATAGGGGCTCCCCCTCAGAAAGTGGATAAAAGAATTTAATGATTTTTTGAACCAATCCGAATACTTTATATTGATTATAATAAGATCATAGAAAAAAATGGTTCAAAAGAAAAAACATAGAGGATTGAATTACGATAATTTCAAAAAACATCTTTTCTAAATTCCTAATCCTTGACAATTTTAATTTTAATCTTTCTCCCCCAAATTTGTCAACAACAAAAAGTCAGTGGGAGCCCAGAGGATGGTGAACTACTTTGAAGGAGAGGAATCATCAGACGAGGAGGAGGTTGAGGGACGAGGCAGTGGTGAAGGAGGATGAACAGAGGGTACAAGAGGTCGTGCTTCTGTAGCAATAGGCTTGACCAGGTGCGCTGTTACCCATTCTAGTAGAGTGCTAAATTGTGCCAGAGTTTGATGAAAAGTGGCCATTGTTGAAAAAAGTTTTTTTCTGATCCTTGCGGATCTTTTTCAAAGCTCGAAGTTCTTTGTGGGACCGACGTTGTTCAGGCTTGATATCAGTGGTGGGAGGAGTGAAGTCATCTGGAATAGGATCAGCATTGATGCTGGTGCTTTTCATTTGGGAGCAGGTTCCTTTGTTTTGTGAAGAGTTTTCTCCAGATTTAGCCAGGAAGGATTCAAGTGAGCTGAATCGTCCTATAACTTCAGGAAGTGGTGTAGGAGCCAGATGAAAAATGGTTTGATGAGCAGAGAGAGTAGGGACATAATTTGTAGGGTACATTTTTGAAGGAGATTAGAAGATTTGAGCCATGGTGCATGAGAGTTGAGTTGGTTGTGAAGGACTAGTAGGAGGATAAGGAAAGAAAAAAAGGTTCTTGTAGATTTTGAGATGTGTCCAGAGGGTCAGACGGAAGCGTAGTTTCTGGAGGTGAGCCTTTGAGATCAAACAAGTGTTTGGCACAATTTTTCACAAGTTGAGAGGGTGAACTGAGGTCTTCACCTTCTGCTGAACAATGGTTTTGATTTTCAAAAGGGACAATTTGAAGTAGTTCAAGAGGGAGGACATTTTTGGAGGGTGGTGAGGACGGGATATTTGGTTCTTTGTTAGAAGAAGAATTTGATGCGTCTGGAGGTTGAGATGGTGGATTGGAAGTTGAGAACTGTTTTGATTTTTTCTTGGATGGCTGTTTGTGATAGGGCTTTTCAGTGGGATCAAGCCGCATTTGGTTAACATTTCTTGCAGAGAATGTGTTGTTGAAAGTGATAGATTGTTCATCCTCTAATGGTACGTTAAAAAATTTGAAGATTTTGGTGAGAATCATTCCATATGGAGCTGATCTCCCAAGATGTGCCCCCTTTAAAATAACACTGATGCAGTTGTCCCCTTTGGACACATTTGCAGCAGTGTAGAATGGTCTGACAAGTTTTGGATATTGAGGTTCATTGATAAGAAGGAAAGGAGACCAACCAAGTTGATCAAAGATATCTTCTACATAAACTCCTCATAGAGTTAGACCTTTGAGGTCAATAATTTTTCCATTTATAACAGTTTTGTTCTGCCATTTTTCTAAAAAATTTGCTTCTAGGAGAGAGTTTTCGAAGAGAGGGATTTTGGGTGATTTTGAAGCTGGTTGATTTTGAATAACTTTCCTTTTTGAAGTAGCTAAAATGGTAGGTTTGGAAGAAGGAGTTTTTGAAGAATCAGAGTGAGTTGCCTCAGAGTCATTTGAGTTGTTTTCAGTTTGAATTTCAGAAGAGTTTGAGGAAAATTTTCTTTTTCCAGCAGATTTGGTGCGAGCCATTTTTGAATACAGGAGGTTTTGAATATTTACAAAGGGTAAATGAGTTAATTTATAGAGAAAAAATTTGAACAGATTGGAGGGAAGAAGTAAGGAGGCATAGGTTAATCATGACAAACTAGGGAGATGCACAAGTCACTTATCCATTGGGCAGTGAGTAAGAAACTGAAATCGAGGCACCTTTTTGCATAAAGGAGTGTAATCAGCAGTGATGTGACTTGCCTGCCTCTGACTTTTGCAACTTTCAAATCTTGGAAGAGGATAGAGATTTATCTGAGTTGTCCATCCTCAGATTTTTATTTCTTAAAAATAAAATAACATTATGATCTAAAGTTTTGCAAAACTATTTTTGGACAATTTTTGAAAGATATAAGATGGAAAGTTTTTCTAAAATAGTTTTGAAACGATCCTCCTGGAGAGGTTTGGTGAAAATGTCAACAAGCTGATTTTCATTTTCAATAAAAATTAATTCAACATCTCCTTTTTGAACACGATCTCTTAAGAAATGATGTTTAATTTCAATATGTTTAGATCTAGAGTGTTGAATAGGGTTTTTGGAAAGATTAATAGCACTAGTGTTGTCACAAAGGATAGGAAATTTTGTGTACCTTAAGGAGTAGTCTTCCAATTGATTTTTTACCCAGAGAATTTGAGAGCAACATTGAGCAGCAGAGACATATTCAGCTTCTATAGCGAGAGAGCTATGGTATTTTGTTTTTTTACATGCCCAACTAATGAGAGATGAGCCCAGAAATTGACATGCTCCACTTGTGCTTTTCCTCTCAATTTTGTCACCAGCATAATCAGCATCACAATATGCTAGAAGATCAAGATTTGAATCCTTTTTGTACCAAATTCCCATATATGTGGTTCCAACTAGATACCTGAATATCCTTTTTAGTGCAGTGAGGTGTGATTCTTTAGGGGATGATTGAAACCTTGCACACAAACCTACTGAGAACACAATGTCAGGTCTGCTGGCTATTAAGTACATTAAGGATCCTATCATTCCTCTGTACTCCTTTTCAGAAATAGAGGTTCCTTCATCATCTTGATGTAGTGAGGAGGATGGATGCATAGGAGTGCTCATTTGTGGATCCAAAGATTATGTCATCCACATAAATTTGAACAATTAACATATCCTCATTATGAATCTTTTTAAACTAAGTTGTATCAATCTGACCTCTTGAAAAGCCATTCTCTTTTAGAAAGCAACTCAACCTTTCATACCAAGCTCTAGGAGCTTGATTTAATCCATAAAGAGCTTTTGAGAGCTTGTACACATGATCTAGTTTCTGTTTATCCTTGAATCCAGGAGGTTGGTGAACATACACTTCTTCATTTAAGAATCCATTCAAGAAGGCACTTTTGACATCCATTTGATATAGTTTTATTCCTTTATGTGTGGCATAAGCTAAGAGGATTCTGATTGCTTCGAGTCTTGCAACAGGTGCAAATGTTTCATCATAATCAATTCCTTCTTGTTGTTATAACCTTGTGCCACTAATCTTGCTTTATTTCGAATGACCTCTCCATCCTCATTCAGTTTGTTTCTGAAGATCCATTTGGTTCCAATGATGGATTTTTCCAGAGGATAGGGCACAAGATTCCACACTTTGTTTCTTTCAAACTGAGACAGTTCCTCCATCATGGCATTCATCCATGATTGATCACTTATGGCTTGATCAATGTTCTTTGGTTCAACTTGAGATATCATGGCCATGTTGATTGAATCTTCTCTCAATGATTGCCTTGTTCTAACTCCATCAGCAGTATCACCTATGATCAGGTCTGGAGGATGATATGTTATAGTCTTCCATCCTCTTGGACGCTGCTGAGAGGTTGGATCAGATGTTCACCTAATTTGGGTTGTGAACTTTAGAGGATGTATTTTCATGTTCTTCATTTTTATCCATGTTTTCTGTTCCTTTGATTTGAGCTTTATCATTGTTTCCAAATGTAACTGATCCTCCATCTTTTGATTCCAAAGAGATAAAGCAATGTTTATCTCCTGTCACATGTCTTGAGCAACCACTGTCTAAGAACCAGGGCTTTCTTTTGTTGATCAGAGGATGTACCTGTGTCAGAATTTAGAAGAGACTTGGGTACCCATATAGAATTGGGTCCTTGGTGGTTAGTCCGACCTTTTGTAAGGATTTTCTTTTTGTGATAACAAATGGAATCATGATGTCCATGCTTATTACAAAATGAACATTTCCTTTTTTTACTTTCAGCTTTTTTCTTAGCAAGACATACTTTGATAGTATGTCCAAGCTTGTTGAAAAAAGTGTACTTAGGTCTATCCTCTAGGTTCTTAGGTAGAAAGAGGTTTTCATATAGTTTTTGTTTTTGAGAACTTTTAAAACCAATTCCAGCTTTTTCAAATATACCAGATTGAGATCCCATAATTTTTTTAAATGTTTCTGTGGATTTGACAAAGTTGGTAATGTCATTTTTTAGTTCTTCAACTTTGGTTTTCAAGTCCTTCTTTTCTATGTCCTCTTCAGGAGGATGGATTTTGACATTCTCTTTGTTTAAAGTTTTTTGTTGCTCAGACAATTTTTTATTTGATTGCTGCAAGTCAAAAATGATTTTTTTGAAATTCTTCATTTTTAGCTTGAAGTTCCTTATTCAGTTTCTTTATTTCATAATTTTGGTTTTTAAGAAAACCACATTTTTGAGATAAAGTGTTTGAGTCATTCAAGAGATTGTCAAATTCTATTTCTAACTTTTCACAAGAAGGACATAAATCAGTAATGCTTACCTCATCTGCTTCTGAGTTAGCCATGAGACAAAGGTTGGCTTCTTCTTCCTTTTCTTGCTTGGAGGATGATTCATCACTGTCATCCCAAGTTGCAATCATAGATTTATTCTTGTTGTGAAATATTTTTATGTTCCTTTTGTTTAGAGGACACTCAGTTTTGTAGTGTCCCGTTTTATCGCATCCATAACAAGTTATCTGGCTTTTGTCAATCTTTTCTTTCTGAGAGGATCTTTTGTCTTGACCTCTTCTGTTGATTATTCTTTGGATTCTTCTGGAAAGTAGAGCCAGTTCATCCTCCTCTTCAGAAAGAGGATATTCTGAGTTATCCTTTTTTGTGATATTTTCAGAGTTTTTGGAGGATGGACTTTCAGTTTGACTGGATTTCAATGCAATCATTTTTCCCTTTTTGCTTGGTTTATCAGCAAGCAATAGAGGTTCATGAGCTCTAAGAGTTCCAACCAGATCTTCTAACCTCATGGTGGCTAAATTTCTTGCTTCTGTGATGGCAGTCACCATGGGTCTCCATTCCTTTGGCAAACTTCTTAATATCTTTCTTATTCTCTCTTGGATAGAGTATTCTTTTCCCAGAGACCTTAAGTTGTTGAGGATGATTGTCAGTCTTGAGAACATTTCATCAATTGATTATTCCTCCTTCATTTCAAACAACTCGAACGCTCTTACTCCCATGTCAATTCTGGCTTCTTTAACATGACTTGAACCTTCATGATGGATCTTCAAGGTGTCCCATAGTTCCTTAGCACTTTGGCATTCTTCAACTCTATCATACTCTTCCCTGCTCAAAGCACACGTTAGAAATAAATTAGCTTTAGAGTTTAGCAGTTCCTTGGCATTTTCTTCAGCTTTCCATTGTTTTTGAGGTTTTTCGTCAGAGGTTGGATCTGCACTGTTGATTCTGATGACATGATTTCCTTTTTCTACCACTGGCCACATGTTGTTATCTTGAGATATGAGAAACAATCTCATCTTGCCTTTCCAGTGATAGTAGTCGGTTCCATCAAAGTAGGGAGGTCTGCTGGATGATCCTCCTTCTGGGATATACTTAGCTTTTGACATATTTTCTTTTTGGATCTTTTTCTCTTACACTGTTAGGTGTAGTTTTAGAGAACCTTGCTCTGATGCTAATTGTAGTGGCTAGAATATCACTAGAAGGGGGGTTGAATAGAGATATTCAAGGTTTTTAAAATTCTGTTACTGTTTTTAATCTGCTGTCCTCTTTCAGAGGATGATTTATTAGATGTTGAAAGTTGAGAGAGAGAATAATAACACCCGAATTTTTATACTGGTTCACCCAAAGATGGCTACGTCCGGTTCTCACACTCTTGTGAGTTTTTACTAAGTATAAAAAGCTATCAGCCTCTCACTGAGGTTGATTACAAACTGTGTATTCTTAAGCTTCACCAAGCTTACACTTCTTTCCTTCTGATTTCTCTTCAAGTGTTACTCACTTGAAGGTCTAAAAATGATATGAAGTAGTTTGATAGGATTTACTTTCTATAAAAATGAAACAAAGATCTAGTGAAAGATTGTAGAAAGCTTGAAAGGAGATTGATAATTGCTCTTAATAGCCTCTGATATTTTTCAGTTTTTTGCTTGTGTAGTTGTGTGTATTTGATGAAGAAGAGCAGCCTTCCTTTTATAGGGAGAAGGAAACTTTCTCTTCAAGAAAATTTTCCTTTCTGACCGTTTTTTCAAGATGTAATGAACCTCGCTGTTGTTGCAAATTTACAGCCTTGCCATTATGTCCTTTTACAGCCTGGCACATGGGAGGTTACTTCTTTACTTGGCTTTCCAGGAGGATAGATCATTCCATATGTTTTTAACAACTGGTCGTGCTCTTTTCTGGTTCCAAGTCATGACCATTCTCTGGTCGTGGAAGATGTAGCTTTTGATACTCTGGAACTGTTAGTTGTTCTTAATGTGAGAGGATGAATGAGCAGCTAGAAATTATCCTCTGGTAGTTTCCTTTTGGTGTCTGAAGTTCACCTTATGGTATCTGACTTCTGATGTTTACCTTCCAGAGTTCATCTTCTGATATTTATCTTCTGGTGTGTATTTTCTGGAATTCATCTTCTGATGTTTATCATGTGAAGTTTGTCTTCTGAATTTCTGGTATTCATTTTCTGGTGTATTTCCTGTGAAGTTCGTCTTCTGAGTTTTATCCTTTGATGTTCATCTTTTTATCCTCTGATAAGTTTCTTCTGAAATTCATCTTCAGATGTATATCTTCTGATATTAATTTATGATTTTCATCTTCTGATATCGGTTAATCTGGACTAGCAAACTGGTCTGTTGAGATCCTCTGATCTCGGCCAACACTGGACCATTTATTCCGTCCTTCTGGTTTCGACCAACACTGAGCCATTTATTCTGACCTTCTGATTTCGACCAACACTGGGCCATAGTCTGATCTTCTGATCTTGGCCAACATTGTACTGGGTCTGGATTAGTTCTGGACAAAGGATATTTCAGTCTGGACCTTTTAGCTTATCTTCTGATTAATCTAGGACTGTTTTTCACTTCACTGTCAGGCCATCTTCTGGTCAGAAGAACTTGTTGAATAAGTCTGACTTATGATATCTTCTGGTCTGGATCCAGTCTTCCTCTGGCAGTCTTCCTTCTGGTCTGGTCCATGTCTCCTTCTGACTTTGTTTCCTTCTGATATGGGCCAGCAAAGATATCCTCTGGTGATTTCAGGATGCATCCTCTGGTATCTTTTGGATGCATTATCTGGTGGTTTCAACTCTTAGGTTTTCTGCTTCAGCTTTTGGTTTTCTGTTCCAGATGTTTTGCTTCTGGTTTCCCAGATGTTCTGCTTCTGGTGTTTTCCAAATGTTCTGCTTCTGGTGTTTTCTAGATGTTTTGCTTCTGGTGTTTTCTAGATGTTCTGCTTCTGGTGTTTTTCAGATGTTCTGCTTCTGGTGTTTTAACTTCAGATTTTCTTTATGGATTTAACAACTTTGTTTCCTGCATGCATTCATTCTTCTGGACAGGAGGTTGCGATCTTTGGATTCTGTTCCTTTCTTAGTACAAAACTTAAATGCACGCATTAGTGTAATCATAATCTTAAGATAATTTTGTTATCATTAAAAGAGATATTTTCTCAACATCTTCATCAAATATGCTGGCAGATTTCTTTACTAAGTCACTTGAACCTGCAGCATTCAATTCAATTCTTAAGAAGTTGGGAATTCTTAACATACATTCTCCATCTTGAGGGGGGATGTTAGTTTTATATTAGTTAGTTTTATTGCCTTTATTTTTGGGGTTGTTATAACTATTTTGTTAGTAGTCTTATTACAAAGCTACTATTATAAATAGACAAATATTGTATTATTTTCTTAATTAATATAGATGTATATTCAGAAAATAATTTCCAATACTTATTTTGATTAAGTCATATTTTCAATAATTTGAATTGTATGTTTTACAGAAATTAAATCATTTGAGAAATTTTTTATAATCATTACTGTAAAGTGAATCATGTAAATACTTGTACCACATCTTTCATATAAATTGCGGTTGATTAAAAAAATGGTATAATACAAAAGGACAAATTAAATTATTAGGATGAGAT
Organism: Cicer cuneatum; assembly: GCA_037974295.1. Taxonomy (NCBI): domain Eukaryota; kingdom Viridiplantae; phylum Streptophyta; class Magnoliopsida; order Fabales; family Fabaceae; genus Cicer; species Cicer cuneatum. The sequence goes on from JBBPBO010000005.1 coordinate 77,868,458, forward strand.
GAGATTGTAAACTATTTTCACTCTGCATAAAATCACTTAACTTAATAGTTTTAAATGTTATCGGGTTAGTCTCATTAACATTAAGACTATAAAATTATTTTAGATAATTATTCATTTAGTAGATTAATAGTAATTATAAAAAGAAATGTAAACAAGTTTTTATCACTGGACATAACTATTTTTATCACTTGATGGCTTACATAACTATTTATCATAGAAAATTATTCATTATAGACTTCACTATTTTTTGACAAAATGTTTCGTATACCGTTAGTACAGTAAAAATCCTATGTTTCCAAAAAAAAAAAAAGAGTAAAAACCCTATGTTAATATTCATAGTCATCAAGTCAAGTTTTTTTTCTCTTATTTTTCTTTTATAGACATTTTGATACTAACCATTAACTCAAGCCATGTTTAAAATTTTCTCATAAAAAAAACCATCAAGCGTACTATTAATAGATAGACTTTATTCTTACAATTTTTATCTTTATTATTTAAAAAGTTTAATTTATATATATATATATATATATATATATATATATATAAATAAATAAACTGTTAAAAGTTTAACGTCGACGATAAATTATAACAAATTATATGTGTACTTTTGATATAATTATAATTAAAATAAATTATTTTCAATAATTCAATATAAATCAATAATATATATGAACTATTTACACTTAGGTAAATAGACTCGGGTTAGCCACATGAACATTACCACATTATAAAAATTAAATAATATATCTTCCAATAGATTAATAATATTAATATTGCTGAATAGAGAATGTAAATAAATGTTTACTATTAATTAATAATAAATTTACATAAAAATATAACTACAAACATATGTTGTACTACATTGTTAGTGGAATTAAAATCTAACGTAAATATATGTAAGCCATCAAGTGAAGTCTATAATTTTCTATGATAAAAAAACCAGTAGGTTAACTTACAATATTTTATGAAACAAACTATTAATTCAAACTAATAGATGAACTTTACCCCAACATTTTTGTATCTTTACTATCAAAGAGTTTAATATTTATGGATGGTTTAATTTAACAAATTCACTAATTACTAATTCCAATTTATATATTGTTGGGGTCAAAATATTTCATAGTTAAAAAGGAAGTTTTAAAGTTTAAAAATCTCTAAAATTTTGTGTGATAAATGAAGCTTATAAACCTACTTTTTCAAATATTTTTTTCAAAAAAAATTCAAAATTATTTTGATTTTTTTTCGAAAAAAAGAATTTTGAAAGAGAAAAAATTTTCGAGAAAAAATAAACTTTTTTTCAAGAAAAAATGTTCTTGATTTTTTTGAGAATTTTTTTTTTAATATTTTTCAAAGAAAAATAAATTTCAAAATTTTAGTAAAAAGTAAATTTCAATTAAAGAAACATTGGGTATATGAGTCCTCAATTAAGCCCACAAAAAATAATGGCCAAAGCGTTAAATAATTATTTCAATGTAGAGCCTAATATTAAGTGGCTTAGTAGGGAGTTTTTTAAGGGAATTTCGGACTATAGGGCTTAATTGACCGTATTAAGATAATTTTTTAATGTCCTGGCACATTATTTCATATTTTGGTGGGCTTAAGTGACGGGATATGTGAGTTTAATATTTTGTCAATTGAAAATTTTTTTCTTAAAAACTTTTTGAAATTTATGTTTTTTGAAAAATATTTGTCAATAAAGTTAAAAACTTTCCTTTTTCATGAAAAAAAAATCAATTTTTTTCTCAAAAAAATGAGAAAAAATCAATAAAAAAATTTGCTCAAAAATTTGTCAAAACTTTTTTTCTCGGAAAAATTTCAATATTTTTTATTGAAAATTTTATTTGAAAAAGCAAGCTCATAAGTCCCATTTTGCACACTTAATTTTAAGGGTTTTTTTTTAACTTTAGAGAAACCTTTATAACTATAAATTTTTTTAACCATTTTAATACGTAGATTGGAGCCTATAATTAGTATATTTATGAAACTGAAACATATATTTAGTAGTATAAAAAGTTTCATACAGAAAATCACAATCACTTATATTTATTAGTATTAAAAGCTTCCCACTATTAGTCAAAAATCAACTACTTGATTATTATTAACCATATTAATATAAATATTTTACCTGCAAAGTACAAGCCAAATATATAATAATATCCAAGAATTGAAATAACTACTATCACAATAGTATTAAATCAATATTTTTTTTTTGGCTTGTAGAATGCATACAGAGAGTACTGGAATGCATTGGATGGAGAGCATGCAATTCACACACTCTTATGCAAGTTTAATAGTGACTAAAAAAAATGCAAGTTTAATAGTTGCAACATTGAGAAATTCATTGGCGGGTAAAAGAGGGTGAATAAGAAGTGATTTACTAAGAAAAAAAATAGTAAATCTGAATTATGTGATTCACATTTCTTTTATTTTTAAATTTACGATTTAACAAATATTGTATTTTTTTAATCCGACTTTATTAAAATAAAACACTTTTATTTAATTACGTGAATATACTAATTGTCTAAGATTTTTGAAGAAATTTTTTGAACCAATGCGCTGAGAGTTTTGGGTGTCTTTTCAATCCGTCTTTGTAATCCACAAAGACTAATCCAAATCGCAAGAAGTAGCCAAATTCCCATTCAAAGTTATCCAATAATGACCATACAAAATATCCTTTTACATTCACGCCATCCCTTCATGCATAAAAGCCAATATAAGTAAAAGAATTAATCCCAATAAAAAAGTTACCTCTATATCAATTTTTCTACACATTCCTTTTACACTTAAAATGTGAAAGAAACCACCTTTCTATTTTATCGTGAAAGGTAAATGTAAAAAGAAAGGGTAGAAAATATAGACTCTTCTCAAAAAGTATTACTTACTTGATCGCAAGTTGAAGATAATAAAGATGACGGTAAATATAATCAATTCTAAAAGTATCTATAAGGGATTCTTCAAGGGATAGTGTTGGATCATTGAACTCATCACGACCTACCAATTTATTTTGTCATAATTTCATTAGCTTTAATAATATACAATATTATGCATATAATATCTTAGAAAACAAAAGTATGATAGAAATATTACCATTTTCAGTAATGTAAATTACGGGGTTGTTGTATTGCTTCTTGATGTAAAGCAACAATTGTCGAAATCCTCGGGGATAAATGCATAACCAATCAGAAGCAGCCTGCATATGATTATAAATAAATCTTTTTTTTATTTATTTATATATTTTGTAGAAAACATTGATATGTAAGTTAGTTACTAATGAAATACATACCATTGAACAAAGGGGCTGGCCATTATGTTGAACTGTCACGGAAAAATGATAAACAATGCTTCCTTATAAAGTTTAGAGTATTTGGAAATTCATTAAAATTAAATTAACTAATGAAAGCATATAATAAAGTTGATAATTACATGTTTCATTAACAAGAGGATCAAATAGTAACGCTGGTTTTGCACCACGTAGTTGAGGTGCATAAGCATAATAAGAGGATGAGTAATAGTTTAGGCCCAAAAAATCAAAGGACCCCTTAAGTTGCTCAGATTCTTCTTTTGAGAACTTTGGTAGCCGGTTTCTCACCAAAGATTGCATGCTTTTTGGATATTCTCCTTTTGTGATTGGATCCATATACCTATTAAATCATATTTTCATAAATTAATATAATTTCTCTATTAATGTTTTGCTATGAATAGTTAAGTTTATTAATTTACCATCCAAACATAAAGTCGATGGATCGTTGTGCAGCATCAGTATCGGGTTTCTCCTTAGAAGCTGGGACAAACCAATGAGAGATTAATGTAATTCCTATTATACCTTTTTGAGAAGCCTGCATTTTTCAAAATTTTATGAATTTAGTTAGCAACATCTCCAATAAGTAGAGATGTTCAAGTCTTATGTTATTTGAATACTATTTTTCTTTTAAAGAAAACAGAGAACCTGATACTTGGTCTTGTACAGTTTAACAACAGCAGAATGAGCAAGAAGTTGGTTGTGTGCAACCAAATATGGTTCTGTCCCTGAATCACCTCCTGTGCAATTCATTTTTAACCATTCTGAACATCTACCTAGTGCAAAGATTCCTGTTGCATAGGCATTCGCGCTCACACTCCGCGGTTCATTCAATGTAATCCAATGTTTAACTCTATCACCAAATTCTTTAAAGCAAAGATTAGCATAGTCCCTAAAATCATCTCTGCAAGTACATGAATTACATATTAATAGAAAATTTACTACAAACTTTCTCCAAATAGTTATTTATAAATAGATTTAGATGGAAAATTGGTGTCACTCACACAATGGAATGATTTAAAAACCTGCCATACTCATCCTCTAAGGCTTGTGGAACGTCCCAATGGAAAATGGTCACAAATGGTTGCATACCTACATTATTTACATTTAACAAGAAATGGATATGATTGTAATGCATTGCAAAAAGTTAATAAATATCTAAATTAATGTTGATGAATCTTGACCATTAGATATTATTTCGTCGATGAGGTGGTTGTAATAGTATACTCCTTCCCAGTTTACATCTCCACTTAACTTCCCTTCTGCAAATGGTTGATATAATGGTTATTCTCACCATTAATCTTCAAGGGAGGATATTAACAAAAATATGACTTACTTGGTAACACTCTTGACCAAGAAATGGAGAATCTATAAGCATCCAAATTCATATCCTTCATGATTCCAATATCTTCCTGAAATATATATATATATATATATATATATATATAGATTAATCTATCATGACTCTTAAACTATAAATATATGTTACATTAATTTGGACCGTACCTTGTAGCGGTTATATGTGTCATCAGCTACATCTCCATTACTTCTATCTCTTATTTTTTCTGCATGTCATTTCATTAAAAAACATGATTTTATTTTTTGATGGAATAAAACGCATGTTAAATAATATTTAAAAAAGAAAAAGCATATAATAATTTAATAATTACCTGGATATTTATGAGTGAAGGTATCCCAATTACTGGGTGCTTTTCCACCCTGCTTTGCTCCACCTTCATACTACAAATTGAAATAAGATGAAACAAAATGAAATTGAATACAAAAAATTGAAAGCAATAATATGAAAATTGAAAGATGGTTGATGCCTGATATGCAGAAGAGGCTGTTCCAAAAATAAATCCTGGAGGGAAACTACTTCGATTGAGAGTTGGAATAGGTTCAAGAGCATGTATACAATTAATAATGGATAAATGAGAGAGTAACATAAACACACTGAAATTCAATATTGCCATTTAGAAAACTGAAAAAATTAAGTGATTATGGTTTCCCTTTTTAGTGTGAGGAAGAGGACATTTTCCTTTGGCTATGCGTGCGATTGTTTCACGGAGACTGTTTCAATCTGACTCTCATTATTTTTTAACCTTATGTTTCAACTCATTTTTTTGCCAATCATCTCTTTTAAAGCTTATTAATTACTTACCAAATACTCACTTTTACTTTATTTAATTATGTGTACCAAAATTACTTTTTCAATATTGTTAGGGTATATTCAGGGACGAATTGAGAAATATTACATAAAATTTTAATTGTAAAATATATCTTCTATGATCTATCAATATTGTTATGAATGTTAGGTCTATTAGGTTTATTAGCAAATGTTCAATTATTTGTGTCTTGTAAATAGGATTTATATCGTAATAGAAATTATACAATACTAAAATAATATTATTCATTCTCTCTCGTTCATCCTTACTTTTAAATTACATCTTTACTAGATCTGTTAACTGATAATTTATTTGTCGTTAATGGTTAATTGATTTAAAATTAATTTTCTATTTTTTTTCATTCTTATGATTCAAAATTAATTAAAATTTGTTTTCTATTGAGGTTACATTGTAATAGCCCTTTATGAAAGAAAATTTTGATTGAGTATTAAGTGCAATTGATTATATCATTTTTTACTGCCTATCAATTATATCGTTATTACTATGATGCTTTCTTATAATTTTGTTTCTTTTCTTTTGTGTCAATCATTAATTTATATTTTATATTTCTTTCATTCATCTTATAGATTTTATCATAACATGTTAATCTTGTATATTTCTTGCACAAGAAATTGGTTTGAGAATTTTATTTAGTTTGTGTTCTTATGATTTATATGTTTATTCTTAATTAACAAATTCTGAAAGAATTTAATAAAGAAATATCAGCAAAGGGTTGCACGCGTGTGATTTTCTTAGGTCACCGCCGTCTATGAAGATTTTTACATAATTCCTGGAGAAACTAGAAGTTTAATAATTCCTGGAGAAACTAGAAGTTTAATAATCAAACATATGTGAAAGATTGCAATAATAATTTTTGATATAATTATTGAAGAACTAAAAATTTGATATTGAAGCATTCATGTTTGATTGCTCAAAGAATGATTTTCTTGATCTCAACTTATGAAAATAATTGTGATATAGTTCTTGAAGAACTAAAATTTTATCATTAAAGCATTCACGTTAGATTGCTCAAAGTATGATTTCCTTGATCATCATTTAGTGGTTGGATCCTTGAATAAATAGACTTTTATATCCTTGACTGAAATATATAAAATCTATTTGATCTTAGTATGATTTGTAATGACGAAAATTGAGAGGAAATTATTTATGTTCCTTTAATATGCTCTTGAAGTAGCAAAAGATTTATTAAATACAAAAGACTTGTGGTTGAGTTCTTGAAGAACTACACATTTAGACAATGATTGAAATATATAAGATCTATTTGATCTTGGTATTGATTTAAAAGAAAGGAAAATAAAAGAAAATACATTATTTTTGTGTCACTCAAATATGCTCATGAAATAGCAAAATTGAGAAAATATTTTCAAGAATATTTTAAAATATTTGTCACATTTGTGATTAAATAAAAAAATGGTTATTGATAAAAAGTTGAAAGATCACATGATCAGTTGAACTTTATTCCTAGAAGTCAGTGCTTTATTATTGATTCAACATGATTAGAATTATTGAAATACACATATTTGTAAATCTGAAGTTTACAAATCATATTAAAGTTGGTTGTTGGAAAGGCCAATTGAACCATCCTAGTCTATTGCAATGCAAAAAAAAAAAATAGTTAAAAATTTCTATGGATATGTATTGAAGAGTGATAGTTTGGTGCATCACTAGTTTTGAGCCATCCTTCTAAACTTTTGTGCATCACTAGTTCCCAAAAGAAGTTCATAGTTTGAGAAAACTGAGTCTATCACATTTCTAAAATGTATATAAGGTGATATTTCTGAATACATAGATCAGGGTCATATGGACTAGTTAGATATTTTATTATTTTAATTGATACATCAACTAAATGGTTACATGTATGTTTATTGCAACTCACATTCAAAAGTTTGTGAGATTATTTTCTCAACTAATGTGACTGAGGGCTCATTTTCTAAACTTTATAGAAAGTATTTAATAAGTATCATATGTCAATTGAAATTGATATTGAACATCTTTTAGCATATGTTCATACAAAATAAAGATGGACTTGAAGATATATTCTTTAAACGTCGAAAGTTAATTGTATGACCAATACTTATGTGATCATAACTTCTAAATTCTACTTTGAGAAATTGATTTGCACCAAGCAAACAAGTTACTATATGTAAGTCATTCCCTTAATTTACAATTAATTTTAGGTTAAAATCAGAATATTCCTCATCTTAGTGAATTTTTGGATGTGTTGTGTATATTCCAATTGCTCTAATATAATACACTAAGATGTGTCCTAAAATAATATTGAAAAAATATATTTGATATGATTTTCCATCTATTATTAAGTATAGTGAGCAAATAATTGGAGACTAGGCAGATTATCAATTGATGATCTTATTTTTCCAACATTAGGAGGAGAGAATAAGAGGTTGAAAATATGAACCAGAAGTTCAAATAAATTACTTGAAAATGATTATTATCTCATATCGATCCTCGTATAAAGCAATATAAACCAGAAGTTCATTTGCAAAGTTAAACAAGACTACTATCAACTATTAATGCTCATATCAAAATAAATGTCCATGTTGGACAATATAATATTACAAATGAGTCTTAATCGCTCTTGAAGCGTAGGAGACCAATCGGTTCCAAAAATAAAAATCCTCAAACAAGAAAAGAAGGTGACAGGAAAAAAAGTGGCCCAAGTGATGATATGAAAATTATAAAAGAGTAGTTTGATATAATTGATTTTCAGTTCTAAAATAATTGACCAGGTACCCAAAATTACTGAAAATAAAGAGATTATGTCACGAATCGAATACAATGGAACCGAAAGTAAGTCAACATTAACAATTTTTGCATATAATATAGTGTTATATGTGATCAATGATAATGAGGATCATGAACTGAAGTCTATTATAGATTATAGACAAAAAAATGCTTTAAAAATATAAAGAAGCAATAGAAGCTAATTAAGCTCGCTTTGCAAAGTGAAAGACTTTTGGACTTGTAGTCCACACATTTGAAGATGTTAAGCTAATTAAACATGGTTTCTACTTGGTCACGAGATACCTTATATCAGTGCAATCAAACACTAATGTATCTTGTTAATTATTTGTTGTTAATCTATTAGGAAGGTATAGATAACTTCTTTACATATACAACGGCTTAATTATTTTGAGACTTATGGTAGTCACAGTGTGCTTATTTTAAAATTTATGGTAGTGTAAATTTTCTTTATTTTAAGACTTGTGGTAGTCAATGTGTATTTTGACAACACAATTTACATAATACTTCACTTTGTTTTGACATTTATGTTTTGTTATGCTTACAATGGTAAGTGTATCCCATTGTTTGTCCGTGAGTAAATATTTACCTACGAACGAATTAACTACGAACTCATGTTTGTGGATAATCCATGAGTAATTTTACGTTATCTACAACATTGTTGTGGGTAAAGACTCTGCCGTAGGTAATCAGTTTTTTCTTGTAGTGTAGGTTGTAATCATATAAATCTATTTATTCTATTCAAATGCAACAAATTCTTCTGATATGAATCTGTAAAAATCCAAACATCAAAGTATTGATTATGAAAGTCGTTTTTAATGCAAAAAGAGTCTTTTAAAATTTCAATCTAATACACCTCATAAAAAACTAGTGAGCTTATAGTATAACAATAATAAGGATGAAGACTCGTTTTAGTTCCTAAGAAGATATTTAATTTAGTCTTTGAGAAAAATAAGTGTAACTTTTAGTCTATGAAAAAAAATGAAATCGAAGCAATTTAATCCATACCTTCTTCACATTTTGTTTAATTGATGAATAGATAGAGAAAAGAAAAGGAATAGAAATTATAAGATGATTATTTAAAAGTTTGATATAAAAGAAAATAAAAACAAATGATGATAGAAAAGAAATACATGTATTATAAAATGAAATAAATCTCCTTAAGCAAATATTAGATATAAACAAAAGAATAAAAATAAATATTTTTTTATAACATATAAGAAAATAAAGAGAATTAATATAGAAAATATATATCCATACCAATCAAAGAATTTTTTTCAATTTAACAAACTATAAATATTACTTTATAATAAAAAATAAAAAAAAAGAAACTTAGAACAAAATTATACATTTCATACTATGAAAAAAATTTCAAAAAAATAATGTTGATGAATAAAAAATTACTATTCACATATTATATAATTAATTAATATTGAATGGAGACTATTATTGTCTTTTTGATCCATTATTGATTGGTGACTATTATTATACTTTTAGATCAAAAGGAAAATAATAGCCTTCATTCAATATTAGTTAATTAATTGTAATTTAACATGTTTAACTCATTTTTTTATCTATTAACATTTTATCTACATTTTTTTTATTTATAGTATTTTTGTTTTAACCGACCATTTAAAAAATAAAAAGCTTTGATAATTTGTAGTTCTATTGAGAGGTAAAAAAATATCAATAATTATTTTAATTATAATTCGAATGGGGAATCTCTGAAAAAAATATTACTCAAAGTATGTAAATGTGTAAAAATATTTCTAACTTTGTTTTGTGTTTTTGTTTATTTTTAATTTATGTAATTGAAAATTTACCTATTAATTTTATAGCTAATTTTTGTTTATTGACATTAACGTCATATCTATTACCGTCATATCTCAGCAATTAAAAATGGCCTTGCAATTTTTCTCTTAGACTTAAACGAGTTTTCACTTTAATAATAATAATAATAATATATTATTTTATAATTAAATTTTGATACACCGATAGTGGAAAAATTTAATCAATCATTATCGTGATTTTAATAGTAATTTTTACACCAACAGTACGTTTAAATTAAATTCTTATTTTATTACTATTTAAACATTTGCAGAAATGTAAATGAAGAGAACAACATTGTATGTAGTTAAATGCCATAAAAATTGCCAGGACATTTGTTACGAAATTCAATGAAAAAATATTGACTTAAAAATAGCGCATTTAACATTTTTAAAATGTAAAAAGTATTTTTTTTACATAAAACTTTTATTTCAATTATTTGTTTTTGTTCTTTAACAGGTGTCATTACAACATTTGATAAATAAAGACACTTAGTATGATTCTATTATAAAATCATTATCACTCTTTCAGTCTGACTAGTCAATAGTGCAAAAACAAATAACTAAGCCGGCAATTTTTTTTTAATTATTGGTCGTGCAATAGTTGGCCATTTCGTCGTGAATTCTTATATTATTTAACTAATTAAGAATTTTATTTGATTAATGTAAGATTCTTATAATAAATGTAATTTGAAGAAGTCTCTAATGTAAGAGTGAGATGATCAGTTAAGAGACTTTAGATTAAAATATATAGTTAAGATTAAAAATCTCATTTAAATAACATCTCATGTCTCTCTATTATATTCTTAACTCATTTACCTTTACATCTTCTCCAACCAACCACCATCTACAATATTGTTGGCCAATAAGAAGTTTTTTGGTCAAATACATAAATAAGCAACAATTTCTTTATAAAAAGTTTAGCAAACTCTTGGGGGCAAAGAAGCATCCCTTAACCATAATCATCAATTTTAATTTTCAAGACTATGTTGTAGAATGAAAGTTGACCCTAGAGCAAAAGCCCTTTCAGTTTTGAGATTGAGTCTTCAATTGTTGCTACACTACAACAATTTTTATGTACAACAACATTTAATTATGCGAAGACAAAAAAGCCGTCCTATTTTAAACAGCCTATCATATTTGTTATCTTTTATTGGAAAACCGTTCTCACATATCAATAGAATTGGAAAGGGGGTGGACGGGTGTTGGTGCTAAGTCAATCAATGATTAAGAAACCCACTCTAAAAAAATTATAGTGTGACATGTTTGGTTCAATCAACAGAACTAGTTTACAATATATTCAAAAAAATGAAGCATTGTATATGGCGATAGCCATATTTGAGATGATATCAATTGTTATGATTATGGGTTTGTACAAGGAAGGTTTGGTGCAGGAAAATTTAAAGGTGCACATAAGTGAAAAATTAAAGGGTTAATGGATTAATTAATATTATAGAGAAAGACACATGTATCTTTTAAATATTTAAATGTGACTTTTAATCTTAACCATCTATTCTCGTGAAAAGGCACACAAGTATTTTTTTTACTCTCACATAATTGTATCAAATGAAAATTGATCAAAGACATGATAAAAATAAGTTATTATATTATGTCTAAATCCAGTGAACATAATATGATAAGTTAATTCAAAACTCTATCATATGATATATTTTTAGTTGAAATATTTATTCTGAATATGAACCGTGTTAGAAACCAACATGATATTATAAAACAATAATTTACTCAATTACTTTTATTAAAAATAATTTAAACTATAAAATTGAAATATAATAAAATATAACTATAAAAATAATTTATAAAATATAAAAATGTAAATCTAATCAAATATAAAAATAACTAATAGAATTTGATATTAAATTTTAAAATGAAATATTAGTATAAATGTGATTTAATAAAAAAGATTTTATCAAAGTTTGAAATATTAGTATAAAATTTTGTAAATAATTAATAGAATTTGATATTAAATTCAAAAATCAAATTTTATCACATGGGTAGTTTTGTCTTTTTATAT
>JBBPBO010000005.1:77880739-78065226 GCA_037974295.1 Cicer cuneatum
CTATTTGTCTACAAAGATATTTTTTTCCATTTACATATAATATATATCGTATCTTTATTAACATTTTAATAAATAAAATAGAATTATTTGGTTACTCGTGATTTAAAAAAAATTAAATTACTTATTTAGTAGTGTCAATGGATAGTTTTATATATAAAATTATTTTATTACTTATTTAATTTTTTAGTATTTTTTGTTAATTTTTAATATTTAAAATATAATAAGTTAATTTAAAACAAACTAATATGTAATCGTTCACAATGGTAATTTTTTTTATTTAAATATAATATATATTATATCATGTCATGATGAGATGTGAACCAAATACATGATAAAATAAAAATATTGTTATTATACTAGTTATCATACGTGTATCAAATACAAAATATAATAATGTTTATCCTATTATTATCATATTATGTCCTTATCCAGCCTTAAATCTTATATTGTCTCTATCATATCTTGCGTATTAAATAGATCTTCAATGTAATTTTTTTTTTATATTGTCGGTACATCAAAACCATCAAATTATTAAAAACGTTTGACTTTTACCTCAATTATTTTTAAAGGCATATACATTATTGGTTGTGATGTAATGATAATGTAATACTTTTTACATTGTTAATGTATGATAATAATAAATTTTTAATGTTAAAAAGTCTATACACCTAACCCAGGGTAATATTAATTATTTCATCTTTTGTGAAACAAAGAGTGAACATGTTCTCTATGAAATTGTTAGTGTAAGTTAAATTACTCTATGAATTTTGTGAATTAGCAAATATATAATTGAAATTGTAAAATATAAATTAAAATAGTCTTTATGTAAATTTTTGTCGTTAGATATTTTGATTTGAAACTGTAATTGAATAAGTGGTTTATCCATGTTGATTGCACATCAATGTCATCTTCTCAGCGACAAATTTGTCGATAAAATTTGTCATCTCAAAGATAAATTTGTGAGTAGTTGTAATTGTGGACAAATTAGTCCATTAACGATTTAAATTTCATCAAAAAATTAGTCTACATTGTGATGACAATAATATGAGATCAACGTGGATAGATTAAGTATTTAATTAATAATCTCTAACTATAAAAGTTTAAATATTGACTATTTTGATTATTATTTTACGATTTTGAGAAATATATTTATTAATTTATAAAATTTAGAGATTAATTTCATTGAAAATTTGAAGGACCAATTTTATCGACGAGACAATTATCGATGAAGAAATTATTAAAGTAATGCTAGCGACACACTATTTAACATATACTCTATTTAATTGGTTAAAATATACATATGTCCCATAAAATTCATAAGAGATTCATATAATTTAATAGGACCTATGAGAATTTTAATCAATAAAAAAATATGCTAAAAATTCAATTAGTAAATTACTAGATGCAATGGAGAAATTAGGAGATTTCTAATTTGTAATGCCATTTTCTGCCTAATCGCGTTTTTGAGTGGGTACGCAAGCAAATATGATGAGTAAGAAAAGATAAAAGCAAATATATAAGCGTGCCTTATTTAGTGGGCAAGCATTTCAAAGAGAAAGTGGGGTGGCTAGCTAAAGTCCTTCGGTGCAACTCCCTTTTTATAGTCAAATTAAAGAGTGAATAAATACATTTTGATATTTAAAATTGTAAGTGTGGATTAAATCAATTTTTAAATTTTTAAATTGATAATTATATCTTTGAAATTGAAAAATATCAATCAAAATAGTATTTTAATAAATTTTCGCCGTTTGTTATTTTGATGTGATACTGGAATTAGATATGTGGTTTATCAATATTGATCCCACCTCATCGTCATTTTTTTAGAGACAAATTTGTCAATAAAACTGTCATCTCAAATATGAATATGAGTAATTATAGTTATGCATGAACTAATTATTTACAAATGAGTCTATAAAATATTTAAATTTCAAAGAAAAATTAGTCTATGAAATATTTAAATTTCAAAAAAAAAATTAGTTTATGTTGTGATGACATTAATATTAGATCAACACATATGAGTTAAATATTTAACTAATATGCCACATCATAGTTTCTAACGAAAAAAGTTTAAATATAAATATTTTAATTAATATTTTATAATTTCAAAAATATATTTATTAATTTATAAAATTTAGGAATTAATTTGACTAAAACTATAATTCAAAGAATATTTTGTCTTTTCAAATCATATTAATAATAAGTCAATAGACGGTGCTGCTTTTTAACACTAACTTTTACCCAAATATCCCACTCCATCAATGGTGGCTAATTTTTTTTAAAAGATAATAACCTTGGTTCAAATGTTTACATAAAAATAGTATAATTAAATTGATTACAAGTGAGGATATTCTTCATTCATATTTTAAAATCGACAAAAAAGTAAAAGACACGCTAATTATTCACATAAATATAACATAAGCCAATGAGAAATTACATAGCAAAAAACCTAATTCTAACAATAATTTCTTCCACTTAAGATAAACGATTAAGAATAATAGAGAATCCATGGCCTTTAATCCCATCCATCTTTGGGAAAAATATTTGCGATTGTTCGCTCATATCGATTATAGGTGATATCTAATATAATTGATTCAACCACATGTTGAATAGTCATTTGTAAGGTTGAAAAAATGTTAAATTTAGTGATAGCCTCTATACACCCCTTACTCAAAATAAGGTACAGACTAAACGGGTCATTTTCAGTCATTTCAACAAACACAAACTTAAAACAAATTAAAATGATGCAAAGAGATAGAAAACATAAACATCGCAGCAAGTGTAACTAAATCATCGACGATCACCGAATACTTGAATTTCTCTTTAGATTTCAATTATGTGTGCCTCTTTTTTTTACCTTGAAAAATGTATGAGACTTCTTATACTGCTTTTTCACAACACCTCATTAATTTGAAATATTTTTTCTTGTGCTCATTAGTATATCTTTTTGCTATCACAAAAAAAAACTCATTAATTTGAAATAAAATTTTGCTGAGTAATGATAAATCTTTCACGAGGTATAGTGAATTAGAAAATTAGTATGTCAATAAAATCTTTTGGAGTAAACCACTAATTAGAGATCTAAAATTGTAAACGTCACACAAAATGGGATTTGAATTTTGCGAAATAGTAAAACACTTTCTTATTTTGTAATTCGTTAGAAAATATGAGACTTCCGTCAACTTGCTCTATTAATAGTGATGAGGTGTCTCGTTAAGTAACACACTGATGACTCTGCTCCGTCATAAGAAGCAATTGGTCTGATTGTAAAACTTTGAAAGTGAGGTCCTATTTTGCCTGATTTCTTAAAAAATGGCTATAATTTCAAATATCTTAATATATCTTCTTACCATTCTTACCAAATTTATGAAACCCCTAAATCACAAATTCTAAAAATACTGAAAATCTATGAGCATCTCATCTTCTTCCTCAAAATCAGTTTCTTAGATTTGAAATTTTCAAAACCAATTCTTAGATTCTCCATCAAGTATAATATCTAAACTTGAATTCTCATTTTAACAATTTTTATGTGGAGAGGGTAAGGAGGCGAGGAAAGTAAATTAAGCCAAATGGGATAGTTATGTTAGTGTTTAAAAGTGTTCTTGCAATGGAAGCCAAATGGGATGAATTAATCTGATTTTTTCATAACATTATTGGTTTCTAACAAGTTAGTTGTGAGAAGAAGAAGGGGTGGAGTGTCAGGTATAAAAAGTATGAGAGCAATTTAATCTTGCCATTCTTGGGTGGAGAGGTATAAACAAGAAAGATAAGTATGTGAGTATAAATGTTAAAATACAAATATGTTAATTTGGAGGGGGATATTTAGTAGTAGAAGGCGAGGGTCGTCATCACGGTGGAGGGATGTAAGGTGTTAGAGTTTTAGACAAAATTGGATGGATTCATTGAAAATTTTATTAGGGGATGATGAGAAAACCTTATTTTGGTCGAATCTTTGGGTAAGCGGGTTAATTTTTAAATATAAAGTTTAATAAGTTATTCTATTTATCCTTAGACAAAGAGGCACGGGTCAAAGATTCAGGAAGAAGTTGAAGTGGAGAAGAGAGATTTTTTAAGGGAAGAAGAGTTACTAACTAGGTTAATGAGGGAATTATAGAGGTGCAGTTTAGAGAATGAGAACATGATAAAGTGATTTGAACGGAGGAGTCATACATGTTATACACAATGAGGTCAACATATAACCTATTCTTGACCGATGTTGATATATATCGGTATGGAGAATTTCAACTTAAAGATATGACATACATTATATCGTATAAGGTATGTGTGGTTGTGTGACAACTATTTCAAAACCAAATTTCTACTAAGGACAAATCTTATCCAACATGCGATTGTAGATATAGCCTCTCGAATGTGTATTGGGTTTAATGAGGCAATCAAAAGCATGAATCATTTGTTCTTTAAATATCCATTCTTTTCAAGAGTGTGGTTTGAGATAGAAAAGTTGTTGTGAGTGCATGTGGACTTACAAAATGATGCAAACCGACATCTATGAATTTTTTGGATGGGTGCAAAGGTAAACATTTTGGAAGAAAATGCTCATTTAATATGGTTTGCAGTAAACCTGTTAAATGAGTGACCTAGTCCGAAGGGCCACATGACATGAACATGAGTCAGTTCGGCCTGACCTACTTTGTTATTGGGTTCTCAAGACTAACCCGTCCAATATGAGATATGTGGGCCAATAGATCAATCTATCTTGTTTTTCTTCCAATATGTTTATATAATTCATAAAATTATAACACAACATTCTCAGTCATTATGTACCTACCACAGTAGAGACAATAAAATAAAATTATAACACATAACACTCACATTGAGTCTTTTGATAATAAAGTATTTTTTTGCTTTTGCAAACATATTGAATGGAAATTGTATAATATCATACCTAATCGATCATATGAGTTAAACATGATTCGCGAGTTAAACGGCCAATTCTAGTTCAAGAACTTACAACACTTACTTGTGCAAAATGTGGATTTTGTAACGGAACTTTTATATCGATTAATATCAATTGATATAAATTGTGATGTTGTGTTTATATTTAACACATAGTGTATGTAAAACCATTAATATTTAGATAAGATGAAAATAGTCTCTTCCAATTTAACCAAAGATTTTGAGTTTGAATTTTACATATTTATAATGTATCATAATTTCTCACGACGGTATATGAAAAAATATTTAAAAAGTGAAAACATTGATTTTGTTGTTTTCTATTTTCCTTTATATAATTCGAGTCGAAAGGAGACGTTTTTGTAGTTAATATGTGAGAATACAATACCTAATTTATTAATTTCCTCCATTTTTTAGAGAGATGTAAAATGAAATTACAAGATACATATATACATAATCAAATAGTAAGATCAATTATAAATATTGTTTTCACTTAAAATAAGAATACAATACCTAATTTATTAATTTCCTCCATTTTTTAGGGAGATGTAAAATGAATTAATTACAAGATACATATATACATAATCAAATAGCAAGATCAATTATAAATATTGTTTTCACGTAAAATAACAACCTTTATTCCTTTTATACAAATAATGAAATAATTGTGTCATTCATTAGGAATTTGTTAGTCCTATTAAATAGAATGTCCGTAAAGTTTGATGTCTGGTGTGAGAAAATTCTTGAACCATAATCCTGAGAGCTTTTGATATCTTTTCAATCCATTTTTGTAATCTACAAAGGTCATTCCAAATCTCACAGTGTAACCCATGTGCCATTCAAAATTATCCAACAAAGACCATGCAAAGTATCCCTTAACATTTGCACCAGCTCTGTGTTTACATTGGAAGAAAGAAATTGAAATAGTTAAATTACATGTTAAAAAAATAAAATAATTGATCTTTAGATGTATAAATATATTACTTACTTTATTGCTGCTCTAAGATAAAAGAGATGGCGATAATGATAATCAATTCTATAAGTATCTAGAAGAGATTCCTCAAGTGATAATGATGGATCATCGTATTCATTTATACCTACACATTATGAAACACTTTAATTATCATTAATATTTTGAATAGGTAAGAAAAATAAAATTCAATATAGGCACCTATATATATAGTAATTAATTTTTTATATAATATATTATATATGTTTATCTTTGTATCGAACTAACTTTGAATAGTATTGAGAAAATAAAAAAATATTATATATAAATAGTTGCTTACCATTTTCAGTGATATAAATTAAAGGGTTGTTGTATTTTTCTTTAATATATATTAAAAAGTCTTGAATTCCTCTAGGATAAACATACAACCAATCTGAAGCAACCTGAAAGTAAATAAACAAAATCATGTTTTTCGATTACTGGTTGAGACAATAAAAAAAAAACAGATTAAAAGTTGCAATTATTTAAGGGTCAATCACTCACATTAATACCAATAGGTTTTCCATTTCTTGCAACTGCAATCACAAAAATAAAAGGTATGACATTATTCAAAATGATAATATTACTTAAATTAATAATCGATAATTATAAATTAGATAGAATATTAGATTAAATGATACTTACATGAAAATTTAGAAAGAGAATCTGTTAGGTAGTTATCCTTGGCATTTCTTAGTTGAGGTGCATCAGAAGCATAAGAAGAAGAATAATAGTTTATGCCAATAAAATCAAACGAACCACTTATTAATTTAGATTGTTCTTTAGTAAACTTTGGTAACCGTGCTCCAACCAATGATCGCATGGTTTTGGGATAATCTCCATTAGTTAGAGGATCCATAAACCTACAATTAAATAAAGAAATGAAATAAATGTATACTCAACTTCTACATCGATTTTTCAAAATGAACTTCTACAAATCAATTGTTAAAAAGACCTTCATTAAAAAATTATATAGAAATATTTACCATCCAAACATAAAGTCTATAGCTCGTTCGGTAGCTTTTTGATTAAATATATTTTTCGTGAGCGGTACAAACCAGTTAATGACCAATGTGATACCAATCAAACCATTTTGAGAGACCTGCACCAACAATTGTTTATATTACTTACTATTCAAACATCCATGTAAACAAATAAATAAAACTATAATTTCCTCTTTATGTCATTCCTTGAGCCTCTATGCCACAAAGTGCAATTGTTCCAAAACAATTATTTATTATTTATATTCTAAGTTTCTTAACTTGTAACAAACCTGATATTTAGTCTTGTACACATTAACAGCTGCTGCATGAGCTAGAAGTTGATAGTGTGAAACTAAATATGGTTCTGTTCCTGAATCTCCGCCAATGCATTTTGGGTTCAACCAATAAGAGCATCGACCCGGTGCCATATCACCATTTGCATACCCATCTCGACTGTAAGTCCATGGCTCATTCAAAGTTATCCACTTTTTTACTCTATCTCCAAATGTTTTAAAACAAAGTTCTGCATAATCTTGAAAGTCTTTTCTGTGATTCAATATATTTAAAGATTAATTAGAAGCATTTCCATAACTATTTTAACTAAGTTTTCAACCGAAAATTTTAAATTATATCACTTACATGATGAGAGGGCTTAAGAAGCCACCATATTCATCTTCTAGAGCTTGAGGAAGATCCCAATGAAAAAGAGTTATAAATGGTTGTAAACCTGTAATTTTTTTGATAATGAGATGACTATATTAATTATTATCCTGAAGAACCTTGATAAAATGCTAAATTGCAAAGCGTAAAAACAAACAACAAATCCAATAAATGAAAATGAAGCTTGTATTCTAACCATTTGCCAGCAATTCATCGATGAGGTTGTTGTAATAGTCGATTCCTTCTTGATTGATTCCTCCACTTAATTTTCCTTCTGCATTAATGGAGTTAATATAAAAATAATTAGAAAAATTTTATTGAGCCAACTTTAATTCAGAGTATACAATCATTGGTATAAATTTGACTTACTTGGGAGTATTCTAGACCAAGATATGGAAAATCTATATGCATCCAAGTTCATATCCTTCATAATCGCAACATCTTCCTATAACATAATATACAAACAAATAAATCATTATCATTAAATAAAAACAAAAATGAAATCTCCTACTCTTTCATTTATTTAGTCTTTTATAGTGGCTATTACATATACTATTTGGTTTTTTAAATATACTATTTTTTAAAATATACCATTTTTTTAAGTTGTATATCTTATTTTTCATTAGTAAATATATATATCCATTACTATAGATGAAATATAATCATTGAATAATAATCAAACTAACATACCTTATAGCGATGATATGAGTCAACAGCTACGTCTCCATTTTTTCCATCCTTTATTTTATCTACATTTTCATATTCACGTATGAAGAAATGTACAACTTAATTATGGAAGAAAATAATTAAACTAATTATAACAAACAAATATTGAGAACGGTGAAATAATAAAATTAATAGAGATGCATTGTAGATATAAAAATATAGTAACAAGATTTAAAAATAACTACAATATAATAAAATTTTATTAGACGTGATTATAAAACTAGTTATATGAATATTGTTGCCATTTCTCTTGATGACAAACCTGGAAATCTATGAGTGAATGTATCCCAAATACTTGGTCCTCTTCCACCTTCATTTGCTGCACCTTCAAATTGGTAGGAAGAAGATGCTGTACCAAAGATGAAGCCATCGGGGAAACTGTTTCTATTCAATGAAGCTAGCTGCGTTACATCGCCTTTTGTGAAACTAATCAATGAGAAAACTAAAGGCAAGAGAGAAAATAGGAAATATCTATTGCTTAATGCCATATGATATGTGTAATTGCTTATTTCTTTTAAGGATATATGTGTAATTGCTTATTTCTTTTAAGGATATATTTGTAATTGCTTATTTCTTTTAAGATTAAATGTGTAATCGCTTAATTGTTGAGGTTATTGTGAGTGGTTATGTTAACTATGTAAGGGTGTCTTTTTATAGAGGAAAGAGTTGTCTGACCGGCTTCTATAGTGGTGCCTTTTTTCCAGTCAAATTAAAATTCTATACGCGGTGTTTTGTACGACTTATTATAACAATTATTATTATTATTATTTGTTTTATATGACTTATTATTATTATTTACTATTATGGTTTGGCCTGCCTTTGAAAAAGTGCAGCCAAGTTATCCAAAACTAATTAAGATTAGTCGTGAATATGTCAAACGTAAAATAAATTAAATAAAAGTTAGTGGAGTAAATGTGACCGTATATTTTAATTAATTGTAGATAATTTATTCATAAATTTTCAAATGAAATGTAGAATTTATCTATTATCTATATTTATGTTAATCTATACTAGTAATAAAGGCAATACACTAAATTGATGTACCTAATTTCCTTATATATTTAACCTTGGCAGTTTTTATTTATTTAAAGGTAAGTTCTACTTTACAATAAAAAGTAAAGCGATTATCCGTACTACAAATATATTAATCAATTTTTTATTATTATAGTATCTATTAAAATTAATTAAAATAAATTTTTGATAAATAAATAAGATATCATTTAATTATAATGTATCATAGAAGTCCCGTTTAACACCGCTCAATCACTTTTTTAGCATTTTTACACTTACATTGGCTACTTTTTTTGTTCTTTTTAATAAATAAATAAAAACGACTTTTTTGGTTTCTTTTCTCCTCGTTACCATATGTGCAAATTTTGGTACTCAATCCCATTCTCTCTCTCTTTTCTGTCTTTGTTTATTGTAATGTCATTATCTCTTTTTAGTAAACTAAATTCTATAATTTCAAAATTAGAACGAAGAAAAAACTTTTTTAAGTCAATACAAAAGAATATTAAAAATAAAATAAAAATATAATAATAAATAATATTACATATTATATTTGTTTCTTTTTTTAAAAGGTAACTAAATAAGAACGTCAATCACATTAATGTGTATGTTTAATTTTTATTTATATTTAATCAATTTCATGCATATTATTTAAAATAAAATTTACACAAATATTGTTTATGATTAACATATATTCGCACCGTAGAAAAGTGGACAAACAGATACAATTTAGAAGTTAATTATAATTATGATGATTAGTCTCTATAAATTATAAACAGATTTAATAATTTAGTTGATGAGTAAACTTTAAAAACAAAAAAAGAAACTTTTTTTAGTTGTTTTACTTACAAGTTACATATTTGAATTTTTTATTATTATATTTCAATTATTTATTCCTTTTATGTTTCTTTGTTTGAAAAAGAAGATATCTAAGTTACAAAGTCTCCTTTTTGAGTATGATATATATTAATATTGTTACTTTTTTCATGGGTAGTCTTTTGTTGGAACACATAATTTATATGTTCAACTTAATAATATATTAATATTTATATATCAATTGCTATATTATTATTATTATTATTATTATTATTATTATTATTATTATTATTATTATTATTATTATTATTATTATTATTTTAGTTTAACAATTGCTCCTTCATCCTATTATTAATGTCACGTTTGTGAAAAAAAATTAAAAGTTAAAGTGATTTTCAGTTTTGAATATTATATTAATTACTTATCGTTTTCTCAAAGAGTACTCTTACTCAACACAATAAAACTTCATTAGAAAGAAAAAAAATAAACAAAGTAATACATAACCAACAAAACCCAAGCTAAAGGCAATACAGGTAATATAAGGCACCATAAAATACACCTAATTCTTAGAAACAATGCACTCCACACCAAAAATAAACAAGGGAAAGAAATAAGACAATACAAAATCAAACTACGAACCACATAAGACACCCCATGATGATACAGCTAAATCTTGGAAACAATACAGGTTATTCCAAACCGACCAACAAAAATCTATGATTAGTATACAATAGATTTTAGTCAAATCAAACTTTTGTATATAACTATTTAGATTATGGTTTTTTTATAAATTTATTTAGTTAAAAATATTGGATTATAGACAATTAATAGTTATTTAAACCTACAAAATCGACGTAATTATATATGTTTTTTAATAATAATATTATTATTATAATATTAATTTTTTTTACTTTGTGTTAAATGATAAATTTACTAATATTTTCTGTAATTTAAACATATCAATCTACTCAATTTTTGAGATATATAAATATATTATTATAAAATATAATTGAAATATATTATTATATAATGTTAGATTCTTTAAAAAGTTGTGTTAAATATAAAATTAGAATGTTAGTTTATTGATATATTGAATATAAAATGAAATAAAAATATATTTTTAATTACGACAATAGGTGTAAAATGAAAAATACATAAATTCAAAACTACTTGAAGTAAGATCTCAAAAAATTAAATGTTATAAGCTAGTGAAAAAAGCAATATAAGGTCGTGAGAAAAAAGATTACCAAACAATTTTGCATGAATGGACATTTTAGTCCCTAACAAAAAAACAAGTCTGACAAATTAGTTTATAAAAATATGATAATTTTTAGTCTTTGGTAAAAATAAACCGAAACCCGTTAGTCTTTCTATCAATCTATTTTTCTTAATCCATATTTCTATTTATTTTTGAACTCTGACTAAATTATGTGACAATCTACATGTCATATAAATGTCCATGAAAAGGAAATATAATCATTGCAGAAAGGAAAGAAACCATAATTTGGAAGTAAAAACACGAAATACTTAAGGTGGAAATTTTTAATATGTCAAACTTCAACCATTCCTTGTCGTATTCTGAAATCGTCGAAAATTATTCTCTTATATTTTTATTAAAGGTTAAAGTTTACAATTATACGTCATTAATGTGTTAAGGGTACATGTCATCAATTTCTATACATTTCAATGACAAATTGTAATTCAAGACTAAATTGTCACGGTTTATTTTTGTCATTAACTAAAAAAAGATTGAAACATTTTTTATTTATTAGAAACTAATATATCTCACATATTTTTTGTGAAGAACCAAAGTGTCTTTTTACTTGCCAATTTATTTTAATCATACAAACTTCTAAACTGTGAGTTATCCACCATCAGGTAAAAGTTTTGACCTTTGCCAAAAATATTTCAACAAAAGAGGGGGAAAATTCAAATCAGCAGCTTATTTATTAATCAATTCACACTTAAAAAATAAACCATAACTTGTGTGAATTGTACGTATAGTTTATGAGATAAATACTTGTTGAATAGTTGTTATGCTTATTAGGCAATTTGTTCAACCTTGACCTATTAACTTAATTTAAAAGTATGTTATAATGGTCCAACCTTTTTTGAATAATAATTGTTATGACATTTTGAACAGGATTGATATCAAACGTGTCATCTCATAGGTATGTTGCGTTATATGTTACGAAATAACAGTGAAATGTGTCATTCTAAGTAGGAGTATATCTCTAAATATCAGTACATATTGTCAAAGCATGCACGTACGCACCCAGAAATTAATCAATAAATTTGCGTAGGTATAATATCAAACTAACTAAAGAGGTGCAAAGTCAATTTTGTACATGTTTTATGTTTTAGTACTGTTGATGTGTCACACAAACATCTTTTTCTCCACTTTTGTTTTGCAAGATTTAAAGGTTTTGGGGTGGGGTGGGGTCGCTACTTGGCTTGGAGTGAAAGACATGCAAGAAGAAAATTTAGTGGCTTTGGTTACTCTATAACGCTCAAGGCTATTGCATGTTGTTATATATATATATATATATATATTTGTTTATTGATGTTAGGTAATAGAAGTTATAAAATTACTTACACATTATGTTGTGAGGAGGCAGGGACCAGGGGTCCATCTGTCCCTCTGCTCAGGGTTGTTTACATTCTATATTTAGAATTGGTAAATGCAACTGAAGTTATAATTTGTCCAAAAAAAATTACAAAATTTTATGTGGTTATCTGAAAAAAAAAACATGAGACAAATCTTTGTCATTGATATATATAAGCAAAATATTATATAAATATTTTTTCTTAATTCACAAAAAAAATATGCTGCCAGTGATAAATATAAAAATTACGGAACAAATATTTACCATTAATATATACAAAAATATGTGACAAATATTTATCATTGATAAATATTAAAAAAGCATGAGACAATTCTTTGACATTGATAAATACAAAAATATTGAATAAATATTTATCATTGATAAATAAAATGAAATTTTTTGTTTAAAATCTACACAAGACATGTGTAAAATTTTAACAACATATCACCCATAACAATTTTTTTTTTTAAATCTACTCGAGATACATGTTTTAATAAATTTTTAAATATATTTTTAATCTTTACAAAATTTTAAATTTTTTTTTTAACTATTATTAAAAAATTTCTTATACTTTTAATCTCCATGATGTTAATTTCCTTCAGTAGTTTTGTTTCTATTAGTCCCTATTATCAACTCATGTGTATTTTAAAATTATTTTTTACTGACATATTTAGAATATTATAAATATCTCACCAAATTTTTTTAAAATTTCTTAACAAAAGATAATTTAGTATAAATTTTTAAGTGTAAAAAATTTAAGAAATGAAAATAACATAAATGTTACTTAGAAATCGAAATTTCATAATCATGTTTTGCATAGACTTCTACCGTAATATATATAAAAGTGCGTGTATCCTCAAATTTTTGTAATATTATGATTTATTTTGATTTTATAAAATTGTATATAAAATATATTGGGAAGAGTAAAAGTCGAAAAAAAAATCATAAAAATTAACAAATAAAATTTAATAAGAACTAAAAATATATTTAATTATTAAATAAATGATAAGATCAAAAGCAAGTAAAATTACTACATTAAAACTCGATATTTTCTTCATTTCTATGTATAGATTATTATTATTAATATTATATATATATATATATATATATAATCATAAATAGATGTTAATGATTGAAAGTTATTTAAGTCTTACATTAATATTATATATAAAAGTCACATAATTTTTTGTTCTAATCTTAATATTTATGATTTAATCAATGACTAGGATATATTTCAAATTGTCATTTTTTAGTATAAAAGAGTCCTTATCAATTCATATATATCTTTTAGTGGTTAAAAAACCTAAGATAATATAGTTTTGACATTTATTGGTATTGAAACTCCTTTTGTTGGTGAGTCAAAAATGAGAACTTAGATAAATAATGTTAAGAAAATTGATAGAGTTTCCGATGAATATTAATTCATAACACATCTTTGAAGAAATGAAAGGGATAGAGTATACGCCATGAACTTGTTAATTTTTTATTCGTGTAATTTATAATTTATAATTGGTAATGGCCTAAGATTTAAGGGTTGATAAAAAACAACCCCACCGGTTCTGTATTATTCCAACTAATTTAACTAACAATCCATCGTCATGTTTTCTTCACATAAAATATAATATAGACTGCGTAAAATTTGGTGGCGTTTGTCTAATCAAGATGACTATGGGATGCATGCACGTTGAAGGAATATTCATGCACGTGATAAATACAAGCTTGGCACATAGTCAATAGATATATATCATGATATTGTTAATAAACTATTATTAATCTATGTAAAAAAAATTAATTCTTATAAAATAAAATAAAAAATCATGTTAACTAATGTCTTAAAGTCATTTGTTAATAATACAACAGTAAAAATTTTATATTGAAAAAAAGAAAGGTTGACCTTTCAAAAGTTAAATACATAATTTTTAATACAGTTAAAATTTCTATCTTTGGATGTTTAATAAGTATCCCTTACTATTTTTCGGGAAAAAAAAATCTCTTAATTACTACAAAATGCATGAAATTTGGTTTCAGTCCTTGCAAAAAGTCTATGACAAAACTTATTCCTATAAAAATAATTATATTTAAAAAATTATCCTTGTGATAAAATCATACATACACCATTTGAATATTTAATTTAATACAATATTTATTTATTTATATTTATATTTTATTAAATTTTACTTTTTTATATCTGAAATTATATTTTATAAAAGTAAATCAGTACTTTAATTTTTATCACATCCTTCTGATTTTTAACTTAACTCAAATTTAAGATAATTTTTTTAACTAAATAAACATAATAGAATAAGTTAACATGTCTTATATTGTTGCCTCAAAAAAAAAAATAGATTGAGATTAGTATATGATAAAGTTGTCTTATCTTGTGCACTAAAAGTACCTTTCATACTTGGAGACAACTCAACTTGGCATCTTCTGGCAGACTCAAATTGTAGAGACTAATTTTTTTTTAGGGATTAAACTATTTTTTTTTTAATTTTATGGAGACTAATTATATAATTAAGCCTTAAACAATTAATTACTCGACCATTAAAGAAACTAACGGTGTGTGAACCATTAGGGACTAAAATGAAAAAATTAGCATTTTGCAAGATATAAACTAAATTTTTTATTTTGCAAAAAATAAAATAAAATAATTTGTATTGTATTTTGCAAATATTAATTGCATATTTAAGCCAAATATTTTGAAATGTGTAGGTTTTACGGCTTATATACAAATGATAGTAAATGTTTAGTTTTACGGGTTTGAACTCGCCTCCTACAAAGGATAAGTAACAAAGTGATTGGAGTGTATATTTCAGACACAGAATAAATATTTGTTATTAATTAATTAGTTAAAATTAATTTTTGTTATATCTTTTAAAAAAAATAAAAATAAATATAATATACTATTTATTATTAAAATTGTACACGAAAAAATATTTGTCACTAATTAATTTGTTATCGGTATTTTATTAATATCATCAACATAAATAAATAAACAAAACAATTATTATAATATACTAACTATTATTTTTTCGTAATTTAACTTTTTCACATTTTCTTAAAACGAGTCATTAAACAAGTTATAAGAGTATATTAATGATAATGGACATTGAATTGTTTGGAAAGGAATAGTGTCAATTTACCGATTCTGTATTTAATTTTGGTTTTTGCATTCAGTATATTGGAATATCTAGTTAGCATTAATTGCTTTCACTAAAAATTGTTAGCGTCTCCTGTTTTTAGAGTAATGTTTTGTGTGTTGATTGTACTAATATTTATTTGTTTTTTTTAGTTGTAAGTGCAAAAACTAATTTGTGTTTGATTGAAAATTAATTGAACGACTTATTTTTATTTGAGATTGTTATAAGTTTGTATTTATCTATTAGTATGACACTCTTAGGTATAGAAAAATAATTGAACGAATCACAGGTATAGCAAAATATTGATGAAATTCCATAACTTATACCTGTATCAGTATACCGTATGCAAAGTCCAGATTTTTTCCAACTCTCATAAAACTATCACTATAAGTTGTAGGGACAGTGTTAGAGCAGTAGTATAGCGTAATTATTGACCCACGGAAATATTGTTTGCAGGTATAGGTTCTTAGAGATGTGCTTACGATTTTTTTACTATTACCTATAAATTTTTATCATGTCTAAAAGTTAAATTTTTTATTGCAGTGATTTGTAGTTATGTATTTGTAAAATAAGAATAAAATATTAAATTAATAATAATTTATAGATCTCTGACAACCGAATCTACACTACAAGAAAAAAATTGACTAGCGGTGGTTTTAATTGTCTAAAAAAGAAGATTGTGATGGTTCTTCAACTGTTGCAGATTCGTGCGTCGTGAGATCAGTTTGCGACGGTTCAGAAAATCGTCGTTCCAATCATCGGCAACATTTGCGATGGTTCATAACCGCCTCAATATATGTTTTGCGACGGTTCGAACAGTCGCAAAACACGTTCATTTTTATTTGTTTTTAAAACATTGCGACAGTTATCAACCGTCGCTATATTTATTTTGAGACAATTTGAACCGTCGCAAGCTTAATAATTTAAATTAAAAAGTTATGATACAATTTTTTCCTATTTTTTATTAATTAAAATAAAAAATATTCATAAATATCATCCACATAATTTAAATACACAATTATATAACTATTGTAACTAAATTCAATTTATATAATATTTTTAAAAGAAATAACACCAATTCATACATTGAACTTAATTAAAATAATAAATAATGTAGTTTAAATATTCAAAACATTAGTAGAGTGGCTAAACATACAAAATAACTCCATGAAACATAAAAGTTCATCAAAATATCTAATCAGTCTTAATGATGTTGTTCCACGATCATCAGGTTGGTGGCTAGAAACAGATGAAACGTCTACCATCTATTGCTGATTCTATGTCTGTTGCCTGGAAATAAATTATATTAACCTCAATAAATCTTGATAAACATTGTCAAATACTAATTCACTAAAGTTCTCATATAGCAAATATCAATTATTACGCACTTGATATTTTTAACCAAAGACAAACAATTCTCATGGGATTTTATAAACAGGTTTCTTAAGAAAACCCTTTTACCTTTTTTTCTCTAGAATTTTGCATTTGCAACAAGAAAGCAATTTGCTCCTTCAACATATCAAATTCAGAATCCCTTTTCTTAAGCATTTTCTCCATCTTCTCATTAGCTTCGGAGGAAGACATTGATCTTACAGAGTGAGAAGTAGATGTAGTGATTTGAGACGGTGTTATTCCAAGTCTCATACAACAAACATATCCTGGATGTTCTTTTCCAAACACATTAACAAATGCTTCATTTGGAGAATGAGCCTTCCCAATTTCAGCTGGCAGTTGTTCCTGCACAAGCAAAGGAAGCAAACTAAATTTCTCTTTGTAACAGAAAGATCTAGAATTCTCAACCATTTCAACAGAATAACACCATGTAGTACATTCAAGTATGTGTTGCAAAAGAACAATCAATTTGATATCATCAAAGACAATAAATAGATGAACTATATTGGTACAAGCACCAAAACTAACTATGTAACACCCCGAGTTTAAAACACAGCGCGGGTGCATTTTTTTTTTAAAATTAATAATTAAAATAAGTTTTCCCAAATTTATTTCAAAAGAATTAAAATAAAGTTCTTCGTAAAATAGTACGTTATAGATTAATCGATGAACGTAAACCAAATACTTCATCCGGATTATCACTAAGTACTTATCTTGGAAATTAGTTTTTTAAACATTAATACATCCCAAAATATCATTGTCATAATACATCAACAATAATTATCAGAGTACATGATTCAGCGGAAAATAGTACAGTATTTCCAAAATAAGACAAATTACAATTTCAACCCAAAACCTAATACATTAAGTCTACTGATCATGCGCTGAAGCTGCAGTAGCACGGATTCCCTCCGCATCCCACACAAGTCTCTTCTGACTCCACAGCTCGCTTCGACGTAACCTCCCCCTCCTCCTCGTACATAGAGGGATCGGTCTCCTCTGAAGTCAAGTCAATACACACTCGTGGCCGCTTTGGCGGTGCCGGAATCTCGCAGCAGTCATCGGAAATCCTAGATGGACCCGGAATCTCAGTCGCTACTGGTCTCAGCTCATCACGCTTCTCTACCACATCAAACTCATGTATCTCTCTTCCAATCACAGGATTGGGAGTCACCACTCCTACAGTGGCCTCCGTCTCAACCCTTTCATCCGACTCCTCAGCGTTGTCAAAAACTTTGTGCGCCTCTAACACCAGACGAGAAGGCACGGGAAAATCTATGCTCGCGTGAGTGCGCTCTACGAAGTCTTCCACACCATCCGTCCTACTTGTCCACTCCAGCCACCCCGTATAAGTCGCTCTGCTTGAGAGGGGGTCAAAAGCCCAAGCAGTGCGCGAGTAGCGGTCAAGGAAATTCAACGACGTTTCCGTCGTTCGGGTACCCACGGGCAGCGTGGGTTTGGGAGGCATCTGAGGGCAAAGCCCAAAATCCACAATATAAAGCAAGGGGTCACCGACCGAAAATAACAGATATTCACATAGCATATATTGCACAACAACATGTATAAACATGGTATAACATATGATGATGAGGAAATAATCATGCTCATTTGAAAATTTATGACTTTCATGCCTTTTCAAAACAGCAGTTAATAATTATGAAGTATGCGGTAAGTACAAACACACATCAACAAAACACAATCTTTAACTCAGAATTTCAGATTCTGGATAGCACTCACACACATTAATTTCCAACATTCATCATATAAACAATCGTGACACAACGGTCAAATCCCTCAATGTAATGCATATATGCTCATGCATAATTTTCTTGGAATCACCAAGGTGCAGTCGCTCACAGACCAGCACAAATTAATGGCCCTCGTGACCAGGGTGCAATCGCTCACAGATCAGCACCAGTGCAGACGCTCACAGTCCAGCACATCGTGCAGTCGCTCACAGACCAGCACGTTTGACATAAACCAAGGTACAATCGCTCACCGATCAGTACCTAGTGCAGTCGCTCACAGACTAGCACTCGTGCAATCGCTCATAGATCAGCACGTGGTTGCGCATTTCAGGGTACAAACGCTCACAGTCCAGTACCAGTGCAGTCGCTCACAGACCAGCACTTATATACCAAGGTACAATCGCTCACAAATCAGTACCTAGTGCAATCGCTCACAGATCAGCACTCGTGCAATCGCTCACAGATCAGCACGTGGTTGCGCATTACTCCGTGGGCCATCGCGGGTACCACTTGACTATGCAATGCATGAATATGCAGTGTTTCACTTCTCTAGAAACAGAATGCAACTCAGAAATTCATGCTTTCCATCATTTTTAAAATATAACAGCACAGTCAGAATTAACATCATCACAATCATGAATTAAACAATCCATTAATCATTCACACTTTGAAATGTTTTCCCAACCCCTCAAAATTCAGACATAGTGTTTAAAACTGAGATTTTTTTGGGATTTACGAATCTGTATTCGAATACATCTCTTCTGTATTCGAATACAGAAGTCAAAAACAGTATAGAATCACTCTCTGTATTCGAATACAGCCCTCTGGTATTCGAATACAGAGGCAGATTTCAGTGCATAAAACAATCTCTTTCATTACATCAGTAAAGTTTTTAAAGCTTCATCACCACCACTTCAAAATCTCATCAAAAGTTCCACTTTAACTCACCACAACATTCCCAGTATTCCCCAAACACTCAGGGTTTTCAAAACACTCTTAAAACTTGAAATTTTTTGAAAATTCGAATCTGTATTCGAATACAAACCCTCTGTATTCGAATACAGAAGCAGGAAACTACAACTTAACATTCTGTATTCGAATACAGCTTGACTGTAGTCGAATACAGGAGTTCAACCTTTGGAAAATGCAGCCTTTTCTCCCATGTCACTTAAAGGTTTTCAAACATCTTTCTCTCATCTTTAAAACAATTTCAGAGACTTCTTTTCAAATCATTAAAACCTTCTCAGAGTTTCTCAACACTTCAAAACTCACATGACAGTGATTAAAACTTGTTTTTCTGGAAAACACGAATCTGTATTCGAATACAGCTTCCTTGTATTCGAATACAGAAGCTAAAAACTGAGTTTCTGGAAAAACTCGAATCTGTAGTCGAATACAGCATGTCTGTAGTCGACTACAGATGCGAATACAGTGTTAAAAATTTCACTGCCGTATTCAAATACGACATGGTCGTAGTCGAATACAGTTGCGAATACAGAAGCAAAAATCTTTCCTCTATAGTCGAATACAGAGGCTCGTATTCGAATACCAGTTTGATAACTTTAAAATAAAACAGAAATCTGGAAGGTTGTATTCGAATACACACATGCTGTAGTCGAATACACCTTCGAAAACCAGTGAAAGTTCAACCCTTTTCAAAACTGATTCTTTTAAAACAAACAGCCAATATCAAACAGATTATGCACTTTTTCAAGAAAAACCTTCCCTCACTTAAAATCCGTTTTTCTTTAAAAACCATCAACACCACCAGAATCACACAAAACAACCAGAATCAAAATCGTCAATATCATCAAGATCACCCAGAACAACCAGAATCATCACAAACAAGACCAGATTCAGAATCATTTTCATCACCATAATCCCACAACATAAAACAGAATCAGAACCAGTTTATCCAAAACAGAGACAGATGATCAATCATCAGGACACCATGCAACATTTAAGTGTTCTCACTCATCAGAACAAACATGCAACATTTCAATGTTCACACTCATCAGAACAAACATGCAACATTTCAGTGTTCACAAAACATCAGAGCAAACATGCATGCATTCAGTTTTCTCAAAACACCACAGAATGACAAGCAAACATCACAGAACACTAAGCACCAATAGGATGCATTTTGCATTTTAATGCCATTTTCAAAATAGTTTTAAGACATGCATTTTAATCATAACTAAAATGGCATGCAAACATTTTCCAGCATTCACACAGAATGTAAAACAACATATTTTACCAGTAAAACAGCCAACAACAACTCATCAAAATAATCACTTCTCAAAAAATGCATTTTCTCTCAAAATGTCATTTTCGAAAACAGCTTTTCATTTAAAAACAGAATTGAAATAACACTCATTCATGGCCCTAATGCAGCTAAAAATGGAAGGTGCCCTTACCCTTGTAGCGTGCTCTGCTATTTCTCTTGTTCCTGCTGCGTTCCCTTTTCTGCGTCCAGAAACGGTGAAGCTGTTCCCTGAGTTTGCTGCTGCAAAACTAGGTTCTTTCTCTTCGTATTGAGGTGGGGATTAACTTTACTACTGGGGGTTTTCAAGTTTGAGGCTTGGATTCTCAGTTAATGGTGTTTGAAGGAATTTCCCTCTCTTCAAATTTCAGTTCGGGAATGGCAGAAACAGAGACAGAAATGAGAGAGGAGATGGAGTTGGTACATGCAATATGGGCAGTATGGAGGAAGGAATGGTGTTCTGATTTCACCATCCTTCTCATTCCTATTTATAGACTCTCATGGTGCCACCTCACTTGCCACTTGTCTGATTTTCCAGCTTTATAATTATCTTGCAATTAGCCACTAATCCTTACTTAATGGTTTGATTAATTTAATTACTTGAAATTAAATTAAATTAATTCTTCACCCAATAATTTTAATTCATCTTCCAAATAAATATTTATATATATATATATATATTCACTTCAATCATACATATATTAAATATTTACAAAAATTCTCAAAATGCCCTTGACAATAATTCCAAAATTAATATTTAAAATTAAGGATCTTACAAACTACATCCAACCATAATGCACCAAATCAAGCCTATGTAACATTGAAGCAAGCACATCAATACAATTAGTTTATTCAATGACCAAATTGGAACTAAACTAACTACATGTATTCCTATATAAGTAATGTTATAGTTTTATAACTTTGCAACTCACTATTACCAACCAAAATAAGTAATGTTGTAACTTTGCAACTCACTATTACCAAAACTAACAGTTACATCTTTGATTTATAAAGTGGTCAATAAGAAATAATTACAATTACATAACACTTCTATTCTTTACACTTACATATTTTTCCTTGGTCTCGTCATTGACAAATAACCCATAAGACTTTTTATGACAAATTGAATAACTTCACCCCTGTTGTATTTTCGACCATCTCTCAGTTCCTACAAGTAAACATATGTAATAAGTAGTTGTTCAATTAAATATGCAATCAATAGTAGACTAATGTATGAAGGATCGTTAGCTTTTCTCTATTTGCAACATTTTTATTAGCCTTCTCCTGTAATGAAAACAAATGACATCAGAAAACATAATAGTAGAAAACAAATGACAAAGCAACAGAAGAACGGTTACCATTGTTTCTGTCTTACGCCTATATTGGACAAAAATAGTCCAATGGTCTTGATTGATAGAACGTGGATAATTTTGTAGGTTTTCCTCCAAAGAAAGATCCCACTTATAAAATTTCTTAAACAACCTACATCGTTCATCTCGCTATTTCTTTCCAAGGCTCGTAAGAATATATTTTTTGTTGTCTCCAACATCAACAACAAATTTTAACTAACAAAATCATAAAAAAAAAAAGTTAGTTTACAATCAAAACAATAAATAAAGAATATTCGGTTGTTTATCATTGATACCTTTATTTTATCCCTAAAAATGACAAACAAAAGCAATCATCTATTCTTTATGGTGGTATGTTTTTTTTTTTTTGCTGGAAATTAGTTATATCATTTTGTAAGTAATAACTTCAGCAATACAAGATGAAATGTGATTCAAAGCCTTGAAACAAGACTTACAGCATTCGTGACCTTGCTTTATCAATAGTTGATCATATTAATTTTTCTTACAGCAATTGCAGAGGCATGGAAAAATTCTTATTTCCTATAGCCATTATTTCAAAATAGAGCCAACTTAAATATAAGGAAAAAAAACAAGAAACACATAGCAGGAAAACAACAAACAAATAGCTAACTTTGATGTAACCCATCATCATTAACAACAACAAACACATAGCACTATGGTGTTAATTTTAGCGTTACTTACAAATGAGATGTATTACGACATCGTTGATGGAGAAGCGTTTTGTTGCACCGTCACCGGAGAGATATAGAAAGCAGTGCCACGTTGGAGAGAGGAAGTAGCGCCCCACCGAAGAGAGGAAGCAGTGCCATGATTGAAAACGACGACGGAGCAAGAAGAGACGGAGGAAGGCCGCAATGAGAAAATTTGATATGGAGAGAGGTCACGAATGAGGAAGAACCTGAGATGGAGGGTGGTCGTGAATGGGGAGGAACCTGAGATGGAGGATGGAACGCAAATTGGGGGAAATAAAACTGAGATGGAGATTGAAGTTGGTTGCAATTTTGGGGAAAATGAAAATGAAAAGTTCTGCCATTTTGGGCACTAAGGGTTTAGGAGGAAACTAAAACATGTTTGGTAATTGGGGGGTTTTTGGAGCGGGATGCAAAAATGAGAAGCACGACGACAGTTGATAAAAAATGTCGCGGAAACCTTCGCAATTCAACATTAAGGGCGGTTTTGCTACAACCGCTGCAACCTAAATGTTGCAGTCTTTGAAATTTCTTGTAGTGCTAGAAAATTTTACTTTGAACCACCACAAAGAAAACATTTTTGTAATCAAATGATATGTTTTCCACGCTTAGACTGACCTCTACATAAAAAAGAGATAAAAGATATGCCGAACCGAGTTGATGAGAACCACCCTATCAATTACTCAAAAATAAAATAAAAATTCAAGGAAGTTAACTTGTTTGAAATAATAGAGATAAAAGGTTTCCAAGTTACCTCTTGAAGCATATTAGCCCCTATTGATAGACCAAAATACGTGAAGGGGAAAGACCCAACTTTATAGTTAAGGAAACTTTCCGCGTAACCCAAAAAAAGGACACCCACATTAACCTATATAACAGAACTCTTAGGAAAAATTTACCTGAATAGTATCCCTATCTCTTATCTAATTCTTCTGTTATTGTGCTTCTTTGTTAATTTGGTGTTCTATTCAAGTATGTTGTTTGACTAACTTTGTTGGATATCTATTGTTGAATTTCTTGTTGGTTGATTCCTTTTTTGTTGTTGTCATACTTTGATATAGTTGTGGCTCCTTTTCTTGTTACTTCTCCTTCGTTTTCTGGTAATCATCATGTATACACTATTAAAACCACCCAAGTATCTGATTTGCAAAGCAGCTCCAAGAGCTTATTGCCACTCAATCCAATTCTCATGTCATGTATGGTTCCTCTATTTAAGGCTTAAGCGCCCTTTAGTTTGTCAGGTAGATATATTCTTTCATATATCATATGATTATAAGTCATTTGTGTTTTTAAATCCTTAATCGTTCATGTTAGTTATAACTGCTGATGACACTCATATGCCATTAGTTGTCTTTTCCTATTGTCCATTATTATTCCTTGTCTCACATTAAGTCTTGGTTATGTTGGTCAATTGTGTGGTTCTAGTCACTTGATTATGTTTTGTTACACTCATTGTCATATGCACGATCCACAATCAAAGTGGTTAATTGGGATAAGTTGCAACTTTATATTTAGGATGAGTTGAATGTTCCTGTAGCTTCTACTCTCATTGTTTACTTATCATCTTTTCGTTCAAATTTATCATCTAATTATTATTTGTGCATTCTTGTCTTGGACATGTTTATGAATCTAGATTAAAATACTTGGCATTTACTTGAGCTTTAGAAAAGAAGCAAACAAGTTTATGTTTCTAATTGTTGTGGTTGCAAATTTTCCTTTTTTAGTAAAAGTGTTTCCATATCTAATGCACCTTTTGACTTAGTCTATTTGATGTTTGTGGTCGCTCACTATTTTTTACCAAAGAGGATCTAGATATTATATCTCTTTTTTCTTTATGATGATACTTGTTATTTTTAGATTTATCATATGAAAAATCATTCTAAATTTTTTGGCATTTATCATATATTTTTCATTCTATGGTTAAAATTTAACATAATGTTGTTATAGAGTGTTTTCTTTGCGATTTATATGGTGAATGTTTGCGTTGTATAATTCGAGAAAAAGAATTGGCCGTCAATTTTAATTTGTTAGACGGAAAAATTGAATGAAGCCTAAAAATACTAAAAATTTGGATAAAGGGAGTTCATTAAAAGGTGAGAATGTATTATAACAACTGCTTATAATTAATTGTATAAAATTATAGTTATTTAATTTTATTTATTTTATCCAAAAAGAAAAAATAAATATAAAAGATAAATTATCTAAATGAAATAAAGGGAAAAAGAATAATTTGTATTAATTGATTTCATGGAAAGACTTAGTTCCTTAAGTATCCTCCAGTACATAGAAAAATCAAAACTCACTGCTGGTAAAAAATATTGGAAGATCGATTAATTTTATTATTAAACAATTTTATTCATATAAAAAGG
The DNA here is from genome assembly GCA_037974295.1 of Cicer cuneatum. Lineage (NCBI taxonomy): Eukaryota > Viridiplantae > Streptophyta > Magnoliopsida > Fabales > Fabaceae > Cicer > Cicer cuneatum. The sequence goes on from JBBPBO010000005.1 coordinate 77,906,409, forward strand.
GTAATTAAATAAGACGATGACGATTAAAAACAGTTAAAAAAATTTAAAGAGCATGGAGTTTACGGGCTGTATTGATCTGTTCTTTGGCCCAATTGTTCTCTTTTTCCATAAAATTGAATTTCGTACCTTACAAATTGACTTATACTCCTTTTGTTTATAATTTTTATTCTATTATTAGAATATCTTTAAGTAAATAGTAAAAATTAAAATAAATTCAGATATCTTGATTATATTTTTACATTCTGAAATTTTTAAAATAATAAATTTTTTTCTTTGAATTTCTCTAATTAAAAATAATATTTCAATACCAGAAATTTCATTTGGCAGTTATTTCAAACGGATATTTGATATATCTCATAGTTGTTTTTAAACCGGACCAAAAAATCCATTTTCAAAATTTTTGATATTGAAATACAACTAATGTATATTTCATTCCTGAAATTTTCGAGGCAGTTTTTTTTTTCTTTCATTTTTCAATTTTTTTGGTTTACATTTATTTTTCATTTAATTTTGTTCAATGAGGACTAGAACAATAGTACATGCCCCAATTATGGAGGGCCCCAAATTTATTTTATACTAGAATATTGAATCGTGGTGTTAGAATGTTGTGATTTACTGATTTTAGGAATTCAATTTGTTTGAAATGGTTGTGATTTACTGAGTTTAATTTGATGTATTGAAAAGGGTAAATTGATAGTCCAGAATAAAATAAATAAATTACATAATAGAAATTTCAAAAGTAGAATAAAATTAACTAACGAAAATTTCAAAATTTAATTATTTGAGGAGTTATTAACTTTTGTTGGCGAAATTTCCGATAGACAATTTACACCACCGAAATTTTTGTGTGTTGAAATTTTCAGACACACAAATTACACCATGAGAAATTTTGAAAATACAATTTCTAGTAATGTTAATTTGTGTACCGAATTTTTGAAAATAAAAACGTGTAAGTACTTAAAATTTTGGTGAGAGTACAATTTTGGAGCAATCTTTTTACCTTTGAATGCATGAAAATGAAATGGATAAAATTTGATTTTTTACATATTGCTGGTGTATAAGTCAAATTGCATGGTACCAAATCCAATTTTCTTTTTTACAACACATATGGGCGGAAAGATTTTAGGGGTCCATAATTCATTCAATTTTGAAAATTTTACTTCACACCCCTAAATTTATACTTCTACCTCCACATTTTAATAAAAATTTTATTTTATTTTATTGTTTTTTTAAAAAAAGTCAAACTTAATTTCTTTTGGTCCATGTTTGTGTTTTAGAAAAATTACAAAATACAATGTTGCAGAATTTTTTTTTCAAATTTTCTTGAGTATATGTATTTCGAAAAACATTTCATAAAGTTTCTCGATACATAAATGTGTTTCGAAAAAGTTGCAAAAAAGATTTTTGATGCACAAAATTCAAATTTTTTAAATCACATTTGTGTATTGGAAAAATTTGTTCTAAGTTTTTCAGTACACATACTTCAAATTTTCTAAAACACATTTGTATACTAGAAAACTTAGAAAAAAAAAATGAAATTTCTAATACATTAAGTTCGATTTTTTAAAACACATTTATATACCTTAAAACTTTTTGAAGTTTTTCAATAAATAAAGTTCAAATTTTTTTGAATCTAATATGTTCTGGAAAACTTTATTTTCAATTTTTCAGAACGGAAATTAAATTTAGTAGATTAGAAAAAAATTTATTTTATTTGAAAAGAAAAAGAGAAAATAATAAAATATGTACTCTGGATAAAATGTGGGGTTATGCATATAATATGGGGATGCTGGGTAAAATTTTCTTCAATTATTTGGAAGAAGAAAACATCATATGGAAGGGAGGGCCATATTTCTTTAATAAAACATTGGTGCAAAATTACCGCAAAGGAAAGAAACAAAAAAATTATTTTCTTTATTTTGACCTTTCATATTTTTTTATTTTATTTTTGAGTTTGTTTTATGTGTAAAAATCAGTAACGATGATGGCTGAAGTTTCTTCCTAATCTGCGTATTCTGTTTTTTTGTTTTGTTTTTTTTTTTTTTTTATAAATAATTTGGAATAAAATGTGCAATCTTGTTTGAAGATGAACACAAGTCTTGAAGTTTTGATATAAGAAAACAGAGATTCTTGAGGAAAACGTGAATGATTCAGTTGTTGCACAGATGTTGTTTTATTTTTTAATTTGATAAAATTACGTTTAAAATGGTAAAATCTAATGCGGCAAAAAGAAAAGTTATAATTGAATGTAAGTGATTACATAGTTAGCATTGAAACAAGTCAAGCTGATTTAGGTTTTGCAAGGTTTTTGTGATCTGTCATATACTTATTTTTTATGCATGAGTTGATCTTCAAAAGAGTTTGGTATGATATATTAATCTACTTAAAAACTTATTTTATTTTAATATTTTTGAATAAGTAATCAAACATATCTTTAAATAGAATAATGAGTAAATATGTCAATAAAATTAAATTTTATTTTGATATTTAACATGACATTTTGAAGAATATAATTTTATAAACATCTTATTTCAATTATATTTTATAATAATACATTTAAATATGTCAAAAACTAAAGAAAATTAATATGCGTAAATTACTAAAAGAAATTCATCTAACAAAAATATTAAAATTTAATATAATAACTATAGTGGTAAAAAAATATTATTTATATTTATTTAAATAAATAAGTCTGATAGGCCTAAAAGACTTATTATGTGACATATAATCTAACTTTTTTAACTAGATAGACTTTTTTAGAAGTCATGATCATGTCTATTTAAAAGAAAAATTTGGCTTAATTTGAAGATGACGTAGACTAGGTCGTAGCCCTTATTGATCGATATGACATATTTCCATCCTACTGATTGTGCATATTTAGTATACTTTTTTTTTTTAATCGGTATTGTCACTTACTTTTGTTTACAGTAGAAAATTAGGTTAAGCAATTTTACGAACCAATAACACACATTAGTATTAATTAGAATAAATAAAAAAAATTCAATTTTCCTTTTCTGAAAACTATCCTTAATTGTAAAAAAATTGTTTTACTACATTCAAATAAATAATCTAATTTTGCAAAACGAAACTTTTCAATTATATGTTTTTTTTCCTTTTAAAAACAAAAAACAAAAATTTAGCCTTGAATTATTTGTTGACCAAAGCTAAAATAAAAAATAAAAACAAAATGTCCAATGTGTTTTTTTTATTTTATTTTTGTGTATAATTAAATTAGCAGACAAAACTATGTGTCAACAATAAATATACTTCTAATAAATTCTTTGAGTTACTCTCTTAGGCTTTGTTTAGATTGATGGAAATCGTGGCGTGATGAAATAGTATAATTTCAGAGTTTATTGTTTGGTTTTATAAAAAATGAATGAAAAGGAATGGAGTGTGATGGAACCTATTCCATCATATACCACAAATTTCTCCAATTTTTTCATTCCTGCCAATTTAGGGTGTATCCAATAGAATTTTGTCATAAAGTATTCAAACAATAGAATGAAATATTTGTTCCATTTGATTCCACTATGCTCCAGTACTTTTAAATTATTCATACAAAGCCTTAAGCTATGTTTGGATTGATGGTATGAGATGAAATGAAATAAATTAATGTTTCATTGTTGGGATTGCTAAAAAGAGGATGAAATGGAGTAGAACATGATGGAATGCATTACATCGCTTATCTTCACTTTTGTTCACCTTCAATTTGAGAGGAATGTGATGAAATCACTTTTTTATGATTTATTTCATCCTAAAATATCCAAACAATGGAGCATATATTTTATTTCATTCCTCTCATTTTCACTCCATTCCTCTTCATTCAACTCCAATCATTTTAAAATACCATATATCAAAAGACTTCTTGTACTAATTCTCTTGAACAAAATGACATTATTGAAATGAAAGGTCATCATATTGTTGAAACTACTCATTCATTTTTATTGTCTGCTTTAGTTTCATAAGTTAGTTTTGGAGTGAAGCAATCTTTTAACATTGTTCATGCTATTAATAGACTTATGTCACCCATTACTCAAGGTTTATCGATTTCCCTTTGAAGCATTGTATGGTTGTCATAATTATTTGTATTTAAAGGTCTTTGATTCTAAAGGTGCAAACACGAGAATATGGGGTTGAATTGTGTTTGTCAAAATTGAATTATTTTGCTGTTTTGATAAATGTTGATGTGAATTACTTGATGAATAAATAATCAGACTCAGCAGCGGATAATGACAGCATAAGAACACGAAGATTTATCCTGGTTCACCATTAACTTGGCTACATCCAGTTCATTCATTCAGAAGGCTCTTTGATCAGATCTCTTTCAAATTTTAATGAAGTTTTCTTCGAATTTGAATCACGTTTTAAATCTCGGCCGTGTGTTCTTCTGATATGGACCAAGTCTGGACCATATCTTCTGATCTGGACCATGTTTGCTTCTGATCTGGACCATGAATGATATCCTCTGATGATGTCATTGATTATTGCCTCTGATAATATCCTCTGATTTTTGCCTTTGATGACATCCTCTGATTCTTGCTTCTGATGGGATCCTTTGGTGACATCCTCTAATATCCTCTAATGATATCTTCTGGTATCCTCTAATGGTATCCTCTGGTGATATCTTCTGGTGTCCTCTGGATGTATCCTATGGTTGTATCTTCTGAAGGTATCCTCTGGTGACGTCATGCTCTGATTTCTGCTTCTGGTGACGTCATCCTCTGATTTTTGCATTCTTCTTCAAAGTCAAATATGTTATTTTCATAAAATACTTTTGTTAACATCAAAACTTTAAGTGCGAGAACCAACTTGGTTCCAACAGGTTCAACTTGTTTTTGTCATCCGTTCACACGTAGAGCGCAATGAATTGTCTTCTCGTTTTATAATATGTGTTTTTCTTGGTAACGTGGATGGCCAAATGGGTTATTAATGTTATGATCCTTCGATAGTAACTTTTTGTGTGTTTCTCGACAATTTAAGTTTCTTGGTACATGCCATTTTATTCTATATTATCTAATTCCCATAGTCCCATCAGGTATCAGCTTACCCATATTTATCGTTTTATCCAAGATAATGATGTTTCTAGTAATTATGATTTTGAGAAGTGTATGGATAATACTATTGTTACTCTTGATACAAATATCCCTTCTCTTCTGCCAGTTATCCAACGACCTCATATGATTGTTTATCCCTATCCTCCTCAAATATCCTTCTTATGATCACAAGTGTATGGAATTTCCTGATTTCATTTATTCCACTTATTCTAATTCTATTTCATCCTCTATTTACAATTTATCTAAGCTTTTTTCCTACAAAGAGATTATTCTTGATCCTCTCCGATAAAAGACTATGGCAAACAAAGCTTCTACTTTGCACTAGATAATTAGGACATAGTACGTCTTCAACCTAGAAAATATGATTTTAAGTTTTTTTGGGTATATATATTAGATCAAAACCAAGTTGGATGGATCAATTGAGTACTGTAAAGTTTTTTCTTGTTGCAAAGAGATTTTCTCAACAATATGGTATGAATTATGAAGAAACTTTTACTCATGTGACCAAAATGACCAATATTTGTACTCTTATTGCATTGCATCTTTGTTAGAGGCATATTTCTCCAATGAATGTCAAAAATTCTTTTTTGAATGGTAATCTTCAATAGGATGTTTATATGTCCCCCTTGGGGTATCATTCATAATCTAGGGGAACTGTGTAAGTTAAAAAATGCCCTATATGATCCTAAATATGCTTTACAAAAAATTTGAGATAAAGGATTAAAGCCATCTATGTTGCTTATTGTGGATCGAAGTTGTCTTCTCTCTCAATCTATCGATATTTCCAATATTTGTGAGCAAACTCGCCTATCTGATACGAAGCAAAAAATAGTCCTATTGAGTTTAATGTAAAATATGTCCCCTCTAATTATGGGGTTTCTCTACTGAACCCCACTTTGTATCGTACTTTGATTGGAAGTTTGGTGTATCTATTGTTATTTGATATTGCTTATGTAGTGCATGCTATTGGTTAGTTGTTTCTACTACTACATTGCATAAAACATATGTACTTCATATTCTTCGTTATCTTCAAAACACTCAATTTCAGAGCATCGTGTATCCTCCATCTTCTTTCTTGAAGTTACATATGTTTAATATGATGCTTATTGGGTCGGTGATCCTACTGATCTTAAATCTTCCATGGGATTTTATATGTTTTTTTTGTTGGAGATTCTCTCATTTTTTGCAAAAGTAAAAAATATGACATTATCTCTTGTTCTTCTATATAAGATGCATATCGTGTTATGGCATTACATTGTTGAAATATGAGTATCTCTCTTCCTAGACCGATTCTTATACATTGATAATAAAAATATAATTTAAATCATTCAAACCACGGTCTTTCATAAATATATCAAACCACAACCTTTAATAAAAGATTTCTTTGTATTTTTAGAGGATTTAATATTTATTAAAAAAAATTAATTAAATTTAATATAAAAGAATAGACTTATTTTTTAAAAATAAATTAAATTTAAATATGTAATAATAATAAAACAGAAGAAAAGAAATAACTTTTTCATGACTTATTATAACAAAAAAAAAATCTTTCATTCATAACTCATTTCATATAGTAACACTAAATCGGGATAACAGATTACAAATGATAAAAGAAATTAAGTTAACACTATTTGTTGTTTGTTTTTCTTTGCTATTACTTGCTTATTTTCTTCTTCTTCTTTAAGTGTTTTTGTTGATATCAAATCTCCTAAAAAAATAATGTCTTTTTTTTATTGATTTTTTGTCTCAATTTATAGACTAGAATAAATCTTTGTGCCCACGATATAAATTGATGTCTGGTTTTCTATTGTTTTGCAGCAGTCCCCAAACAACTTTAGATAGTTAGGAAAAAAAGTGGCTCACATTTTTTATTGAGTGTTTATGAGTGAAGATTTTAGCCTTATCAGTACAAATGAATAAAAATAAGGAACGTGAAAGGAAGGGAAGGAGGACCAAAGAGAATGGAAGAAGTGTTGGACAAGAGAACACATTTATTTAATTATTTTTATTTTTGTACTAAGAACAGGGTAAATATGCACACAAAATGAATTTTTTTAGATTTAATAATAATTAAAAATATTTTTTTTAACATATTATTAATATTATTACTTAGTTTTTGAATTGTTTTTAATTGGGAGGATAAAATTGGGATATTACAAATACACAGCGACCTTTATTGTCGGTATATTTGCGGATAACTTTTGGCCAATATTAAGAACGAATTTATGAAAGTGTATACTTTCAGTTATCGCCATGCTTTTTTAACAAAGTTTAATTATTTTGTATAAATACATCCCTAAACTAAAAAAAAATTATAATAAAGTTCTAGTATTGTTTTTTCAATTAGAACTTCATGTTAACTTATGGTTACGCCACATATGACATGTCACTTAATTAATTTCCAAATAAAGATTGAAGTGATTGATTAACATTTCTGTTGCTTTTTTGTTTTTAACCATCAATCAACATTTTCACAAACCTGCGGTGGTAGCAAAAGTGGTGGAAGACGAGGATACAGTTTGTTTTGATGGATGGTAAGTACGAAGATGAATGGTCAAACGTCCTTAAGAAGAAAGTCTTTGTTGAGGGGTTTTTAGTTTGAAATTTGAATAGGGAGTTTAGTTTTTTTAAGAATAATTTTTTTTTAAATAATAATTTCAATAATAGTTTGCATGGCATGTAGCGTTAGCGTTGACTAACAATAAATTAATAAAATAATATAATTAAAAAAATTATATTAGTTTTGAAACTTGATTATAAATTTTTTAGTTTGAAGATATATTAAAAAATGTTCAAATAATTTAAGGATCTGCAAAATAATTAAACATTTTAATAATTAAATTTTTTTATTGACATTTTTTTTCCTTTTTTAACATTTTATTGACATATTCTAATTTGTAAAATAGAACAAAGTTTTATTCAAATTTGTCACGAAATAAAACTGATACATGAAAGACGAAATCAATCTAATCGATACATGAAAAGATCAACTATATATGATCATAGTTGTTGCTACATGGCGCTTATTTAATAGGTGAGGAGTCTAATGACTTCACCTCAAATGAACTAAAAGCTTTTAAAATTAACCATTTTATATGTGCTACATTTGGAGGTGCCTTAAACCATTCATAACTGTCTAATAGTAACCAAACGAAATATTATTTGACATTTGCACCAGCCTCTTTATATATTTTTTATAGGTTAAATAGCATCCATCACTATAAAAAAAGATATTTATTGTGACACTTAATTTTTAGTGACACTTATTTATTTATCACTATAATTACTTTTAACTACAAAGAATAGAGAGTGTCACTTATTCTCATTTAATATCAATATATGAATTTAACTTGAAAAAAAAATTCTCAGCCATATTCAGTTTATTAATATGAATTTCACTATTCTCATCTCATTGGCAGTGACACACCACACTACAAGAAAACATTTGTATACCTATGGAAAATTACTCAGATTTTAGTTCGTGGATAAATTATTAATTATCCACGGAAAAACCGTGAGTAAATTTGTTATTAAATATATATTTTTTTAAGAAGATTCTACGGTTAGTCCGTAGGTAATGTTAAAAATAATTCGTGGGTAATGTTAAAAAAAATACAACTAAACTTAAAATTTCAAAATATCTTCGTATTTTATTTTTCTACGGATTGTCCGTGGGTAAAGTTAAAAATGTAAATTTTTTTAAAATTGTTCAATTTTTTAAAACTGACAAAATGTTATAAAAAAATTAATACTGTACCCAGTCATAGCCACCAAATCTAATCATATACTCAACCTCATCGCGACCAAACCTCAACCTTACCGCACATTACCGTTACACCTCGCTGCCATCGCCACCATCGTCACAACTTCGCCGCCTTTGTAACTCTCGCGTACGAGCTTCGCGATATTCTCGACCTTCAGCGCCGTTCTCGTGATATTCTCTTCGCGATGTTCTCGACCTTCTCTTCAGCACTGTTCTCGCGACATTCTCGACCTTCAGCACCGTTCTCGCAACATTCTCTTCGCGACGTTCTCGACCTTCTCTTCAACGCCGTTCTTGCAACATCTCTTCGTGACATTCTCGACCTTCAGCGCCGTTCGGTTTCTTATATCTTCAATTAGGTTAGTTTTCATTGCTTTGATTTTCTATTTGTTAGAATCTCAAGAAATTTGAATGTGATCTACTGTGAACTTTGATTTTGATTCTTCTGATTTAAGGTTTTTCTTCTGATTTAGTATTTTTGTGTTGTTGATAATGTACTTCTGATTTAGTGATTCTTCTGATATATCCATCAACATAATAATCAAACAAAATTCTGATTTTGTGATTCTTCTGATTTTGTGTCATGTTAATGAAGCCAAATTCAACATGCTTAGTAGCTAAAATTTCATCAAAACATAATGCTGGTATGGCTTATACCAAAACATGTCTAAAACAAAAGTCTAAAAGATAATAAGGATAAGATTATTTTGTTTGGTTACCGAGAAGAATGGTTGGAAAATCTTGGGTGCATCATACATTATTGCCAATCCAAGGTGTTGTGGATAATATTTTTGTAATATATGAGAAACTTCACGTGTCATCTTGAATGATATATTTGACAGATTGAAACCATGGAAACTGGTTGAAATTAATTTTTCCTTTGAAGCTGGCTGAAAACTTGTTCAAGGAGCATACAAGGAAATTGATTGAGGAAAATATTTCAGGAGCACTTGATATACTTAAATCCCGCACAAGAGTTGTGTAAGTTTCTAGTTCTTAAAAAAAAGGCACTTATAATCATGTTCCTTAGCATTGTTGTTGGATTTTTATGCATTCGACTATTCTTTTATTTGAGGGATTTTATCATTTCAGGTTTTCATTAATAATTGAGCTTGTATAAATTGATGTCCAAAATGTTTCCATATCAAATATCGAATTCTGTAGATGTTATTAGCATTTTGTATATACGGTTTTCATAATTTCTTTTTTCTTGTTAATGTAAGCTATTTGCAAATGTAGAATTTTCTGTTTCTAATCAAGTTAAAAAATTTCAATATTGGAGTTACCCAAGTGATAGAGGAGCTTGATAAGATATTGGCATTCAATAATTTACTTATCTCGTTAAAGAACCATGCGGATGTGGATCTCTTTGCCCAAGGTGTTGGCCCAGTTTTTTTGCTGGGTAATCTTCTTGACTGATTTTGTTTAATGTCTTTTATGTTCAACTTCTAGTGTTTGAATATAAATTTTGAGTTGACTGTAGTTCATCTTTGATTGGCATAGGTGGTGATTATGATGGTGATAAAAAGATAGAAGACTTAAAACTCCTTTACAGAGCATATGTTACAAATGATTTGGTTGGTGGTCGCATAGAAGATAATAAGGTAAATGACCATTGCATTCAAATAAGCACTATGCAATTTCTGACTTTTTTGCTCCAATCGTTTAAGAAAATCATTTTTTCTTTGGAATAAAGATATTTTGAAGTTAAGTTTCGATAAAAATTCTCTTGAGGAGCAACATTCAAAATATTTCAGTGGATATTAAAAAAATTGTATGGGAGGTGGAATGTGGAAACATTTAGAAATTAATCTATGGAAAAGATGGTAAAATCTAGCTGTATATTAGTGCTCTATGCTTGCTTATTTACTAATTTTGCTTCCCAAATTTAATTAACATTGATAATATTTATTGAATCTGTAGCCATAATTGTCGTCCTTTATTCTTTGCATTCAATTTGTCTCTTTAATACAATGCCAGATTCTGATTGAACTGGTTGTATAGGATTATATCCCTGTTGTCCTCAATCTCATTTTTACTATTCAAATTTGAAGTAGAATATGCTCTCAGAACACTTGTTCATGTTATAGTTGCTTTCATGTTTCACTGCTAGCGAGTTTTTACTTATGGAGAATTTAGATACTGTAAAGTAAGTCTTGGGTCCTTGTCAAACAACGTTAGCTTCAAAATAGATTTTTTTGTTCTTTCTCTATTTTGTTACCACAAGTCAGAATTCAGGTAAGTAAAGACAACATTTTGCTCTAAAACCATAATTACTAAGCTTAACTAGATAAAGTTGTTATTCATATTTGTTTCAAAACTTGACTTATATGTTGAGTTTATTGTTCTTTTGTTAAACACTCATTTATCATACTAAAGACATATTTTCTGAAAGAGTAAAGACAAATAATTTTCTAATGTATTAATTATATATTTCAGCTTTCTGCCCTGAATCAGTTTAGGAATATATTTGGGTTGGGTAAACGTGAAGCAGAAAACATTACAATTGATGTTACATCCAAAATATATCGCAAACACCTTGCAAAGGTGGTTCAGGTGGTGAATTATAAATGGTTGATAGCAAAGCAGTATTCCTTCAAAAGTTGTGTGATGAATTGAACTTTGATCCTCAAAAGGCTTGTAACATTCATGAAGGTAACTTGTTCCACATCATTCTTGCCAAGTTTAGAGTTAACTGGAATTTTACCACATGTATTGTCAGAATTCTAAACACTTTTAGTTCGAAGGTTATATTTATTGCTTCATTCTTTTCTTAAGGTTGTTACCTGTAACAGTAGTATTTCAATTTTGTATCTGCTTCCGTAGTTGTTGGCTATTATCTTTCTTCTATGTTATGTTATATTACTTTATTAAATCAAAATCTAACTCTTGTTTATAATGTTCAGAAATTTACCGCCAAAAGCTTCAGCACTTGGTGGCCACAAAAATTCTTCTTTCCTTTTTAATTAACTAAATTAATAACAATTACTAAATGGTTTGAGTTTACCACTCTCTTTGACTTTTGACTATCTCGGTAAAACTCTAAACCCTAATAAAATCATTTTTTCCCAAATCAATTTCTCTTTTTTTTCTTTATTCGATCTGCTGCAATTTAGGGATTCTCTTCTACTTAATCAGTTCCGCAAATTTTCTCTTCCGATTGCAGGTTTCTTTCTTTTCTCAAGATTTTCAATGTTAATCTTTGTTGTTTTATGTGTTTTGGATTAATCGATTGATCGTGCATTTTTTATCTTCTGTTAATTTCGTTGTTTCTTGATCACAGTGGAGGCTATTCTCGCAACGTTTGACTTCAGTAGATCCCTAATTTTTTAAACAGATTATTAAGAATGAAGAACACAGAGCGAATTGCAAATTTGGCTTTAGCAGGTTCGTATCTTTTGGTGAATTTTATTAAGTTTTCTTGTTTTAGTTTATACTTTATATACTCCAATTTTGAAAGTCAACTTTGTGCATTCTAGTAACTCTGCAATGTAATAGTAATGTGCTTAAATTGTACGCTCAAACACAAAAAGGATACTGTGTTTTAAATATCCGGTTCTGAAATCTTGTATCGTGTTATGTTTATGGTTTGATTGCGTTTAATCTGGTTTAGAACTTTCAATTTTGCTGCTCCTACCTTGTTTAATTATGTTGATTTATGAGTTAGAACGAAAATGGTTCTATTTTGGTTCCTTGATTAATTAATAGTAACGGCATTTTATATGCCACTTCAGTTTTATCGTTAGCACCTCTTGTTGTGAAGGTAGATCCTAATTTAAATGTTGTTTTGACTGCTTGCATCACTGTATTGGTGGGATGTTACCGATCCGTCAAACTAACCCCACCAACTGTAAGTAGTAGCCAATGTTGGTTATTTTATTTTATATATATATAGTTTAATTTCTATGCACTGACAGTGTAAAAAGTTTTACACTCTTAGTCAATCACAACCAATCATGTTTGTGACTTTAGAGGTCATCAAAGCAAAAGTCAAATATTTCCATTACGGTTGTGATTAACTAACACTGTATAATATTTTTACTATCAGTGCATATCAACTAAGTTCATGTTGCACTTTCGTATCTTAAGTTTTGATTTATCAACTATGTATTTACTTAATTGTTTTGTGTTGCATTGTTGAACAGGAAATAATGGAGAAAACTTAAGTGTTATTTGATGCTGAATTGATGAAAATTTCAATAAGTGATTTGAATAATGTGTCTACATCTTTGGAAGATAGATACAGAGCCTTGTAGGAGCTTGTTGAGCTATTAGATAATGCAATGGTGAAGTTCTTTTTATATGATAGAAGCAGCGTCGGCCATTAGTTCATAATCTTTCTTTTTGTTTCCATTTGCTAGATTCGTCTTTCCTTTTTATTAGTGTGTCCCTAATAAAAGACTCTAATGTCTGTCAGATTTAAACAAACTTGGTGGGCTTTCTGTGGTCACACAAGAACTTAATCACTATGATTCGGGTATTAGGGCTTTTGTTGCATGAGTTCTTGGAAAGGCTAGTCAAAACAATCCAACTTTTTTCAGCAACAGGTATGTTGTTACATTGATGATTAATGGAATTTTAGCAAGTTTCTGTTAACTGAATCAAAATAGACTCTTAGTTGAAGTACATATTAATCCTCAGAGAATACTTAAACCAGAATGGTACTGTGGTAGACTTACAATGAATGCAAAAGGCTGATACTGTAAAAGAATAACGTGAGATATTTGCCAACTTTTGATACCAATTGTTTGTTATTGTCTTACTGAGAATATGTTGTACAAATCATTTAATTCCCCTTGATTACCTCTCATGTAATATGTTTCATTTGATTCCTCCTCTGCCCTCTTTCCTGATATAAATCTTAGCGGCTGTTTTCTAAGAAAAGCTCTTGAGCATTGATTGAAGCTAAACAATATAGTAATGCTGCCTAATTTCAACTGTTCTAGGTCTTGGAACTTGGTGTACTCTAAAGGCTAATGATTATGGTAAAATATGATTCCATAGAAGAAGGCATTAAAGCATTATATGTTGTTTCAGCTTTGATTCAGAATAATTTAGCTAGTCAGGAATTGTTCTATGCTGATGCTGGAGGTTTGATGCTTCAGGTGATCTATCTAAGTTTTGATATTAATTAACATTGTTGTCATAGTTTTGTTTTAAGTTACTCCTTTTCAGCATTGGTAATTGAAATTGGATTTTTTTTAGGATATTTTGAGGAATGCAACTATTGATATCAAGCTACGGAGGAAGGTTGTGCTTCTATTGACTGATTTAGTTGAGTATCAATTAGAAAATGTTAGTGAGCTTAGGATGCATGCAATTGGTTAGCTTTTTTATTTTTATTTTATTTTACGGTTCTTTTAGATTTTTGAGGTAGGAGGTAATAGGTTTGTGATAGCCTTCAATCTTCGTAGTGTAATAAACACTACCAGCTGTTGTTAAATTATAATTTAAGTTATAATCTTTCTTTTATGATTTTTTTAATTATATATATTTTTTATCGTGTGACAGAGTTTTAGGAGTTGGTTTATCAAATCTGAAATATTTCTCATAAGCAAGTGTTGCAGGACAAAGAATAATGGAAATGATAGAGTTCCAAAGATAGATTCTGAAAAACATGGAAGGAGAGATTTTAGAAAAAGTGTTTGGATAAATTGAATTTAAGAATGCTGACTTTGTGTATTCATTAAAACTAGAAAGTGTGAGCAAAGATTTTATGATCTTACTAGTGGAGAAATATTTGTCTATGAGATTTCTATTCATAAGCTTCTAATGTTCATAATTTCATAGAATTAATAAAATTGAATTATATTTTATTGTAACTTATTGGTATTAATAATTTAGAATTACAATTAGTAGGGAGATAAAATAAATTTAAGGCTAAATAGCACTCGTGGTCCCTTAACTAAATTTTAGTTAACGTTTTAGTTCTTTATCTTTTTTTTCCCGATTTGGTCCTTTATTTTAATTTTAAGTGACAATTTAATCTTTTATGTTTTAAAATGTTAACAATATTATCCTTTTTTTTACAAAAATTCAAAAAATGCATCAAAATTTTCAACCAAAACCCATAAAATCAATTATATTCTTTAATATAACACAAATTTCACCAAATTCGTAACTCAAATATTCAAATAAACTCATATTTTTATTCTTTATTTGATTTTTAAAATTCCATCTCTAACAACATCAAATAAAAAAAATGAAAATATGAGTTTATTTGAAGATTTGAGTTACGAATTTGATAAAATTTGTGTTATATTAAAGAATATAATTAATTTTATGTGTTTTGATTGAAAATTTTGATGAATTTTTTAATTTATTGTAAAAAAAAAAGATAATATTGTTGACATTTTAAAACATAAAATATCAAATTGTCACTTAAAATTAAAAAAAATGACCAAATCCGGAAAAAAATGACTAAAACGTTAACTGAAATAAAGTTAAGGGAATTTTAATAAATAATAATAAATAAGTTTTAGTGACAGACAATACAGTATGAACAGATTAATTTTTTATTTAAATTTATGTAGTTTTTAGTGACAGACAAACCGTAGAAATAGATTAATTCTTTATTTATATTTATCTAGGTTTTAGTGACAGACAAACCGTAGAAATAGATTAATTCTTTATTTATATTTATCTAGGTTTTAGTGACAGTCATTATTGTAGGTACAAATCAAAAACTTGTAGTTGGTTTTTGACTTTTAGTGACAAACTGTGTCTGTCACTAGAAGTCAGTTTTCTTGTAGTGTGTATAATATTTTACAAAGTTACTAAATTACAATCATTCATAAAATTAAAGTAATATATCTTCAATAATGTAATAATTATAATTAATTTTAAAAGTAATTATAATTAAAGTTCAATATTTTTAATTATATAATAATTATAATAAACTTTTACATCAAGAGTTTATACAAATTAAGTTCTTTTAAAAGTTTATAAAAATCATGTTCTTTTTCGATGTTTCCATTTATACTTGCAATTGAAAACTTCAATTAACAAATTATCCTAATTAATCTTAAGAAAGTGGTTTGATCTCATACTTAAAAGTACACTTTATATTAATTTGGACAACTTAAAAATACATTTTATATTGCAAGCGGTGTTAGACTCTGTGTGTTTGGATCTACTTTGGGGAAAATTTGAAAATTAATTTCAATTATAAATAATTTAAATTTAATATAATTTATGTTTAGATACATAATTAATATAAAATACAGTGAAATCCTTACGCAAGTATCTTTTATAAAAACATAAATAACGAGAACGCACAATAATGTTAAAACCAATTATTTTATACATTAAATATTACATATTCATAGACAAAACTATGTAGAGAATATTATGGGAAGTCGCGACCTCAAGCATACAAATTTGGCCTCTTAGAGAGCAAGGACACTGCAGTGTTGAAAGTTCTTAAAATCATTATTCACTACTCTAAAAGCAGTTTTCATTCGAAAACCAAATCAAAGTAATTATTACATTTGTACACTCTTCCCAATAAGGCACCCTCATTCATTAATAAAATCTTTTTTCTTTTGCTTGAATAAAGGTGGACATTAAATTAGCCTATTTAAGAAATAGTAGTATTTGTCTTGTAAGAGGACTCCTAAATGTGCTTAAATTGATTAATATGTGTCATAGTTTTAAGCCAAGCAAATGACTCTACAAATGTATTAAAATAGTTTATACATCTTTTAACTCTTTTTTCTGGTTCTGTCCCTCTATATATTTCTAAAACGAAAAGTAATTTTATAAAAGAGAAATTTTTTTAAAAGAAAATTATTAAGTAAACTAAAAATGAAAACTAACAAAGCAATATTTATTCATAATTATCTGTATGTAAATGTTTTAGAGACAACGAACAAGAAAGAAACCGGGATAAATATGGGTATAGTTATTCCAAATACTTTCTCCTTTACTATCCTCAATCGGTGCACCTTCAACCTATAAGAGGATTAAGTCAGGTAAATATTTTCAACTTCTTAAATAATATAAATAAATAAAATCCTGAAATTATATCTCAAATTCGTAAGGAATTATTTCATTTAATTTTTTATAAATATTAATAATAAGTGTATTACGAGGACTTTCTTATTTGCAAGTAAAAATCATATACTCATTTCAACCGAAATGCTTTTATTATAAATTAATGGTTAACTCGAAATAGGTTAATATACCATATTGTGTGGTATAAAGGTGTTTCAAGTCATGCAATGCAACTCAAGTAGTTAAAAACTTTAGAAATAATATGTTAACATGTAGATTCGTCCTCACACTACTCATTTTTTTCACATTTAGTATCCATGAGCTTACTAGATTCGTTAAATAAAAAACTAAGTGTTTCAAAACTCAAATCCCAAGTTTAAATTTGTATCATTAAAAAAAAAGTTTAAATATGTATCAAAAGAATATGAAAAATTTCAAGCCACCATAATTATGTGAGAATATACTTCTGGATGTTTAAACTGGATTTTTCATATTACAAGAAAATTAATAGTATTAATAAGAAGTTTATATGAAAAAATAATAAATTCAATTATTAAATTAAGATGATCCTTATATAAAAGGACAATTTTTTTCTTCTAAAAAGTACTTATAATTAGTGAATGACAATTCATAAATAGAGTCATTGTATATCTATATTTAATATTGATCTTGTGTCTAACGCAACATCATTATGAAATGCCTCGACAACAAAAATATCATTATGAAATTTCCAAATCCGTTTTAAATTTAGAATGTTTAATTTCCAAATGTCAATATTGTTAAATTAGATATTATATTTAATATTTGAATATATAATCTCGTAGTTGTTTGTGAGTTTATTTACTATTTTATCTTAAATTAAAAATAAAAATATACATTTAGTTCTTTAAATTTAACTCAATTTTCACTCGGATCCTTTAAATTTATTTCTTTTCGGTTCTTTAACTTACATTCGTTTGCTCTACTAGTCTTTAAAACATATTAAATTATGCATGCAGTTTTTTAAGTTTGAAAGATTTTCTCGAATTATTGTCATGAAATGTTAAAATCTAATTGAAACATTGCAACAAACAAGTTGATTGTCCAAACTACTTTACATGTGAAGGAAATTAAAGACATTAATTATATGGATAAAATTTTATCACATTATTTTTTAGGTTATACATGTGTTTAAATGGTTGTAGAAAAATCAAAAAATATAAAACATTTATAAGATTTGATAATCATTTTCTAAATAATTAATATAAAGGACACATTGTTACAATATTTAATAGAATTTTAAATGATAAAAGACTTTCAATTAAATTAATTATTTTAAAATTAAAATAAAAGATAAATAATATAAATATAACGTAATTTAAAAAATTAAATTAAAATAAAATCACAACCTAAATAAAAATTGAGTTAATTAAAAAATATATTTTGCCTTTAACAACACGAATAAAACGACATAAAATAACACCCACGTAGACAATACTTAAAGACGTGCATGGTCACTCTGTCGAGAAATGAAAGCTCCCAACTAACTCCTATCTTATCTTATTGACTCATTGCTCTGGCGTTAATTCTACCTCTTTCTCTAAATATTATTTTATTTTAGTTTTATTTATAATAGTTCAATGAAAAATAAAAATTGATAATATCTATTCAGAATATAAATAATATATATTTGATATATTTTTATTTATAAATAAAATTGGAAGAAATATATAATTATCGTAAGAATTTTCTTTTTTTAGTCAAATGCTTTTTATTTTCTCCTTTTTTTAAATATATTTTTTAAATTTTCAATTGTATTAATTATTTATTAAAATATCTATCTTCTTGTACATTTTTTAACGAAAATAAATAATACATTTCTATCCAAAAAATAAATAAATCCTATATCCAAAGATAAATTAATTCTAAATAATAAAGGTGAAAACATAATACAAATTAAAGTTATGCTAATAAGTGTTCTTGTGCACTTGTTAAGTAACCTAAAAGATAAATAAAAAAATAATCACTTGTTGACATTTTTCTACAATTTATTAATAAATTTAATGCTATGTAACCTTTTTTAATTTCAGTAACTAAGTAATTAATATTGTCTACGTAATTAATATCATATAATTAATAAAACAAATTTAATGTATTTCTTAAATGAGCAATGAATAGTCTTTGAATTTTTGAAAATTAATAAATAAAAAATAGTTTTACTCCCTCAACATTATTTAATATTGCATTGTTTTAGTAAAATATTTTTATTTTTGGTATACATAAAAATATTTTTATCTCTTTTAAGTATTAATAAAACATATTTTGCATGATGATACTAGAATATGATAAGGGAGCATAAAGTATTTGCTTGTTACCCTCAACAGTAAAAGAAAAACACTATGAATTGTTGTTCCATATCACTTGAACTGCCCACAACTAATTCTTCATCATTGGAAAGCGAGACAGTTTTTCCTTATTTCATTACCAAATTAGGCATTTTTTCCTTTTCATTATCCCTCCTTATAAGTTCTCTTTCTCTTTTTCCTTTTTCAATTCCCTCTTCTGTGAATACAGTCTTTGTCCTATCAATTTTCCTTTCTACTCGAATAGTTATTACCTCCATTCTGTGTTGTTCATCGTGAGCCACCCTTCTTGTTGTTGTGTATTAAATGTGATATATTTATATAAAGATAATCTCACTCGAATTATATCTATCTGATATTAAATGTGAATATCTTTTAATAAATATTTAACTTCGTGTTCACTATATTTGTGAAAGTCTCCTCTTTTCCACTAAATTCAACTTCAATAGATAAATAGTAACTTTTAACAACTCAAATAAATGAGACGTAAAATAGAATCCACGTTTACACATGCACTTAAAACGTGCATGATCACTCTGTTGAGAAATGAAAGCTCTCAGCTACTCCAACCTTATCTTATTGACTCAGTACTCTAGCATTAATTCCTACCGCGGACTCAAAATAAATTATTCTGTTAAGAATTTTCTTTATTTAGTCAAAAAAGAATTTTATTTTCCTTTTTATAAAATTGGTTTTTAAGGTGAGATTTCAACTCTTTATTTGGTAATATCAATAAATTAATTTATAGTAGTAGTAATTTATTACATTAGTTAATAAGTTTATTTGTATTTGATTAACAAATCTTTCATATAAGTTTATATTATTTTTAGATGTTATTTTAACCGACATTTTAGTTTATAATTTATAGTTTTTACACTTTCTTTCATTTATAACTATTATTTTAATGTCTCATTTAATGTACTCTCTTCATCTTATTTTAAATATTTCATTTGTCATTTTTTGTCTCAAATTATTAATTATTTTACAAGATTAATAAAACATTAATTACTTTTTTTCGTCAATATATTTTTATTAATTATATTTTAAGTCATCAAATTTTTTCAACTAACTACAATTAATAAGAGTATTTGAGTAAATGAAACTCATTTTAAGAACCATACACAACTCAAATCAGAGAATTAAAATAAAACGGAAGAAATACATTTTTTGACATTTTTTTATAGATTTAAATCTATTTAATATTAATTAATTATAATTTAAAAATAAAACATGTATCTTTATCATTTATATTTACAATAGTCAAATTTACTAAACATTTTAATTCTAATTGATTAACTTATTAGCTATAAATCGTCAGTTATCAATTATCAACTGACTTTTTAATTATCGATCAATTTTTCAACTATCAAGTAATTTATAACTTAATTTTATGAAACGTAAATCCTTTTTCGGTAGAACATAAAAATGACACCGTTAATCGATAGTATAGATAATTTATTAATAAAATAAAAAATATACACATTTCCACAAACAATCTTGCTCCTACCTCTCCCTCTCTTGCGACTCTTTCCCCTTCAATGGTGTTTCAATAGTAAAGTTTCACAAATCCCAAATTTTTCACTATTTGGAGGCGCATTTTTGGAAAGTGAGGAAGGGTATCTCACAGTTGGAAAATACTACCTCCGTCTTTCAAAATAAGAATTTCTTACATATTTTTTTAGTTTTCTTTTATAAGATTTATTTTAAATTTTGAATTCTATTAATTAAGTTTTTTATGAACATTATTTTTTTTATTAATATATTTTTAATTAATTCATATTTATTTTACAATTAATAATAAATATTATAATAAAATGATAAATTTTATAAAATAATATCAATTCTTAAAAAATTTAATACAAGTGTCTATTTTGTTAAATACTTTATTTTATAAAGGGTCTTATAATAGTCGAGAATCGAGATTATAGATTTGTAAAAGAAGATCCATGTTTTCCTCGACACCTACAACATAGTGGAAGAGACGTCACGAACCTACATCTCTATCGCACGAGGGTTTCGCCGTCCCAATACCAAAGTTAACTTTCCCTTCCCTTTCGAAAATTGAAAGATTGAGAATCTTTTGTGCCATTCATAAAATAATTTTTATATTTGAATGTCTTAAATTTATTTTTTTTTTCATATTTCAAAATAAATTAATACTATTAATAAAAATTGTTTTAAAAAAAAATAAATACACCTAATTAATTGAAAGAGTATTTATTTAAAAATAAACAAATACATCTAATAAATTAAAAAAATACTATATATTTAAGACAATTTTTTAAAAAAATATTTATAATTAAAGACAGAGTAATACTATTCTTATCAACAACTATATTTTCTAAAATATCACTCATCAGTCTTAAAATATAAAAATAAAATGGATGTATTTAAATTTTAATTAAAATTTAACTATTGCTATATTTTGGGATATAGCGAGATAATTCTAAAATCTAGATAATTATTTATTTTTGTGAAATAAAATTTAAACATTTGTTATTATATATTATTTTTATTTTCAGATTCAATAAATGAGTTTGTGTCTTACCTTCACTAGTTCAGACTTCAAACTTTAATAAAAAAACACTTTAGTATGTACTACCAGGCAATCTATTGTTAAGAATTATGCACAATCCAATTATAACAAGAGGAAACTGGGACTACTGCTTTTTTGTGTTAGTTAACTTGTAATTTGAGTAAAACGTTAATTGTATGTGATCACTAACTAATTAACTACATGATTAGTTAATTAGTTTGTTAGAAGATAGTTAGAATGAATGAGATCAAAGTCATGTATAAATAGCATAGCTATTACAATGAAAAATCAATCCATTCATCCTTTCTAGTTTACTTGCATTCCAAGCAACAACTAACAATTGGTATCTAGAGCAAGGTTTTTTATCCACAATTAGAGTGATAAACACGAGTGAAATGTGAGGATTAAAATAAAAAGGTGAAATAAGGATGAGTTCAAGTGCAAACAATGGAGATTTTTCAACCCATATGCCACATTTTGATGGAAAAGATTGGGATAGATGGAGAGTGCAAATTCGAGCATTGTTTGGCTATAGAAAATGGTTTTGAGGAGCTGAGAGTCAATCCAACAAAGGAGCAAAGGTCAAATTTTAAAGAAAACAAGAAGAAAGATTGCAAGGACGCCTTCATTCTTCATCAATGCCATGACATAACCAACTTTATATCTGATGCAAGAAGTGCAAAAGAAGTCTGGGACATTCTTGAGAAATGCTATTCTGGAGGAACCAATGTCAAGAAAGTGAAATTGCAGACCCTATAAAGACAATTCGAATTGCTGCAGATGGAGAAACAGGAAAAGATGTCTGACATGGTCTCAAGATTGAGGAGCATCACCAATCAAATGGCTGGTTTCGGGGATAAGCTTACTAAACAAAAACTAGGTGAAAAATATTGAGATCCTTGCATCCCAGGTTTGACTACATTGTACGTGCCATAGAAGGGTCTAAAGACATTTTCACATTCAGTCTTGAAGAATTGCAGGCTACTTTAGAAGCACGAGAATTGAGAATTGATGAAAGAAGTAGGGCTAAATCTGGAGATCAGGCACTGGCAGCACAAGCCTACAAGAAAGGAGACCAGAAAAAGAAATGGAAAAAGAATAAGTTCAAGAAACTTGATAATAAGTCTGAATCCTCATCAAATGGAGGCAATGCAAGTGGTAAATAAAAAGGAAAATCAAGGAACTTTGAAAAGAAGAATGTGCAATATTACAATTGTGAGAAGTTTGGAAAAGAAGTAAAACAGAAGAAGAAAGAAGAAGATGAAGCCTGTGCTACTCAAGAAGATGATTCAGACTCAAATACAGTCTTGTTGATGGCTACCACGAATGAAGAACCATCTCAGTCCCAGTTCTGGTTCCTTGATACTGGGTGTTCTAATCACATGATAAGTCACAAGGAATGACTGGTGGATATTGATACATCAAGATGGAGCAAGATCAAGTTTACTGATGATAGAACCTTGGAAGGTGAGGGAGTTGACAACGTGATCAAAAGAAGAAATGGCAAAATAGTGGTGATTGAAAATGTGTTGTATATGCCAGGAATGAAAAACAATTTGCTGAGCATTGGTCAGTTGATTCAAAAAGGAATTCTGATGATCATGCACGATGATGCCTTAGAAATGTATGATAGACAAAATAAGATGATACTAAAGGCTTAGCTCTCAAAGAACAGAACCTTTGTCATCAATATAGATGTTGAAGATATCCAATATGTGAAAACAGTGAGCTCAATTGATAAAAACTGGTTGTGGTACTCAAGATTTGGCCATCTCAACTTCAGAAGCATGCAGCAGCTAATAGTCAAGGAGATGGTTAGTGGAATTCCTATGATTGATGTTTATGAGAAGGTTTGTGAAGTGTGTATGGCAGGTAAACAATCAACTCATTCAAATCACAAGTGCAAGTAAGAACAAATAAGTGTCTTGAAGTGGTTGATAGTAACATTTGTGGACCATTTGAGGTACCATCATTAGGAGGTAATAAGTATTTCATAACCTTTGTTGATGAATTCAGTAGAATGTTATGGATTTATTTGATAAAAACCAAAGATGAAGCATTGGAGATATTCAAGAACTTCAAGATAAAAGTGGAGAAACAAAGTGGAGAAGCTGCTAAGGTGCTAAGGACAGATGGAGGAAGTGAGTATACATAACATGAATTCAAGGAATTTTGTGTCAAAAATGGAATTGAACACGAGGTAACTACTCCTTACACACCTCAACACAATGGCTTGGCTGGAAGAAGAAATAAAACCATTTTAGACATGACTAGAAGTATGTTAAAGGAGAAAGGATTGCCACACAAATTCGGGGGAGAGGTTGCATCAACTGTTACCTACATTTTTAATAAATGTCCAACAAAGAAGCTGCCAGAGAAAGTAACAGAGGAGATCTGAAGTGGAAGGAAACCACCAGTAAGGCACTTGAGAACATTTGGTGCTCTATGTTTCAAGCATGTGCCAGACTAGAGGAGAAAGAAACTGCAAAAGAAAAGTGAAGCCATGATACTAGTAGGATACCATCCAAATGGTGCATACAAGCTCTACGATCCTCTCAAAGGCAAGGTGGTAGTCAGCAAATATGTAAGAATCATAGAACAAGAGAATTGGGACTGGAAGCAAAAGGCCAGCAGCAGCCAGCACTTGAAACAGAATGCCAGCAGCCAACACTGGAATTGGGAACAGGAGACCAGCAACACAAGCAAACCTATATAAATACCTTTGCAAGTGCAGGATGATCATCAGACCAGTGTAAACAAAGATGAAGAAAGAATAGAGTCAAGCAGACTTGAGAGAGCAAGATAGCCACCAACACATTTAAGAAAATTTGAAGTATACAATGACAGTGAGATTGACAAAAGTGGAGATTTGGTTCACTTTGCCTTATTTGCAAATAGAGAACCCTTGAATGTTGAAGAAGCCTTGAAGAAAGAACCCTGAAAAAAAGCAATTATGGAAGAGATCAATACAATTGAGAAGAACTAGACCTAATACTTGATTGACTTGCATCTATAATGTGACTTAAATTCATCAAACAAAATAACAATCAGTAATTGTTATAGATTTAACTTCACTAAAAATGTCAATTCGACTGCTTCACCATAGAATTTTCCAAAATAAAAAATATTTAATTTTGCAATAGACCCAGAAAAAAAAAATTTGCAGGATGTTATTAGGATTGGTGGTATGCATGCACTTTATTAACATATACTAACATTTGCAAAACAAATTACTAGCTATAATGCTGTAATAGTGTGTTTTGAGTGTTATTTTAACTATTTTTATCTCTAAATATAAGATTCTATCGATCAAATCACATAAAATAAAATAAAAAGTTGATAGTAACATTAAATTTGTTGATAATTGTTATTGTTTTTACAATTTTATATTTCAAAAGAGAGAATTAGTTAGTGTTATTCATTATAGTATATTTGTTGTTGGATATAGAAAAAGATATAAATAATTAGGAGTATTTTAGTAAAGAAATAATTAATACACTTGAAAATTCAATGAGAATTTTACAAAATTCGACAAATAAATTCTTAAAAAAATCTTATATTTAGAGACAAATATATTATCAAAGGAAATAGAAGGGGAACTCCAACCCATACATCAAACAAAACAGTCTGAACTAACATCATAATAAAAGACAACTCACTTTCTATGAAGTTTGCAGAATTTTTACTCAATCATAGGCTCCCAAATCGGACACCATAATAAGCTAAATACAAGGACAACACTACAATTGATGACAAACCCAAAGTATGGATGAATAAAAATATGAGAAAATTAAAATAAATAAACAAAAAAATGGAATAAATTAAGAGATGGAGAAGAAATGTGTCACAATTAAAATAAATGATAAATCAAGAGGAATCACCACAATAATAAGAAAGTCGTTATAAGATTCATACATTTCTCAAAGAGAAATATTTTTTTTATTTAATCTCATTTGTCTTTTTTACATATGTGAGACATACATATATATATATATATATATATATATATATATATATATATATATATATATATATATATATATATATATATATATATATATACATAGGAGCAATAAGGTGATTGATAGAAGAAAATAAAAGTCACCATAAACTAACATTAATCCTAATGGCTACATTAAGCATTAAGTTTTTTTAATAATTGTTTTGTCTAGTCTTAATTAGAAAATAGTTACAACTTACAAAACAATCAAAGGAAAACCAATAGACATTTTTTCAGCAACCCTTATTGTTTGTCTCTGTTTATTTTATTTAGTTATTAGTCTAATGAACCCCACAACAATAAAAACACCACAAATTTGTTGTCTACTTCTGACATTTTACTTTTTATTTTTTTACCATTATAGATGTTTAACTTGGTCATGATGCACGGAATATAAGTTGAAGGAAATGCCATCTTTTCAACGCATTAAAGAACAACTCAATCGAACTTCAGAAACCCAAGATATTGCTAAAACAATTCAGGCCCATCATTTTCAAAGAAATTCAATTTTGTTCTTCTTTTGTCGATATTTTTTATTGTTTGTTTCCTATCACATGTTTAATGAACTCATGATCTCATCAACAAACATCCCACATAAGTCATTCCCCTCAACATGAAGCATGCTCACAACTATGCAACGACAGATACCCCTTGCATATCAGACCACACGAATTACATAGTCTTTTCATTTATCTCTTATTCTATCTATTTTGTTGTATTAGGTTTGAGTATTCCTTATTCTCACGTTCAATAAATATATATCCTTCTTTGCCTTTAAAAAAATCCCACATGCACCAACATAGTGCTTCAAACATCAAAGGCCAAATCAGTTGTTTCTTAGCAAATTAGCAGTGCTACTCTTAGTAGAATTTGTTGGAACCAAGTTGGTTCTAAGTACTTAGGATTTTGATGCTTACAAATGTACTCAATGTAAACTTATTTTGTACTTTGAATTGTTAAGTTAAATTCCCCAGAAACTGAAGGAAACAGAAGCAGAGATCAAAGGAAAATGAATTCTATAATTTCCAGAAGATGTTCCAGGATGTCAAAACATCACCAGAGGAAATGTTTGGTGGCCCAGAACAGAAGGAATAAAAATCATAATGAAACATGGATCATACCATTGGAAAGCCTGCCAGAAGGAGAGTTGTTCCAGACAAACAGGAGTTGAATATCAATTTTATTCCAGAAGGTATTCTGACCAGAAGATGGCCTGGTAGTGAAAAATTACACAGTCCAGACTTGTTCCAGACTTGACCAGAAGGTATGTTTATGAGTCCAGAACAAGAGGATCAATCCAGATTTGGCCAAGACCATAAGATAGCATGATTCAGGATATGGAACTAAGTCCAGACCAAAAGAAATGAGTTCCAGAATCAATCCAGACCTGGTCCAAAATTAAAGGTAAAATGTCTAGACTGAAATATTTTTTGTTCAAGTTAATTTCAGTTTGTTCCAGACCAAAGTCCAGAATCTGTCCAGATCAGTGTAAAACCTTCCAGATCAATGGTTCAGAAATAATTATTTGGTCCAGATCAGAAAATCAGACCATGGCCCAGTGGTGGCCGAAATCAGAGGATTACAGCATATCAATTCGGCTGGTCCAGTTGTGGAATATCGCATGAAGATCCAAGGGTGCAGATTTGATCATGAGGATTAAAGAATATGAGAAAAATGTTCAAAACAGAATTGGAGAAAAAGGCTCAAAACATAATCTGAGCAAAAGGCTCAAAACAGAATCTGAGCAAATTACTCCAGAATATTCTCAAAAACAGATTAATCTAAATATACTGCAGAAGTAAAGCATTAGTGAAGTTCTAAAGTTCAACTATAAATAGAGACTTAATGCTGAAGAATAAAGTATTGAAAAACACAAGAACTCAAGCTTCAATTCAAAGATATCTGAGAGTTCAAAAGAGAGAAACACAAATGAACAAGAGCAATATTTTCTAAGTGTTTTCAAAAGAGAAATTAAGTGCAACAAACAGCTTTCCAGAAGCAACGTTGCAAAGTTCTAAACCTTTATTATAGTGGTGTAGATTCCTTCTTCAATCTGGGGTTGTCAGATTGGTAGGAGAAGACTTAGCTGGTTTAGTTAAGGTGTTGTTATTCCTCAAAAGTCTGGGGTTGTCAGGCTGTTTGAGAAGACTTGGTAGGTATAGTCAAGGTGTTGTTGTTCCTCAAAAGTCTGGGGTTGTCAGACTGTTTGGGAAGACTGACTTGAAGGGTCAGTGGTGTTGTAATTCAAAGGAGTTTGAATTAGTAAAAGGCCTTCTGGAGGAAGGGACTGGACGTAGCCTAGTTAACGGTGAACTAGTATAAATTGCTGTGTTATTATGTTATTATTATCCGCTGCTGAATCTGATTAATGATTTATCGAATAATTCAAATCAATATTTAATAAAACAGCAAAAGAAATTAAGTTTGACAAACACAATTCAACTCCCCTTCTCGTGTTTGCACCTTCAGAACTGACTACCAATTTATATCTAATATACACAACATAGGATTAATAAATCAATTAACCCATATCAAATTTAATTATTATTCACCTTACAAATGCACCAAAACCATGAAAATATTTTGATAATGCTCACAACACTATGAATATTTTTGGAGCACTTACCAAAGATGATAGAATTCCTCACAACACGAATATTCCAAGTTACAACAAGCGAAATAAACCCTTTGGCCTTACATGCATTAACAAAATCTATAATACTACCCAATAAGACCATCAAGTTCATCATCAACATCATTAAAATGATGTTGTTGCACAGGGATTAAAATTGTTAGATTCAAAAAAGCAAAATCAATGAACAAACGAACACAATCAAAAAACCATAATCCCCAAAAGTGAAACTACCCTCACAAAATTTTATCACCCCAAAATAGGTGAATATATTAATCGGATTCAAATTTACCAACACATGGAGCAAAGTTGAAAGCATCCACTAGATCGTAGTGGTCATCCCTTTCTTCTATTCGCGAACGCACACATTGAATATGTGGAAGAGAAGAATTTGGAAATTCTTAATGTAGGGTTCATAACCTGATTTTGTAATAAACACTACTAGAAATTAGCGTTTTTTCTGTTGATTGTCCTGCCGAAATATATCCGCAGGTAATACCCAAGGATTTTCCTGTTCGTTTGCTGCGGATTTACATGCGGTCAGTTGTCCGCAGCAAACCTCACCTTCTTTCCTTAGGCTTTTTTTGCGGTAAAATTCCGCCGGTAAAATTTTTATTTTTATATAAATAAAGTAGATTTTTTTTTAAACAAATTAAAAAAGTAATACAAGTTTTATAGTTAGAGATGATAATATATTTTGCACCACAATATCCATCCAAACCGTTTTGATTTGGAGGAAAAAATCTACTTTGATTGTGTGGATGTGGGTTTTTCTCGAAATTAAAATTCAGGAGCGAAGATGGTTTGAATGTTGATGTTCATTCTGCGACGCTTGTAAGATTATTGTAATTTTTAAATTTTATAATATAGTATCTATTAAATTAACTAACTTAAGAGTTTTGATAAATTTATTTATTCAATTTTGAACTCGGTAATTAAATAAATTATTTTCATAATTAAAAATTTTATTTTTAATTTAAATTATTACAAAAAATGTTATTTTAAAATAGAATCAACAGATAATATTTAAAAATTTGAGGATATTAAATCTAAAATATAGTCAAACTAAATTAAATGATATGTTATTTAACTATTAATGATTTAGTTTAATAGTATAAAAACATATTAATTTTTAAATTTACTATAAAAGTCTCTAAGAATAAATTTATTATATTTATTTATAGTAAAATAAAAGAAAATTATGCATTAAGGTTATTCAATTTTTTAGAAGAAAAAACAAATTCTATCAACAAATTATATCTTATTGTGTTTTAAAGAGAAGGTAATTAAAGTGGGAAAAGGTGATGGCATTCTTCCACCACCAAACACAACATCTTCCATTTATTTATTAATATTTATTTATTTATTTATTTTTTCTCCGGTAAGTTCATTTTACTCTCCGCTCTTTTCCACTCAATCATTCAATGCTCTGTTTCTTTATTTCAATCGACTAAATCATAAGTACAATCTTCAATTTCACTCTATTCATTCACTCATTTCCCAATTTTTCCTTTTATATATATTTTTCTTTAAATTACTAATTTCATTTATAAATATTTTCCAATTTGGATCTAAAATATTATTTTTTAGCTATAAAGACGCCTCGCTGTAAATATTATTTAATTTTTAATGACTAATTATTATATTTATTTATTTTCATACGATAATATATACATTTTTTTTTTGTTTGGATGATGATATGATATAAACAGGGGGAGGTGAAGTGGTTAGATCTTGAAGATCGGAGTTAGTGTTAGAGTATAATTGGGTTTAATGTTTATTACTATAGTTCACACTTTGAATGCATTGATACATATATAGTAATATAAGGGACCCAATAATAATACTATATGGTTACCTAATTATATGCAATTCCACAATCTGGGCCTTCCCTGTTGCATTTCACTGCTTTCCTTTTCTATTTGTGAGTGTTTGCTTTTCCTCCAAATGCCACTTTAATTATTTTTTTAACACTTCTTATTCGTATTAAACCCTAAACTCAAGTTTCAAATGAAACCCTAATTCTTAGTTTACAAATGAAACCCTAACTCAACCTCTCTTCTTCTTTCTCCCTCGCCGCAACTCAACCTCTCTTCTTCTTTCTCCCTCATTTCGTCGCAAATAACTATCACCAAGGCCTTCACCGTCCACGAAGGCGCAAACCGAGCCACCAATACCTCAGCCTTCAACTACAGTAAACAATCATCAACTCAACAGGGTATGGTATCACAAAATTACATTGTTTAGGATTTGCTTATCATATGTTCATTTTCTCTCCCACAGATTCTTCACGCTTGCACTTCTCATTTACGTTGATTTGCGCTTCTCATTCCTCAAATATTTCTCAGCTTCTCAAGCCGATTTCAGTTTCAATTTATTGAGGTATTTGATTCTATCAGTAATGCTACTTTCTCGTTAGTTTGCGACATTAATCTTGGTAAATTTCAAATCGATTTTCTGGTTCACTTGATTTTGTGTTTGTTTAGAGCCAGGGATTTGAGTTGAAGCTGATTTTAACTTCGCTTAGGGTTATGAATTTTCAATTTGTTGTTGTGTATGTTTAGGTTTTGCAAAATCTCAATTCAACTTTTAAACACCAAATAGGTCGTGTATGCTTAAACTTTTAAATTGATTTTAACTTTTAAATTGATTTTAACTTTTAAATCTGAGTTCTTTTATCAACCTTTGTAACTCTGAATTTTAGTCCGATTTTAACAACCTTGGTAAGTCATATTTATTTGTACTTTGTTGCTAGGTGCATAAATTAGGGGTAGTGGTTACTGGTTAGTGTTGAACCTGCATTTTCATCGAGATGCAGTTGCCACTACTAACACAAATGCCCAATTGCAACTGCTTTAAAGAAATTTAGTATAAGTGAAAGAGTTACCAAAATCTGTGTTTTTGTACAGTTCTTTTTTTCTATAGTCGTGGCTTGAGTTGGGCATATCTACTGGATGCTTGGCTGAGTTCTTGAAGCATATTCTTATCTCGGTGAGCAATTTAATTCAATTTGTTTTTGTTTTATTAGTATTTTGGTATGGGTTAAAACAGATACTGCTTTTATTCAATGAAATTTTTTCTAGTTTTGGTTGCCTTTTAATCTTTTTAGGTATGTATCTTGGTCCTGCAATTTTTGTAAATATGTTGATGTGTAATTCCTTTCTCATCTTTGTCAGTATCTTGGTCTTGCAAGTTTGTTCTATTATGCTTAAACATATGTCTCAAACTCATAATATAATTAGACCTTTATACATTCAAAACCATAGTAATGTTTATGTAGTCCTTAGTTTCTTTTGAAAAATGCTGGTCCGAGTGGTAAGAGACTATCGATTGTGAGTCGTGTGGAAAATCTGATAAATATGCCTGCTTTTTTTGAATTTTACCTAATTCATAATTTGTTCAAATTAGAGGGTAAATCTTGGCACAACTGTTTGGTTGCTGCCATGTTACCTGTTGCTCACAGATTCTAGTGATAGAAACAGTCTTCTGTCATCGGGGTAAGTCTGTGTGTTTTTCATAATGGTGGGAACTTTGTGCTGTTTGCAGTATTTTTTTTCCTTCCTATTTTTAAAATTATGCCTATTATGAATGAATAACACTGTCGCTACTTTCTTTATGCAGCTGCTTAGTTTATGTGAGGCAGAAAGCATTTCGTATCTTGATCAAGTAGCCACCTCCGCACAGTTTAGAACAATCAAGTAAGATCCGTTCACTTTTCTTTTATTGTTAATTTTCTTGTAGTCTTTTAGTTCTATATAAAAGTTCCTTTCTCATCTTTGTCAGTATTATTTTCTTGTAGCCTTTACTGCAATATAAATAAGTGGATAAAATGTTATCAATCCTGGTTTGCTTGTTAATTTAATTCCTTGACGATTTATTCCTTGTTTTGTCAGGTATCGAATTATGAAGCAAACTAAAAAGTCAACAAAGAAGAGAGTTGCAAAGGTTAATATTCCCCCCTCAAACTCAACTTCCATTACTCAACCTCATCCCACTTCCATTACTTGATGATCCTGCTGTTATTGACTCCATAGACGAGGAGACTGAATTTAATGCCTTGGTGGTATGTGACTTCATTCATCAAGTTAACATTTTTTTAGCTTAATTGTTATAGAAGTCACAAATTTTTATCAACAAACTGATATGTAACAGTAATTATGATTAAAGTTTGACATATAGCATGTCTTCTTCTCTGCAGGAAGAAGAAGCTGCAGTATTGAAGCATTGATGGATGATGAAGAAGACTCTGATGAAGAAGACTACTATTGATGGGTGATGAAAACTAACAGAATCAGAATGTGCATCTTGCAGAATCAGAATGTGCACAACAGAATCAGAATTAAATTATCAAAATGTGCACAACAGAATCAAAACTACAAATTTTTTTTGTTAGAGTACTTGGTTAGAAATACATTTGAAATAAATTTGCAGAAATAGTATTGCAGATTTGTTCCGCGTGAAAATGCGTAAGAAAATGCCTTAAGTTTATTAAATGTTAGTTGCGGATTTTATTTATTTTTCCCGCGGATTAATTTCTAATAGTGAAATAGTTTTCAACGAACACATTGAATATAACAAAGGATATTATTTAATTATTATAATATAGTTATTAATTAATATAAATGGCATTGAAATTAATTAAAAAAATTACATTAAAATAAAGTGGTGTGATTACAAAAACTGATACTGTACATTTTATCCAAAAGACCCGGATTTAGTGATACCAAAAATAAATCTCAAAATAAAATAAAATAAATCGACTAAAAGTCCATTTAATTTAAACTTCAAATTGAAACAGACAGGGATCAGGTAAAATAACTTCTTGATTGACCACATGCTTATCGTAAGAATCGTAAAAGACAGTTAATCTTTACCTGCCGTTTTACCTGCGGAATGTGATACCGCAGAAAAATTCCTCAACCTGTATTACCTGCGGATATGTTCCGCAGGACAATCCGCATGAAAAACGTTAATTTCAAGTAATGCATGTTTATCGTAAAAGACACGTTAAACTTTACCTCATCACTAGTTTCCGACAACTATATTTTTTAAATAATATCATTATTACAAAAAAAAAATTATTTTCACGTTATTAAAAAACATAGTTAGTTGCAATTATTTTTTTAAATTTAATGTAAAATATAAGTCAAATTTATTAATTTGTCTATTTTTAATGTCTAACACTCAACTATCAATCATAAATATTTTGAAATAAATAAAAAATATATTAGAAATAATAACAATTCAAGAATAATTGTCTTTTACTTTTACTTATAATGATAACCAAAATTTAAGTCATTTTTTCCCTTATAATAATGATTAGATAGAGTATACTAGAACCTACATAATTACTAGCTCGAGTCTTTTTATAAAAGATGGAATCTTTTTACAAGAAATAATTGAATTATAGTTTAGTTAATAATTATTGATGTATTTGGTCTATCATATAGACTAAATACATCACCTTGAACAAATTATAACTCAAATTAAAGTTGAACTACTACCTTAGCCTAACAGATATAAATCTTGCGTTTATGTATTGTATGAAAAGATAACATTACAAACCATCTCTGCCTATGGAAAATTAAAACCATATAATCATATATAGATATTTTCTTCGATTAAAAACAAACAAAAATGTATCTCAATGCACACACATTGATCTCCAAGCAGACATTTACTTAAGAGAATATTATCATATTAAAATTAGGATCTTCCTCTCATTCACCTACCTAGCATGACAAGATTAAATACTTTCAAACTTTTGATATGTAACCACCCATCGATAGATTTTGTATAACTTATGACATGATTAGTAACATCCTCTAACTAAACTTTAACAAACTATGACTACTTGAAACTGTTTGCTTACTACTTCAACAACCCCTACAAGCTTAGGACGAAATATATGGTGGGGCCCAAATTATACTTGGTGATGAAAACATTGGATGGAGGAGACACCCCACGGACGAGAACCTTTCCCCATTGGTACCACATGCTTAGCCTCTTGTCTAATAACAAGGCTCATTGTGAAGGTACTAAGCACTATGGTCTAGATTGGATTAAAGTCATGATCGACCCAAAGAGAAGAACAAGTGGTACTCAAATCCAATACAAGACAGAAGAGAAGAACAAGTAAAATCACTAAGTCTGCTACTACATATAGGGGGTGCAGGTAAATGTCCTCAATCATAGAT
Organism: Cicer cuneatum; assembly: GCA_037974295.1. NCBI lineage: Eukaryota > Viridiplantae > Streptophyta > Magnoliopsida > Fabales > Fabaceae > Cicer > Cicer cuneatum. Next base: position 77,940,931 of record JBBPBO010000005.1, read on the forward strand.
AAATACGCCAAAAATCCCATGTAAGAGAAGGATCAACCAATCAAATGTTGGGCAATCTTAAGAAAGGTTGGGCAATCTAGCGGCTAATGGGTCAAACAAAAGGACGAATACAATACCCATTCAAAGAGCGTACACAAGGACACAATGATATGGCCAAGAACCATTTTCCAAAAAGAAAACTTAACCTTATCCACCATCTACTCCACATACTGAGGCTTAGAAGAGAAGATAACATCAGTCCGAGATTTCCAAATGCGTCATACTACTTAGTGCTACAACAAAGTTAGATTCCTTTGAGTCTTTTTAGTATCCCTAAAGAAACAAAATACCGAGAACAAGCCGAACAAACCTGACAATATTTCCATAGCTATCCAAATCACCTGAAGACTTTGTATCAAACTAGCATAGAGAAATTATCGCCATGATACATGAAGACTTTGTATCAAAATTGCATAGAAATCACAAGGAAAAAAAAAAGACAACTGGCTGACTCAAATATAAGTCAAATTCATCAATAATTATTAACTAAACTATAATTTAATTATTTCTTATAAAAAAATTTGATCGAGTAATTATGTAGGTTGTTGTTTAAAACGAAGATCAATCAGTCACTCAACTAAAAATGTTTTTGCTTTTCAAAATAAAATTGGAGATTGATTGAAAATAAAACGGAGATTGATCAGTCACTAAATCAAGAACGCTTTTGGTTTCAGTTTTTTTGATTATGGATTAAACAGAATTAAAGCTTGCTAAAATGAACACATACAATTGTTAACTCAGTTCAAAGTTAAACTCCTAGTCTGGAGGACTGGATCTGACTTCAAATTATCACTAATATTAAATGAAATGATTACAATAGATTCTATACTATTTGTTGTCAATTTTCTGCACACTATGCAAAACTGCTATCTTGTCTTCTCCTTACAACTTGGCTTATATTGTTGGAACCAAGTTGGTTCTAAATACTTAGGATTTTGATGTTTACAAAAACACTCAATGTAATCTTATTTTGAACCTTGAATTATTACATTAAATGCCACTAGAAAATGAAGTTTCCAGAGGCAGAAGATGAAGACACTAGAAAATGCATCCAGAAGGTACCAGAGGATGCATCCTGAAATTGCCAGAGGATATCTTTGCTGGCTCAGATTAGAAGGAAGCAAAATCAGAATGAGACCTGGACCAGACCAGAAGGAAGCCTGCCAGAGGGAGACTTGATCCAAACCAGAAGGAATCTGTAACACCCCGAGTTTAAAACACAGCGCGAGTGTATTTTTTTTTTCTTAAATAAATAAAAAATTTTCCTGATTTAATTCAGAAAGAATTAAAATAAAGTTTTCACTAATTCATTTCATAAAATAGTACGTTGAAATTTAATCGATGAACGTAATTCTCACACATACGAAATTTAATCGAAATTTAATCGTCGAAATTAAATATGTATGACTTTAACGGCCCTCAAGACCAGGTGCAATCGCTCAATAGATCAGCACTCGTGCAGTCGCTCAACAGACCAGCACTCGTGCAGTCGCTCAACAGACCAGCACGTTTAACATATTTGAATGGACCACCACGAACACGCGACCATTCCGTAGCCCTGATAGAATGGACCACCACGAACACGCGGCCAATCTGAACCCGGATAGAATGGACCACCACGAACACGCGGGCACTCTACAACCCATCACGGTTACTACTTTCACATGTATTAGCCTCTCACAGGCCAAATACACAGAAGTTAAAACCTCACACAGATAGAATGGACAACCACGAACACGCGGCCATTCCGTGGCCCACTACTGTGGTTACTACTTAACTTCGCAGCCCATCACGGTCACCGCATCAACTCTGTGGCCCATCGCGGTCACCACCTGACTATGCAATGTATGAATATGCAGTGTTTTCTCTTCACTGAAAACAGTATGCAAAATCAGAAAATTCATGCCTTTCCATCATATTTCAAAACATCTCAACACAATCAATATCATCATCAACACATCAATGATTAAACAATCAAGCAATCATTAACACTTTACATTATCTCAAAATTTCATTCTTAATTTTCATAAGTCTTTTCCCCAACTCTTAAAATTCATAAAACAATGTTTAAAACTGAGATTTCTAGAAAATACGAATCTGTATTCGAATACAGAAGCCAAAAACAGTGCAGAATTACACTCTGTATTCGAATACAAAGGCTGTCACAGTGCAAAACCAGTGTTTTCCCACTACGCCAGTAAAGTCTCAAAAACTTCATCACCACCACTTCAAACTATCACAAAAATTCCATTTTTAATTCATCATAAACCTTCCCAATACTTCCCAACACTTAGGGTTCATAAAACAATGTTGAAAAACTTGGAATTTTTGAAAAACTCGAATCTGTATTCGAATACAGATCCCTTGTATTCGAGTACAGAAGCTAAAAACTGCAATTTCAACACTCTATATTCGAATACAGCATACTTGTAGTCGAATACAGAAGGCAGAACATGTGTAAATTCAGCATTTCCTCCCAGGTCATTAAAGGTTTCCAAAACATCATCCTATCCTCTTCAAAACTATTTCAAAGACTCCATTTAAAATCATTTTATCCCTTCTCAATATTTCCCAACACTTTAAAATTCACATGGCAGTGTTTAAAACTTGATTTTCTGGAAAACACGAATCTGTATTCGAATACAGCTTCCTTGTATTCGAATACAGAAGCTAAAAACTGAGTTTCTGGAAAAACCCGAATCTGTATTCGAATACAGCTCCCTTGTATTCGAATACATAAGCAAAAATTTGAAAGTCAGCATCCTGTATTCGAATATGAAACTGTCGTAGTCGAAACAGATGCGAATACAGTGTTAAAATCTCACTTCTGTATTCGAATATAACAGAGTCGTAGTCGAATACAGATGCTAAGTCAGAAGCAAAAATCCTTCCTCTGTATTCGAATACATGGGCTCGTATTCGAATACAAGTTTGAAAACTTAAGTAAAACAGAAGCTTGCCAGGTTGTATTCGAATACACACATGTTGTATTCGAATACACCTTCAAAAACCAGTGAAATTTTTCCTGAGACTTCAACACATTTCAAACTGTTTCTTTTAAAAAAAACAACCAAACATTAAAACAGATTCAACACTTTTCCAGAAAACATTTTCATCATTTAAAATCCCTTTTCTTTTGAAAACATCAACAACACCAGATTTTCATCAATAGACCAGAAAACAGAATCATCAACACCAAAAGCAACATCACAGTTTTGCTTAAATCCGCCAACAGAATATCCAACTCAAAACAGAACATATATTTCCAATTGTTTACATTTTGAGCATTCTCAAAGCAACATGCAACGTATTTCTAGCATTCTCACACAACCAATCACAACATGCAAAGCATTTTTAGCTTTCTCACACATGCAGAACAACAATGTTGTATTTCACATATCATCAAACATCACAAAATGAAATTTTCAGGTTTTAAAACAACATGCACACAGTTTTCTCAACATGCATTTTGATCAACTTCAAAATAACATGCAAGACATTTTTTAGCTTCTCCACACAACCAAAACAGACATGTTGTATCATCAAAACAGCAACATCACATATTATTTAAAACCTCAACAGAATGCATTTTCTTTCATCTTAAAAATATCATGCAAAACAGTTTCTTTTTCAAAACAGAAACTCAAACATACATTTCCAGTCCTAGAATGCAACTAGAAAGTGGAAGGTGCCCTTACCTTTGTTGCATGTCTGCTACTGCTCACGCTTCTGTTTTCGTTCCCGTTTACGCGTCAAAAATCGGCAAAACTCCCGCTTGCGTTTGCTGCTACGAAATTGGGTTCTCTAGCTCCAGAATGATGAGGGGAATAACTTTTGTACTTGGGGTTTTCTAGTTTGGTGCTTAGATTTTCAATTAATGTCACTTTTGAGGAACTCCCTCTTTTCTTTTTTAAATCGTGAACAGAATTCAGAATGGGAAGGGAAAGGAGAAGGTGATACTGTTACATGCAGTATGGGCAGTAAGGGAGGAGGAATAGTGTTCTGATTTCACCCATCCTTCTCACTCCTATATATAGGCTTGTGTGGGTGCCACCTCACCCGACACTTGTCTGATCCTCAGCACTTAACTAGTCTCGTCGCAATTAGCCGATAATCCCTTAATTAACTGTTCGTTAATTTATTCTTCATCCAATAATTTTAATTTATCTTCCAAAATAAATATTTATATATATATATATTCACTCAAAACATACATATATTAAATATTTTACAAATATCCCCAAAATACACTTAATATTACATCCATAATTTTAATTTTAAAATTAAGGGTCTTACATAATCATTTGTCAGACTTATTCCAGAAGTTATTCTGACCAGAAGATGGCCTGGCAGTGAAATAATAAACAGCTCAAACTTGATCCAGACTTAATCAGAGGATAAGTTAATGGGTCAAGAACAAGAGAATCAATCCAGATTTGACCCAGACCAGAAGATAGCATGATTCAGGGTATGAAACTAAGTCCAGACCAGAAGAAATGATCTCCAGAATTGATCCAGAACTAATCCAAAACAGAAGGTAAAATGTCCAGACTGAAATATTATTTGTCCAGATTTAATTTCAGTTTAATCCAGACCAAGTCCAGAATTGGTCCAGATCATAGGGAAGATATTCAGATCAATGGTCCAGATTTAAGTATATGGTCCATTGTTGGCCGAGATTAGAAGATCAGACCATGGCCCAGTGTTGGCCGAAATCAGAAGGTCAGGATGTGTGGTCCAGCAATGGCCGAGATCAGAGGATCACAACATATCAGTTTGCAAGTCCAGGATGGCCGAGATCAGAAGATCAGAAAGTGTGGTCCAGGGTTGGCCGAAATCAGAGGATCACAGTAGATCAATTAGTATGGTCCAGATGTGGACTAGCGCATAAGATCAAACGGTCCAGATTTAATCATGAGGATTAACGGTGGAGATTTAATTAAATTTGATTAAAAGGATTTGTTACAAAAATAAGTTGAAGACGTATGGGAGTTCTGAAGCTATTGGCGGGAAAAGAAAGATTTGTTCCAAAATTAATTAAAGAAAGGATTGGCCAGTTATTTTTGAAAGCAAATCTGAAGCTTAAAAAGATTTGTTTTTATTTATATGAATCGCGATTGGTCAATATATTTTTGCAAGAGAATCCAGCAAGATACAACTCGAAATTCAGCTTGGAAGAGACCCTAATTCACATCTATAAAAGGAGGCTCAAGGCAGAATACTTAGTATCGAAAATCACAAAAGAGTCATACACTTCCAAAGCAAACACTCAAGTTTTCAGTGAGGTTAATTGTGAGTTCCAGCTTTCCAGAAGCAAGCACTCGTGTTAATTTCTTTCCCTTGTGTTAGATCTAAGTTGTTGAAGTAGAGTCTACAATCTGAGGGAGTCAGAAGGGGTAGCAGATTACTTAGCAATTAGATTCAAGGCGTTGTAATTCCTTCTACAATCTGGGGTAGTCAGATTGGTAGGAGAAGACTTGACTTAAGAAGTCAAGGTGCTGCATTCCTCAAAAGTCTAGGATTGTTAGACTATTTGAGAAGACTGACTTGGAGGGTCAGTGGTATTGTTGTAATTCAAGGTTTTGAATTAGTGAAATCCTTCAAGGTGAAGGGACTGGACGTAGCCTCGTTAACGGTGAACCAATATAAAATTCTGTGTTTTTATTTTTACTTTATATCCGCTGCTAACTCTGTTTTTATTCATACATCAAGTTTTGTTTTAAAACTGCAAAAACAGAAAAAGTATTCAAGTTAGTCAAACACAATTCAACCCCCTTCTTGTGTTTGCACCTTCATATATACTAGTTGGTTACATTTGAAAAAGTAGTTACAACTTATTAACTGAATAACTAACAACTCAAAACAGATTGGTTTGTAAGTAACCATCCTAAGTTTATCTCCAAAGTCTTCTAATTGAGTACCACTTTTAACATTTCTCCATTTTGGTACCAAATGAGAAGCTTCAGCATGTGATTCTTCAAATTAGATCCTCTTAGTCCTTGATCTCAGTTTCTAGACTTGATTTGCAGCATATCAAAACAATGTTTGAATTTGCTAAGTGTGACAAGTTTTGTAAACATGTCAGCAAGATTATCACTTATGTGCACCTTTGCCACATTTATATCACCCATTTCAATGACATCTCTAATGAAATGAGTCTGATGCCTATATGCTTGGTTCTTTCATGATACATTTGATTTTTACTCAAATGAATGACACTTTGGCTGTCACAATGTATGCAAACAGACTCTAGTTTGACTCCAAGTTCTGTGATCAATCCTTTTAGCCAAATTCCTTCTTTTACTGCTTTAGTAAGGGCAACATACTCTGCTTCTGTTGTTGATAATGCCATTATGTGTTGAAGATTTGTTTTCCAACTGACTTTGTTGTTGAACACAGTGAACACATATCTGGTAAGAGATATCCTTTTATCTAAATCACTAGTAAAATTAGAGTCTACAAATTCTTGGACTGGTTTTGATGGTTCTGAACTTTTGTTGTATACCAAACACAATCTTTGAGTTCCTTTTAAGTATCTTAGAATCCATTTAACAGCTTGCCAATGGATCATCCCTGGATTTCCCATAAATCTACTTGTGACGCTCAGAGTATGAGAAATGTCCAACCTTGAGCAGACCATAGCCTACACAATGCTTCCTATAGCACTAGCATATGGTATTTTCTTCATGTCTTCTGTTTCATGGTTTGTGTTTGGTGACATGACTGAAGATAGTTTGAAGTGAGCTGCAAGGGGAGTGCTCACAGCCTTTGATTCACTCATATTGAATCTATTTAGGACTTTTCCAAGGTAGCTTTCTTGGGAAATAATCAACTTTCCTTGCTCTCTGATTCTGATGATTTCCATTCCTAGAATTCTCTTAGCTGGCCCTAAGTCCTTCATTTCAAATTCTTTCTTCAGCTGGCTCTTTAACTTTACTATTTCTGTCATACTTTTAGATGCTATTTGTAACGCCCCGGATTTTTGGTCCAAAACGTTACTAAAAAAAATACTTTTAGAAAAATTTACGACAATTTTTTTTTGGTAAGAATATCTACATTTATACTTTTAAATAAATTAGTAACAATCACATTTATGCTTTTAAATAATTGGTAACAATCACCTTTATTTAATATTATAAAAAAGGTTTATTCAAGCTAAAATAAAGGAAAAATCAATTATTCCTAACGGAAGAAAAAACCCGCTTCCGTATTTATAGAATTCGAATGCATTTAAAAGTTTAGTGACAAAAATTAAAAAAAAAAATAAACATAGAAATATTGCGGCAATATTTATTATTACAAAATTGTCGTGAAAATTCCATTTTTACCCCACGTTCGCCGCACGTTAATACTCATCAATTACTCTTGAATCTCCTCGAACTCATTAGTACCTAAAATGTTGTTGTAAGGGTCAATTTTTTTCCATCATCCACATCAAACCAAAGCTAAACATATAGAAGAATAACACAAAACATATAAAGGTAAAAACTTCTAATTTAAAAGAAAAAAATGCGCAAACGGCAAATCGTATAAAAAATATATATATGTATAATGCATGCTCTTAAAACTATATGATCCGGATATAAACCTGCCACTAAGGCAACTTCCACACAGAAAAATCACCCATACCAATGGGGAAATAAACCTGCCACTAAGGCAACTCCCACAAAGATGCATATGTCATGACATGACCATATATTATCAAAACTATACTCGCACACAGCCCGCTAAGAATCATGTCATATACTTTCAACAACAAAAATCATATTTTTAAAACCATCATCGTATTCACATATCACAAAGATCACATATCACACATCCTTATCATGAGAATCATATATTCATAGACAAATAATCATTAAATAATAATTTTCACAAAGTACGCATAAAAATTGAGACTTGACTTCATTTACACCATAAAGATTGAAACTTTATATATAACAAGAAACTTCAACTCATATACATCATCGAACGAAAATCTTGTCATATATATATAACATAAAAAAAAATAATCATATTTTTGCTTCATACTCATCATAAAAATTAAAACTTTATCACGTAAAAGATAAAAATTCACATTTTTACTTCTTGAAAAGACATACATTACATATCAACTCAATGTAAAAGATTTCGGATTTCATTATTTTATTTTATTATTCTACATTTATTTCTTTCAAAAACAAGCAATTACAATTATAAGTTTCATGTATCCAACTAACGGTCTAACAATAATTTGTGCGGAGAAAAGCCCTTACCTTGGCCGCTTTTCTTCCTAGTACGAAGCTCTAAGTCCCCGCGAAGTTGTTCACACGAAAAGTTTGTTGCACGAAGAGATGAGGTGTGAAGGGGATGACGGCTAGGGTTTCGGTATTTTTTTCTACTTACTATTACTTAGTATCGAAATATTGTGGACTTTAGGGAAAATTTAAAGTGGAGATTATTGGGTAGATAGTGTTGGGCCCAAATAAAGAATAGAAGGGAGAAAATATTATTTTATTTATTTATTTATTTATTTTTCTTAACCTTGATCATACAAAAACTAAACCACCAACTCCAAGCCCAAATTTCTATTATGGGTTAGGTCACACCTAGCCACAAACCCTTAGCTCAAATTCTTCTTGTACTAAAAAAACATAATTATATATCTATAAATATATATATATATATATATATATATAAATATAATTATCACACAAGGCAAATAATTCTTACTAATAATTTTATCAACTACAATAAGTCGATCAAGGAAAATAATTATCACGCCTAAATTAATAATGAAATATATATATTTGTAAGTCTTAATTATTTTAAATAATAAATTTAGAGGATGTTACACTATTAGCATATCATTCACATATAACAGCAAGTAAATGTATGTTTCAGATGATACTTGTTTATAATACACACAACTATCAAAATTACTTCTAGCATAACTTTGACTAAGCATGAATGAATCAAACCTCAAATACCATTGTCTTGGTGATTGCTTTAGCCCATAGAGTGACCTCTTTAGTAGGTAGACCCAGTCTTCCTTTCCTTGAGTCCTAAAGTCGTTAGATTGTTGCATTAAGATTGTTTCATTTAGATCACCATAGAGAAATGTTGTTTTGACATCCATCTGTTCTAACTCCATGTCAAAGTGTGCTACCATGGCTATAATTATTCTTATAGATGCATGCTTGACTATAGGAAAAAAGATTTCATTGTAGTCTACACATTCCCTTTGAGTTAATCCCTTTGCTACTAGCCATGCTTTGAACCTGAGCGATTCTACTCCTAGAATTCCTTCCTTTTTCTTGAAGATCCATTTGCTGCCTACAATTCTGGAGTTGGTAGGTTTAGGTGTGAGTTCCCAAGTGTTATTCTTCTCTAGTGAGTTTAGCTCCTCAGTCATAGCTAAGAGCCATTTGTCTTTGTCTAGACACCTGATAGCTTCATAGTAGTTCCTAAGATCTTCATGTATGGTTTCTTCAGCAGCATGTAGAGCATAACTGACCATGTCTGCATAACCATACCTTTGAGGGGGTTTTGAAGCCCTTCTTTCTCTATCCCTGATGAGGTTGTAATCATCCAATTTTTGTTCCATTGGATTTTCATGGTCTGGTTCAACTGAATCAATCATGTCTTGTTGAGTCTGTTGTTTTTCTAAAACCAAGAACGTTCTTGATTTCTGTTGTTCTATCTCCTTTTCTGTAACTTGCTCCACCTCAAGATCAAACTTCTCAGCTTCAATTTGATGTGAGCTTTTATTTGCAACCTTGGTTAAGAACTTATAAAGATCAGCCTCATGAAACTTAACATTTCTATTGATGATACATTTCCTATTTTCAAGACACCATATTCTATAACCTTTTACACCACTTAGATATCCAACAAAATACCTTTTCTTGGCACTAGGAAATAACTTCCCTTCACTTACATGATAGTATGAAGCACACCCAAATACCTTTAGATGATTGTAATTGCAGCGTGCCCATTCCATATTTCATGAGGGGTTTTGAGTTCAATTGCAGTTGAATGACTCCAATTTATCAAATAACAAGTTGTATAGACAACTTCTCCCCAAAAAACTGTGCAAGCATTCCTGCATTGGACAAAATGCATCTCATTCTTTCAAGCAAGGTTCTATTCATCCTTTCAGCTAGTCCATTTTGTTGAGGTGTGTGTCTCACAGTCCTATGTTAGTTCACATCATGAGCTTTGCAAAAGCTAGTGAATTCCTTACTACAAAATTCAAGACCATTGTTTGTCCTTAAAGTTTTAATCCTTTTGTCAGTCCTATTTTCAACCATAGACTTCCAATGTTTAAAGGTTTTGAATGCTTCATCTTTGCTTTTTAACATGTAGATCCATACTTTTCTACTATAGTCATCAAGAAATGTAATTAAATACTTGTTACCTCGTTGTGAAGCAATCTTTATAGGGCACCATAGATAACTGTGAACATATTCTAGAATTCCTTTTAAGCAATGTTTTCCTGTAGAGAACTTGACCCTGTGTATCTTTCCATACACATAATGCTCACAAAATTCAAGGTCACCCATCTTGTCTCCACCTAGCATTCTTTATCTATCCATAACCTACATTCCTTTTAGACTTACAAGCTGGCTTTCCTTGATGCTTGGACTGCCACAACTGCCATTCTTGTCACTGCTTGACCATTGAGAAAATAGATACCATGATCCTTTTTTCCTTCATGATTACCAATGATCCTTTTATCACTTTTAGAGTACCTTTCTCTGCCTTGTATGAACAGCCAGCTTCTTCCAGCATTCCTAGAGAAATTGTGTTCCTTTTCAGCTCTGGAACATGTATGACTTTTGACAAAATCGTCATAGTTCCATCTTCTAGCTTCAACTTGATTGAGCCAATTCCAACTACCTTGTAGGCTAATTTGTTATCCATGATCACCATGCCTCCATCAGTTTCTTTGTAGTCAAAGAACCAATCTCTATTTGAGGTCATGTGAAATGAACACATTAAGTCAAGAACCTAATCATTCTCTAAGATTTTAGTTGAATTTGCCATAAGAACATCTGTGTTGTCATATCCTTCAGAGACTATTAAACCATTTCCATAATCATCATCAATATTTGATCCTTTCTTTCTTTTCCAATCTGGGCATTATTTCTTAAAATGCCCCTCTTTCTTGCATATGAAACACTTCTTTTTAGACTTGTCATTTTCTTTATTCTTGAATTTATTCTTCTGTTTTTGAGTCTTCTTCCCTACCTTGGCCTTGACAAACAGTCCCTCACCACTACTATCTTCTTTCCCATCTGATTTCCTCTTTAATTCTTTGGAGATTAGTGCAACTTGCATTTCTTCTAATGACAAAGCATCTCTACCATAAAAGAGTGTATCACACATATTTTCAAGAAAGCTTTGTAATGAATTTATCAATAGTAGGGTCTGATCCTCATCGTCAAATTTTACATCAATGTTTTAAAGATCTAAAACAATCTTATTAAACTCATCCATATGATCTTCAATTGATCTCCCAAATTGCATCTTGAAAGTATATATCTTTTGTTTTAGGTGCAAACGATTTGCTAATGATTTTGTCAAGTATAAAGATTCTAATTTGAGCCAAATACCTATTGTAGAGGTCTCCTTCGAAATTTCCCTCAGAACCTTGTCTCCAAGACTCAAGATTAGAGCACTATGATCCTTGTTCATGATATCATTCTTCTCCTTTTCTGAAAGTGTGGATGCCATGTCTTTCTCTCCTCCTAGTGCTTCTGCAAAAACCTTGATGAACTAGCAACGCTTTCATCTTGAGACGCCATAACCCAAAATCATTATTCCCATCGAATTTTTCAAGTACATACTTTGTTGATGTCATCTTCTCTTTGAATCAAATAACCAGGCTCTGATACCAGTTGTTGTTTAAAAAGAAGATCAATCAGTCACTCAACCAAGAATGTTCTTGGTTTCCAAAGTAAAACCAAAGATTGATTGAAAATAAAACGAAGATTGATTAATCACTAAACCAAGAACGTTCTTGGTTTCAGTTTTTCTGATTATGGAACTAAACAGGATTGAAGCTTGCTAAAATAAACACACAATTGTTAACCCAGTTCAGAGTTAAACTCTTATGTCTGGGGGACTGAATCCGACTTCGAATCATCACTAATATGAGATGAAATGATTACAATAAATTCTACACTCTTTGCTGTCAGTTTTCTGCACACTATGCAAAACTGCTATCTTGCCTTCTTCTTACAACTTGACTTATATACTAGTTGGTTATATTTGAAGAAGTAATTACAACTTATTAAGTCAATAACTAACAGTCCAAAACAGATTGGTTTGTAAGTAACCATCCTAAGTTTATCTCCAAAGTCTTCTAATTGAGTACCACTTTATCATAGGTTCTAGAATTATAGTATACTATCTAGTCATTATTATAAGGAAAAAAATTATTTAGATTTTGGTTATCATTATAAGTAAAAGACAACTATTTTTCAATTGCTATTATTTCTAATACATTTTTCAGTTATTTCAAATTTAAGGTTGATAGTTGAGTGTTAGACATTAAAAAGGGACAAATTAATAAATTTAACTTATATTTTATTATAAAATAAGAAAATTAATTGCACATAACTATGTTTTTATTATTATAGGAAGATGTTGCATCAACTTTTTTAATACATCAACTTTTTTATTCTTATCTTAATTTTTATTATATTTGAAAATGGAGGCACTACAAGAAAATCAATAGACGTTTATAGTGATAATATTTAAATCGGTATGTGTAGATATCTAATATGCATATAATGATTGTTGATATAAAGGGTTATGTAATTGTGCCAAAATTTTGGCCGTGGTATAGACACAATTTTGGTTTACCTATTAGAATTATTTTCGATCCCTCCAAAACTAAAATCCCTAAATTTTCCCTCACTTTGATTCATTACTCGTTATTCACCAATTGAGTCCCAACAACACCAAATCCCTAAATCAAATTTTCTTTCTTCACGAAACCCTTAATCCCTAACACCAAATTCCTAAATCAATTCTCACCCCCTCCATCAACACACTACGCCGTCACGAGCTCCTATCCGTCAATGTGAGCTTAGGGCGTCAACGTTCACCCCTTTCTGAGGGTGTCATCGTTAAAGGCCTTTTTCAACACACGGTGTGTTGTCGTTGAATTCGTGTTTGTGTTCGTTTTGTTCTCGGCATTGTGCACCTTTGTTAGTCCCTTGTGTGTCGTCGTTCTTTCTCTACTTCTCCGGTGGTCCGGCAGTTCGTATCCTCTTCTCTTATATTGTCTCTTCTTCAGGTTTGCATCTAATGTTCATGTTTTCGTGATTGCTTCTTTGTTGCTTAGTTATGTGCGTTTCTCTATTCAGTGTATGATTTTTCGTTCATCTTCTTTGTTGTCCTGATTGAGTTTCGTTTTTCTTTGATACTTGCTTTGATTCATTTCATTTTGCTTTTAGTTTCTTGTTCATTTCGTTTTATTTTTCATTTTCGTTAGATTCTATTTAGCATAAGTTTGAAGCCATTAGCATATGATATTTTTGCTTTTTGTTGTGGGAATTGAAAGGAATAAAGATATGATCAAACATACTTTACTACTTTGCTTGCGTTATTATGGTGTTTTTTGAGCTACATAGGTTTTATGTAGTTTGAATTTGGAATGTTGAATTACTTTTATGTTAATTGGTGTTCTAGTAAGCATCTGTGTCATTTTCATAGGTTTTTTAGGCTATTTTTATACCATTCATAGACTCGTACGAGTCTAGTATATGAGTCAAGTCTACAGGTTCTTCATGAGTCTACATAGACTATCGAGTCTTGACATCCATGCTAATCTTTGAATTAAGAAGTAAGGAAGACGATATTGAAAAGATAAAGAAACTCAATTTATTGCTTGTGTTATTGTAGTTGCATATTTTCTATTTTTCCTATCTGTTGTATATATGAATTATATTAGTTTTTATCTCTTCTCATATTTGAATCAACTCATTTTTCATTTGACTTTGTATTTGCTGCTTTTTGGTGCACGCCTTTGACATCTCAATCATATTTGAATCTTGGTCATTCACTCACAATATGGTACTTTGAACTTTTCGAATAGCTTAGAAAGTGTCTTTGAAGCTTTGAATATCAAAACAACATAGTACAATATATACTTTATGTGTTATATTTTGATTGATCGTTGAAAATAAAATATACTTGTGGCTTTATAGTTATGGTTGTATTTTAGTTTAGTTGTTTGTAATGATTATTCTTTTTTTACGGATTGGTAATCATTAGCATGTATGTTTGTGGCTCTATGAGTTTCTGGTTGAATTGTTTTGATAATCATTCTCTTGAACTGTTACTAATTCTGGCTATCTACTTTCATTAAGGTCTAATGCTATAACTTTGTGCTTTTGACTTATTTTTGATACAACTACTGAATTTCTTGTTTCTACTTCTAATATTTAACATCATAAGGTTAACTTAGTTGTTGTTGGAGAATGATGATTACTTTCACTATACATTCGTATATGAAGGAATCAAGCAAGTGATAATGATGGAATACAATTTGTTCTTACTCATACAAACTCAACCAATATGCAAAGAAGAAATGTTGCATAACCTAGTTTTAGTCCCAATCACACAAAAGGTGTCACACATGAGTATGTAGAATCTCACTCCATTCTTTCTAATATAGAAGCAGAAGAAGAACCAATTGAAAAAGGTATAAACTATATCTTATTTCCTTTTTTTTATACTTTATTTATGTAATTATAATGCTTACTATTTTTATGACTTTTATTTCACTTGTGGAGAGATTTACATTGAAATCCGCACTTGTAAAGATTGGTCAATTGTGAATAAAAAGGAAGCAAGAGTGATTGTAAGTTTTGATCTCTTTGTATTAGAGATATACGACTTTAATTGGCTCGGTTTACTTTGATTGAGAATGTGACAAATTTGTTGATGATTATGTATTGGCATTTGTTGATGATTGTTTTGGTTCTTTTCAAATTTGTGTGGAAAACAGTTGATAGTGTTTAGTATAGTGACTTATTTTTTTAGCTAGGTAATGACTTAATTTTTATTGTGTTGATTGTTTTGGTGCTTTTCAAATTCGTTGTGGAAGACAATTGATAGTGTTTAGTGACTTATTTTTTATTGCATTGATGGTTTTGATTCTTTTCCAATCTGTTGTGGAAGACAATTGATAATGTTTAGTATAGTGACTTATAGTAAGGATATATAAAGTAGAAAAGATATAGACTATTTGTGCTGCTATTACTTTCGCCTCCAATAATCTAAAGGAGAAAGGTGCTTGTAATATGGAAACTTGAGAAAAGCCATTAATTAGTTGTGCCAACACATGTTCTCTTTATCAAGATAAAATACTAAATATTCACATCTGATTTATAATTTCACACATAATTATTCTAGCTATTTTCTCTTTAATAAGCATATTTAGTGTTTATGTGTTGAAAAGAAACTCATGCGCACGTTCTACCCATAGCATAACCCTCAATCTTCTATTGTTTGATCAGTTTATTCCATCTTAATTCGCTATAAAAATGTGTTGAATCTTGCCATTTGCTAGTTGATGTAATATTGTAAGGAATTGATGCTGGTGTATTAAATGTGTATTTACATTGTAATTTTATTGATTTTGCACAATAAAGTAGTAAAGTACTCTAAGGTGGATATGAATTAGCTATTTTCAATTTCATATGTTTGTAAGACTTTATGTTCATTGTGAATATATGATATCACACTTTGTGAATTTTTATGCATTTATATGAGCTTTTTAGATTGATAAAAATAACTTTTATGTGAATTTGGAGTATTTTCATGATATAATTTGTTTTATATGTATATGAAAGACAATGGAATTTGACATCATTTATCTACTATTTTATCTTCAATTTCTTTGATATTTAGAAAATATATATTTGAAAACTCTTTTTAGGTCTTTGTCCTTGTTCCTTGTTTACATATAGTACGGCCATGTAGGAGCCATTTATATCCTACTATATCTTTCTGCAAGGTGCTACAGTTTGTTTAATGTTGGATCCTAATAATAAGTTCTTGCCATTATGTTTACAATAGTTTTCTGAATTATTTTTGGGAAATTTTGTATCTACAGGTGTTACTTCTCTTATTAACAAACTTATAGTTCAACTCCACTGAGGCCACTTTTCATCTTTCATGAGCTCGCATGAGATAGCTTTCTTTCTTGCTTTGAAATTTTGAATATGCTATAGTACTATGTTTTAATATTAGTTAGAAGTATAAAATTTCAGCTGATTCGACTATTGTATTAATTCAGCTGACTTTGTACTCTAATGTCTCTAAGCAGTGTATTCATGTACTACATCATTGAAATCTTTGCAGAAGCAACTTAGTTGTTAATTGCTTATATTTATGCTAATACATATTTAATTTTAAACTCTTTAGGCCATTTTGATGTCTTCTCAGGGAATGCTCTGCAAAGCCATCGAGTCGATTGATATTAATCATAAAACCAATCTAAGTAAGTGCCTTAAGTATTTCATTGTAATCTACATTAATAATTGATAACCACATTTTAAAATCCTCCCACTTTTTTTGAACAAGAAACCTAACAATCTTGGGAAACGAAAAAATTAGATATAATTTGATAGAGGAAAAATGAAAGATTAGATATAATTTCATGGAGCAAAAATCCTACCACCTATTTGTGCTATTATAAGAGAATGCATAATTGATTATTTGATTGTACATTCTTACAACAGGTCAATAAACAAGAAAAAAATAACCAAGTTAATTGTTTGATTGTACATTCCTTATTTGTACTTTATTGGGAACGTTAGCAGGAAATTGAGCACTCGCTAAGCTATAGAGTTTGTTGGTGAACTTTGTTGCAAAAGAAGTGTCACTAAGTGCTGGGAGAACAAGTTTGAATAATGGAAGCTTTTCTAGTGAAACAACTGTTATGTTGTAAAAAGTTCTAAGGCTAGTGGCATATGGTCTAACAGAAAACCACCCTCTATATACATTTGATGATGTAAATTCAATGTTCACATTAATATTTTTTTTCCATAATTAATTTTCGCAGCTTATGACATTCTATTTTTGAAGTTGAGAATATAGTAGTTTATTGTATATTTTAATGGAATTAGTAAAAATAAATTATATTCTATTGTAAGTTTTAATGGAGTTAGTTAATGAAAATAAATTAGAAACTTAAATTTAATTTACAGTTATTAATAATTTAGAATTATAATTAGTAATGAGATAAAATGAATTTAACTAAATAAATAATAATAAGTTTTAGTGACAGACAATACTTTAGGAATAAATCAATTATTTATTTATATTTATTTAGTTTTTAGTGACAGTCTTCATAGTAGGTTGAAATAAAAAACATGTAGTGACAGTCCTCAAATATAGCAAGACGTCCCTTTAAAGATGACGGTGGATCCGGGTGTCGCTCAAAGTATTATTGACTTTTATCTACAACTTTTGACTTTTAGTGATAAATTTTGTCTATCACTAAAAATCAATTTTCTTGTAGTGAGGGAGTAATTGTTATTATTAAGAGCCTCCCTAAATATTTATAAATTGATTCATTAGTTTAGTTAGGATAAAACTTTTGAAAACAAAACTCATTTTAGTTGTTTTACTATACACATTTGAATTTCTTATTATTAGATTTCAATTATTTGTGCCTTTCATCTGTATTTGCTTGAAAAATAAGAAATATACATCTTAGACAAAGTCTCCATTTTAAAATGAATTATTATTATGATAGTTAGAACGGAGTGGTGAGTTCCTCATAAACTAATAATAGAGGAAATGTTGGATATATAAAAAAAATAATACATATATCTAATGTCTCAAGATTTTGAGTGGAAATATGATAATATCTCATAAGAATCCTAAATGTATAGTTTATTATTGCTCCTAACGCTCACCTAATGGCTTAGTGTCAGACTCCCCAACAATGATTATTATAGCTAACTATTTGTATCCCCTACTCGAATTTTAACAAAGTTTTAAATAACACTATACTTAATTTTTCAAATTTTTTAATATTTTTAAAATAAAATATATTGTGATCGAAGTTTAGAAAATTATAACTGAATAAAATTAAATATAACAGATGTCTCCTTGTAAAAACTTTCACATTCAAAATGAATTCATTTACTATTACATAAGTATCTTAATACAATAGAGTAAAAGTACACATACCGAAACAACTAAATGAATTCTAATCTAAGACTTTGATTGATAATTTGTATCAGCATTAAAAAACTGAACAACAATCTAGATATACTTCTTAATTCTTCAACGTTAATACTTAGAAACATCAGTTCAACAATACAGTGAATTATAAAATGCAATAACATAGAATAAGCAAATAATTTTTAAGATGTTTCTAACCATATTAATTTGATGTGCCAAGTATATATGTAAAAAAAAATTCTCTAGTCAATAATCCTCTATGAACTTGATCATAACACAATAAATTAAGGCAAGTATTTTTAATTAATAAAATTAATCATATAATTATAATATATATATATATATATATATAAAATAAAAATACATTTTATGTGAGAAATGTATAGTTGAGATTAAAAGAGTGTCACCGTGAATGATATGGTTCTGGTGAAACAAACATATCAAATTTTAAGTATACGAAGAACTCCAGAAATGTTGTGAAAAATTGTTAATTTTGGTTGATCTATTAATTCGTAATATTATCTACGTTAAATAGTTTGAAGTCCTTTAACTTAATTTCAATTAACGTTTTAGTTTTTTATCTTTCGATTTGGTCCTTTATTTTAATTTTAAGTAACAATTTGAACATTTATGTTTTAAAATATCAACAATATTATCATTTTTTAACAAAAATTCATCAAAATTTTTAACAAAAATCTATAAAATTAATTATATTCTTCAATATAATACAAATTTCATCAAATTCAAAACTCAATATAATATTATTATCTATTTTGATGAGAAATGAAGTGAAACACTACTCACGAGATGAAATTTATAATCTCCAGAAATTAAGAAAGCAATTTAAAAATCAAATTCGACTGAGTTTCATGTTTTTAATTGTTGAGATACGAAAAATGAATGTAAGCCAAGAATGTTGTAGATGTTGGTAGGTTGAAGAAGATGAAAGTGTAAAATGGGTTTATGAGAAACATAATAGTAGGAAAAGACACGTGTATTTTAAATGAGGTTTTTAATCTTAACCATATGTGGATGACAAATTTTTCTTTCATTTCAACATAAAATGGATATTCTCATTTTATTTATATATATATAGTTCAATCGTAAATTACTTGAGAGATACCAATTTATAAATAAGGTAAGTCATACATCATTAAGAGAGGTCTCACTTATTCTTTATTTGCTAATTTTCCCTTTATTGAAAGAATTATGTGATTTTACTGTAAAAACACCACAAAAAATTATCTTTTACAACGCGCATTTTAAAGCGCTTTATAACTAACAGTGCTGTTGTATAATATTTTTAAATTAATGGAGGATACAACAGCGTTTTAATGACAAACGCTTTTGAAAAAACGCTGTTGTAGGGTGATAAAGGGTTTATGATTTACAGCGCTTTTGCAAAAAGCGCTGTTGTAGGATCACATAACGCTTACACATAATATTTACAACACTTTTATAGCGCTTCGAAGATAAGCGATGTAAAATATAGCGCTCCCACACTATGTTTACAACGCTTTTTAAAGCGCTTTGTATACAAGCGATATAAAATATAGCGCTCCTGCACAATATTTACAGCGTTTTATATATAAGCGCTGTAAAACATATAGCTTTCACATAATTACACGGTCTTTTAGAGCGCTTTTTTTATAAGCACTATAAAATGGTATATATATAACTGTACATAACCCTTTTACATAATTTTATTTTTAATGTGTATACCACAAATTCTACCTATTATATATTATTGATAAATAAATAAAAATATATTTAAGACGTTCTCGCCCCACAAACCCTACGAACCCTTTTCTCCTCTACTGTGCGCCCTCTTCTCGCTGAACCCTCATCTATTGTGCGCTCATTTCTATTGAGTGATTGTTGTCTCACGTACTGTATTTATTAATTTGTTGTTGTCTCTAAAACTAATAAATTGTTACATGATAGTAGTTGGCATAACCTTGATAAATCATATAAACTGTTACCTGATAAATAAGATAAATTGTTACATGATAAATCATATAAATTTTGTTCGATCTGTTCTGTTTTGAAATTAGACTTGTATGCATATATATAATAGATTGGTATAATGTTATAGATTGATAAATTTGTGTAACACTGCATTCATATAAGTCATATAAAATGGACCGAAAATGGATGTCTGTTAATCGATTGTCAAAAGAGTATGAAAATGGAGTGAAGGAGTTTGTTGATTTTGCAATGAAGAATGCAAAAGACCCAAATCGAATCATTTGTCCTTGTTTAAAACGTTGTTTTGGAAAATGCGTTAGAACAAATGAATTGGAAGGACATTTAGTATGACATGGAATTGATCAAAGCTATACATGTTGGATAAGACATGGTGAGAACAAAAGGGAACACTAATTTTGAGAATGGTGCGACATATGCTTTAAATGATTTCGACACAGATACATATGAGCGGGATCGAGTTGAGAAGATTGCAAAAGCAGTTGAAGAAGATCTTCAAGATTGT
This sequence comes from Cicer cuneatum, assembly GCA_037974295.1. Classification (NCBI taxonomy): domain Eukaryota; kingdom Viridiplantae; phylum Streptophyta; class Magnoliopsida; order Fabales; family Fabaceae; genus Cicer; species Cicer cuneatum. The sequence continues at coordinate 77,961,656 of JBBPBO010000005.1, forward strand.
CCTAAAATGTTTGAGTGTTTGTTGAGTGATGCAGAGAAACCATTATATAATAGTTGTACTAAATTCACAAGACTGTCGGCGATATTAAAGTTGTACAACTTAAAAGCATTAATGGATGGTTTGATAAAAGCTTCACAGAATTATTAACACTCCTAAAAGATATGTTTCTAGATGATAATGAACTTCCCAGTTGAACCTATGCGGCTAAACGAATTTTGTGCTCCATTGGCACGAGTTACGAAAGGATTCATGCATGTCCCAACGATTGTATTTTATTTGGAAACGAATATGAATTACTAAAGGCGTGTCTAAAATGCAATGTCTCTCGATATAAGAAGAAAGAATCTACTCCATCAAAAGTTGTGTGGTATTTTCCTATAATACCAAGATTTAGGCGCATCTATTGCAGTGAAGAAGATTCAAAACACTTGACATGGCGTGCAGATGAAAGAACTAGAGATGGAAAGTTTCAACACACTGCAGATTCTCCACAATGGGCATAAATTGATCACGAGTATCCTGATTTTGGTAGAGAGTCAAGAAATCTACGACTTGCACTTTCTTCTGATGGAATGAATCCACATGGTCTTCAAAGCATATCGCATAGCACGTGGCCTGTGATTTTGTTGATTTATAACCTACCTCCACGGTTATGTATGAAGCGTAAGTTTATGATGTTGTCTTAAGTTAAAAGGTTTGAAGACTCATGATTGTCATGTTCTAATGGAGCATTTGCTGCCAATAGGTAGATGTTCCATTTTACTTGAAAAAGTTCGACGAGCCATAACTAAATTATGTTTCTTCTTCAGGGAAATTTGTAGTAAAATGATCGATCCTCAGAAATTACCAACATTGCAGAGGGAAATTGTTGTTACTTTGTGTGAGCTTGAAATGTATTTCCCACCCTCGTTTTTTGATATAATGGTTCACCTTACTGTTCATCTTGTTAAGGAGACACAACTTTGTGGGCCAGCTTATATGAGATGGATGTATCTGATAGAACGATATATGAAAATATTAAAAGGGTACGTAAAAAGTAGAAGTGGACCATAAGGTTGTATTGTCGAATAGTACATTGCGAAGAAGCTGCTGAATTTTGTACTGAATACCTATCCTATGTTGAATCCATAGGGCTTCTCATGTCTCGTCATTCGGGAAGAATAACAGGAGAAAGGATAATTGGAAAGAGAGTAATGACTATATCAAGGACAGAATGGGAGCAGACACAATTGTATATTTTGCACAATGATGATGAGGTTCAACCGTATGTTACAATACACATGGATCAGTTATCTAGTTTGAACATGAATAGGAATAAAAATTGGATAACACGAGAGCACAATCAAAGTTTTATAACATGGCTAAAAAATTACATTAACTCAAAGTTTGATATAGACTCCGCTTCAATTTCAGAGAAATTGAGGTGGCTAGCAAATGGCCCGAGTTTACATGTCTTTTCTTACACCGGTTATGTAATTAACGACTATACATTTTATACCACAAAACAAGATGATCAAACCACTATGCAAAATAGCAGAGTCACTTTAGTAGTTGAAGCAATGCATATCTCAAGTGCAAAAGACAAAAACCCAATATATGCCAATCTATCATATTTTGGGGTTATCAAGCACATATGGGTGTTAGATTACACAATGTTTTGTGTTCCCATCTTTGGTTGCAAGTGGGTCGATAATAATAATGGCGTTCGGATTGATAAGTCAGGGTTCTTGCTTTTCGATTTTAATAGGGTTGGATACAAAGATGAGCCTTTTATTTTAGCGTCGCAAGCTCAACAAGTGTTTTATGTCACTGATCCTGCTGATGATAAATGGTTTGTTGTCCTATCGACCAATAAAATAAGTGATGATAACAATAACATTGAAGATGTTGGTAATGATCTTTTCTTTGCGACATCACAACCACATGAAATTGATTCAACTGATGATGGTTTATATCTTAGAGATGATCATGATGAGGGAATTTGGATTAATCCATCGTTTCGTATCGTTAAGGGACAAAAAAATGTGAATCCCACCAGGAAAAGAAGAAGGGCATCTTAAGGTGTTTATGTGTTTTATATAAGTCATGTAATCTGAACTCATCATGTAATTTATACTAATTAGCAATTTTGTTTGACTTGCCAGAACTGAGCATTTACCATTTAACTTGAATTGTATTTGATTTTATGCTTATACTGATTTTCTGCAAGAACTGAAACTGGTCATGTAATTTAACATTGATATGCAGGTATTTAACTAATTATTTGGAAAAAATGCATATATAGGTATTTTACAGCGCTTTTTTCCATAAGCGATGTAAAAGGCTTTTAAAAATTAAATTTCAAAACATTTACAACGCTTTTGCCCATAAGCGTTGTAGAAGACTTTTAAAAAATAAATTACAATTACAAAACATTTAGAGCGATGTATAAGGCTTTTAAAAAATAAATTACAATTACAGAACATTTACAGTGCTTTTGCCCATAAGCGCTATAAAATGCTCATATAGCGCCTTTTATATAGTGTGTCTATAAGCGCTGTAAAAGAATATTTAAGGCGCTTTTTATATAGTCTTTTAAAGTATTATGTAAACTGATAATAAGAAACCTCTTCATTTTCTTCTTCATTGCGTATTCTCCCTACGAACTTGGCAGTGTGAAACCTATTCATTTTCCTCTTCATTACATACTCTCCATCTTTATTACTCTCCATACGAACCCTACTGACCCTCTTCTCCCTAGTGCGAACTCTATTGTCCATCTTCATTATGTACTCTCTGTTTTCATTATTCTGCATCTTCACTACTATCCCTACGAACCATAAAAAGGATTCTAAGGCGCTTTTTATTCAGTTTTTTAAAGCGCTCTTTGTGGAACCCTGGTGCCCTCTTCTCGCTACACAAGTCATTTCTACTTGTATTTCTACGAAGTCATAACCCTAAACTATAGGTATTGTTTTTAATATCTTGTTGTCACTAAACATGTAGTGCATGTTGTATTTATTCAATTTGTTGTTGTCACTAAACTGCATGTTGAACTTATACTGTGTGAAATGTGTAGATAAATGGATTCCAATAATGATTTAGCTCGTCAAAATTATGAAGTTGTCAATACTAAAAGTTATGAAAATGAAGTTAAACATGGGGCAACTATTATGCAAAAAGTCATCAAAGCAAGAAGTAATGGAATTAAATTTGAGGTATACTATACTTTTGTTTAGAATTTTTTTTTCTTTTTTGAAAGCAAGCACTTACTCTATGAGTTAATTAGGTGGGATGGAATCAAAGTGGCCAGCCAAATAAGCCCAATAGTTCAATGATGGTAAGTTACATTGGTGCTGTTGTTCGTCAAAATATCCCAATAACAATTAATGATTGGAGAGATAAAGCTTTGAAGGATGCTACAAATATATGGTGGAGTGATATACAAATAACTTTTTTACACCACTTTTTTGTTACTTATAATTTTTCCCATTGAAATACTTTTATTCAAACTCTTTCTTTATTTGGTTTGCAGTCAGCTTTTAACGTTGAAGATGTGCGAAAAGCTTATGTGCTTAGAGTTGCTGGAAAAATACATACAAGATTTAGATCTCATTTGTCAATTTGCTACTTAAGATATCGTGATGGAAATTTGAATGCTGAAGCTTCAAAAATATACAAACACTACATATCAAATGAAGAGTCGAGCGCTTTTGTAGCTAAACGTGCAGACCCCACATTTGTGGTAATATTAATTTATTAGCATGTATGTTTTATTCATGTTCGTATTGTATTTTTTTTACACAAATATTTTTATTTTTATTTATATATAGATAGAGTATAAGTACAACAAATCGGATGAGAGCAAAAAATCCAATGCATCCATATACAAAAAATCGTGTATGGGGGGGTATGCACGTTTAGAGCAAAAAATTGTAAGTAAACAATACTTTTATACATTGTGGTAGATTATAAACTATAGTTTCTAACTAATGTTCTGTTTATGTTTTAACGAATAGCTTCAAGAGACGAAATCCGATCAACCATTGGGTCATCATATCTTATGGAATGAGGCTCGCGTGAATAAAGATGGAATAGTGGATAATGAAAATGTTCAACAAGTATCCAACAATGTGTAAGTATACTATCACTTTAATACTACATGTATTTTAGGAAAATTTAGAACAATGTTTTAAAAATCAAGATGAGAATAAACAAGTTAGTTGCAGGGACATCCTTGGAAAGGTATTCAATGCTCCTGAATATTCTGACCGTGTGAGGAGGGGTAAGGGATTTGGCGTGACTCTCAAGTTATTTTTCACATGAGAAACGCACAAATCCATCGAATGAGCAATATTTGAAGTGTAACACCCCGAGTTTAAAACACAGCGCGGGTGTATTATTATTTTTTTTTAATATCAATATTAAAAATGATTTTCCAGATTTAATTCGAAAGGAATTAAAAATAATGTTTCCGTAAATCAATAAGTACTCAATTTCTGGAAATTTAATAATAACATTAAGGTATTTTTAAAATGTTAACAATGTCATAACATCCTCAAAATACAATATCAGAGTGCAGAATAAGTAGTACAAATATTTCCAAAATAAACAAAATTCATTTCCAGCTCAAATCCTATACATCAAGTCTAACTGATCATACGCTAAAGCTACAGTAGCACGGATTTCCTCCGCATCCCAAGCAAGTCTCCTCTGAATCTGCCGCTCGCCTCGACGTAACCTCCTCCTCCTCATCATACAGAGAGGGGTCGGTCTCCTCAGAAGTCTAACTGATCATACGCTAAAGCTACAGCTCCACGAAATCCTCTACGCCATCGGTCCTGCTCGTCCTCTCCAACCACCCCGTGTAAGCCGCACTGCTTGAGATGGGGTCAAATACCCAAGCAGTACACGAATAGCGATCAAGGAAGTCTAACAATGTTTCCGTCGTCCGAGTACCCACGGGTGGCATGGGTTTGGGGGGCATTTGAGGGCAAAGCCCAATTTCCACAATATAATGGCAAGGGTCACCGACCGAAATTAACAGATAATCACATAGCATATATTTCACAGCAACAATTATATCCATGGTATAACATATGATGATGAGGAAAACAATAATGCTCATTTGAAAATTAATGACATATATGCCTTTTCAAAAACAGCAGCCAATTATTATGAAATATGTGATAAGTACAAACAACACCTCAGCAAATCACAATCATTAAATCAGAAATTCAGATTCTGCACAGTACTCACATATATTCAATTCCCAACCATTCATCATATAATCAATCGTGACCCACCGGTCAAACCCTTAATGCAATATGTATATGCTCATGTATACAATTTTCTTGGAATCACCAAGGTGCAGTCGCTCAACAGACCAGAACAATATGTTTGACTTTAACGGCCCTAAAGACCAAGGTGCAATTGCTCAACAGATCAGCACCTAGTGCAGTCGCTCAACAGACCAACACTCGTGCAGTCGCTCAACAGACCAACACGTTTGACATATACCAAGGTACAATCGCTCAACAGATCAGTACCTAGTGCAGTCGCTCAACAGATCAGTACCTAGTGCCGTCGCTCAACAGACCAGCACTCGTGCAACCGCTTAACAGATCAGCACGTGGCTGCGTATTTCAGGTACAGACGCTCAACAGTCCAGTACCAGTGCAGTCGCTCAACAGACCAGCACCTATATACCAAAGTACAATCGCTCAACAGATCAGTACTTAGTGCAGTCGCTCAACAGACCAACACTCGTGCAATCGCTCAACAGATCAGCATGTGGTTGCGCATTACTCTGTGGCCCATCGCGGGTACCACTTGACTATGCAATGCATGAATATGCAGTGTTTCACTTCTCTGGAAACAGTATGCAAAAACAGAAAATTCATGCCTTTCCATCATGTTTAAAATATCTCAGCACAGTTAGAATTATCATCATCACAAACATGACTAAACAGCCAAGTATTCATTAACATTTTGAAATGTTTTCCCAAACTCTTAAAATTCAAATACAGTGTTTAAAACTGGGATTTCTGGAATTTTACGAATCTATATTCGAATACAGCTTCTCTGTATTCAAATACATAAGCCAAAACAGTGCAGAATTACACTCTGTATTCGAATACAGCCCTATGGTATTCGAATACAGAGGCAGTCTCAGTGCACAAAACCACATCTTTCACTACATCAGTAAAGTCTCAAAAACTTCATCACCACCACTTCAAAATATCACCAAAAGTTCCATTTTAATTCACCACAACATTCCCAATATTCCCCAAACACTCAGGGTTTACAAAACACTCTTGAAAACTTGGAATTCTTGAAAACTCGAATCTGTATTCGAATACAGACCCCTGATATTCGAATACAGAAGCATGAAACTGCAATTTTAACATTCTGTATTCGAATACAGCATGCCTGTAGTCGAATACAGAAGACCAAACCTTGAAAAATTCAGCATTTTCTCCCAGGTCATTAAAGGTTTTCAAAACATCACCATCTCCTCTTCAAAAATATTTCAATGACTCCATTTAAAATCACTTTAACCCTTCTTAAGGTTTTCCAACACTTTAAAATGCATATCACAGTGTTTAAAACTTGATTTTCTGGAATACACGAATCTGTTATTCCTCTCGTTCCTGCTGTCGTTTCCGTTTTCGACGCCAAAAACCGGTGAAACTGCAGCTTGCGTTTGCTGCTACGAAACTGGGTTCTTTAGCTGTGTAATGGTATGGGGAATAACTTTTGTACTGGGGTTTTGGTGTTTTGGTGCTTGGATGTTCAAGTAATGGCACTTTGAGGAGTTCCCTCTTTTTTTTTCTTTGTAGTCGTGACTGGAAATGGGGAAGGCAGAAACAACAAACAGAATGGGAGGGAAAGGGGTACTGTTACATGCAGCACTATTACATGCAGTATGGGCAGTGAGGAAGGAGGGATGGTGTTCTGATTTCACCATCATTCTCACTCCTATTTATAGGTTTTTGTGGTGCCACCTCACCTAAAAATAATGTTAAAATAATGTTGGATCCTTCAGCACTTAATTGTTTTGCAATTAGCCACTAATCCTTAATTAACTGCCCGATTAATTTAATTACTCGTAATTAAATTAATTTAATCTTCATCCAATAATTTTAATTCATCCTCCAAAATAAATATTTATATATATATATATATATATATTTTCTCAAAACATACATATATTAAATATTTTACAAATGTCTCCAATACACTTAAAATTAATTCCATAATTTTAATTAAAATTTAATGGTCTTACATTACTCCCCTCCTTAAATTAGTTTCGTCCTCGAAACTACATATTAGTAAACAACTGAGGATATTGTTCCCTCATCTTGCTCTCCAGTTCCCAAGTCGCGTCTCCAGTAGTCGGATTCCAAATCACTTTGACTAGTGGGACTTCCTTGTTCCTCAGCTGTTTAATCTTCCTGTCTTCAATCCTTACAGGGAATACTTCAAATGACAGGTTGTCCTTCAGCTGAATTGTATCTGGTTCGATTACATGTGACGGGTCTGCAATGTATTTCCTTAACTGCGACACATGAAATACGTCATGAATATTGGACAGTATTGGAGGTAGAGCAATCCGATAGGCCAATGGTCCAATACGTGCAGTAATCTGGTATGGTTCAATAAATTTCAGAGTTAAATTTCTCGACTTAATAGCTCTGCCAACACCAGTTGTAGGCGTAACCCTTAGGAATACATGATCACCCTGCTCGAATTCCAAGGGTCTGCGACGCTTGTTCGCATAACTCTTCTGACGATCTTGCGAAGCCTTCATTTTCTCTTGTATCCTCTTGATTTTCTCTGTGGTCTGTTCCACCATCTCAGGTCCAACAATCACGCTTTCTCCGTCCTTATACTAGCATAAAGGCGTCTGACACTTGCGTCCATACATAGCCTCATAAGGTGCCATTCCAACACTTGCGTGAAAACTGTTGTTGTAAGTGAATTCAATCAATGGCAACACCTCATCCCAGTTTCCTCTGTCATCCAACACACATGCTCTCAATAGATCTTCCAAGGACTGATTTGTTCTCTCAGTTTGTCCGTCTGTTTGTGGATGGTAGGCTGAACTCAATTTCAGTTTTTTCCCCAAAGCTTCATGCAATGCTCCCAAAAATGAGATGTGAACTTTGGATCACGGTCCGATATTATACTTGATGGAACGCCGTGTAACCTCACAATCTCAGCAATGTAGATCTCTGTCAGCTTATCTACTCTATAAGTGGTCCTTACCGGTAGGAAATGAGCAGATTTTGTCAAAAGATCCACTATTACCCAAATTGAATCATTCTTTTTCCTTGTCTTGGGCAGTCCTGTTATGAAATCAATGGAAATGCTGTCCCACATCCATTCCAGTATATCCAGGGGTTGCAACATTCCAGCTGGTCATTGATGTTCCACTTTCGCTTTCTGACAAGTCAAACAAGCTGATACATATTCTGCCACATCCCTCTTCATTCCTGGCCACCAGTAATTCTGCCTTGAGTCCTGGTACATCTTGGTCGCTCCAGGATGAATACTCAACTTACTCTTATGAGCCTCTTCCAAAATCGCTCTTCTCATCTCTGCAACTTCCGGTACACAAACTCTTCCATTACATCTCAGAATATTATCTGTTCCGACGCTGAATTTAGTTGTCTGTCCTTGCGCTATCAGATTCCTCTATTCTTGGATCAATGCGTCATCTTGCAAGTTTGCAATCTCCTTCAGTAATCCACTCGAAATTGTTATCATTCCACACTTTAACATTCCTGGTGCAAACTTTACGTCCAAATGTAGATCTCTAAATGCTTCCCACAGCTCTTGTTGTCTGGCCATTATTATTGAAGACACCGATACACTTTTCCTACTTAATGCATCAGCCACCACATTGGCCTTTCCAGGGTGGTACTGCAATAAAAAGTCAAAATCCTTGAGAGTCTCCATCCATCTCCTCTGCCGCATGTTCAATTCCTTCTGATCGAATAGATACTTCAAACTTTTTTGGTCACTAAACACCGTGAATGTGCATCCATATAAGTAGTGTCTCCAGACCTTTAACGCAAACACTACAGCAGCAAGCTCTAAATCGTGAGTAGGGTAGTTTCGTTCGTGGGTCTTCAATTGTCTTGAGGCGTAGGCTACAGCTTTCTTGTGTTGCATCAAAACACATCCCAAACCTTGATGAGATGCATCACAGTAAACTTCATATGGTTCCTCTTGTTGTGGCAAAACCAATACTGGTGAGGTTGTCAACTTTTCCTTCAATAGCTGAAAACTTTCGTCACACTTCTCCGTCCATGCAAACGGTTGATTCTTTCTGGTGAGTTGTGTCAAAGGAGCTACAATCTTAGCAAATCCCTCAATAAATCTTCTGTAATATCCTGCTAGTCCGACAAAACACCGTATATCTGTGATAGTCTGGGACTGTTTCCAAGCAAGAATTGTCTCAATCTTTGCCGGATCGATAGCGATTCCTTCTTTCGTTATCACATGTCCCAAGAAGTTCACTTCCTTTAGCCAAAACTCGCACTTTGACAAATTGGCATACATTTGCTTCTCGCGTAAGACTTCAAGTACTTGGCGTAGGTGCTCTTCATGTTCTTCTTCATCCTTTGAATAAATCAAAATATCATCGATGAATACCACCACGAACTTATCCAGAAACGGGCTGAATATCCTATTCATATAATCCATGAAAATTGCTGGTGCATTCGTAACTCCAAAAGGCATAACGAGATATTCATAGTGTCCGTAACGAGTCCTGAAAGCAGTCTTTTGAATATCTCCTTCTCATACTCGAACCTGATGGTATCCCGATTTCAAATCAATCTTTGAAAACACTACTGATCCCCTCAATTGGTCCATCAAATCATCGATGCGTGGTAATGGATAACGATTCTTGATAGTCACCTTGTTAAGTTGCCGATAATCCACACATAAATGTGAACTTTCATCCTTCTTTTTAACCAACAACACCGGAGCTCCCCAGGGCGACACACTTGGTCTGATAAATCCTTTCTCCAATAATCCTTCAATTTGACCCTTAAGCTCGCTTAATTCCAATGGCGACATCCGGTACAGCGCAATTGAAATAGGTCCAGTTCCTAGGTGTAAGTCAATGAAGAATTCCACCTCTCTCACCGGGGGTAATCTTGGAATTTCTAATGGAAATACGTCCGGATACTCTTTGACTAACATCACATCTTCTATGTTCATATCCATCTTGGTCTCCACGTTAGCCAATGATAAAAATTCATGAGTTCCCTCTCTCAGTGATACTCCGAGTTGGTTTGCAGCCAAATACCGAACGACTCCAGGTTCGGGGAAAAGAACCAATTTTCGAGCGTAATCCAAACTACATAATTATATGTCATCCAATCCATGCCGAGAATGATCTCGAGTGATTGTAGGGGTAGACAGATTAAATTGACCAAGGAATCTCTATTCTGTATCATTACAGTACAGTGTAAACATGCAGAGTTTACAGTCAAAGTCTTAGTAGGTGTAGAAACAACCAAATCAAAAGGCAAAGCAGACACATACAACTTCAAACAATGCACACAATCTATAGCAATGAAAGAATGGGTTGCCCCCGAATCAAAAAGTGCAGTTAGTGTGTTACCTGCAATCTCACAATCCTGCTGGATTAAATTTTGGGCTTGTCTTCCAGCTTCAGCACCCATGTGATAAACGCGGCCTCTAGCAGTAGGACGAGTTGCCCTAGTCGCGTTCACAGTTGGCTCCACCTTCGGAACCCGGCAATCCCTCGCCACGTGTCCTGGCTTGTGGCAGTTGAAGCACATCAAATCCCTCGCAGTACAAGCAGTTGCAATATGTCATTCCTTCCCACATCGATAACATCGGACTCCTTGTCCCAATTGCCGTCCAAAAGTCTGATTTCCCGACCGATTCTGGCCTTTCTTGTTGTTTTGTGGCCGGTTATATGGCTTGGCAACTTGCTTCCCTTTATTGTTCTGATTATGTATCCGACTAGGCCCTCCAGAGTTAAAGTTCCCTCCTCTATTGGCCCTCTTGTTCTTCATCTCTTCAACCTCTCTATACTTTTCCACTAGCACTTGGAAACGTTGAATTCCCAAGGGTAGGACCGAATCTTGGATCTCATACTTCAGTCCATTCTGAAAGCGATGACACATAAACTGTTCATCAACTTCTTCCCGGAAGAATCTGAAATGTCTGGACAACGACTCAAACTTAGCTGCGTATTCTCCTACTGTCATATTCCCCTGGTGCAATTTCAGAAAATCATCACCCAACATGGTCCTAGTACTCATCGGGAAGTACTTGTCCAAAAACTTCTTCTTGAACGACTCCCAGGTCACTTCCTCTTGAGCTGACCCCATCAGTAATCGTGTACTTCTCCACCAATACTCTGCATCCCCTATCAGCAGGTACGTGGCATAATTGACTTTCACCGCTGCCCGACAGTTAATCATCTCGAAGATTTTATCCATCTCTAGGATCCACTGGTCCACTCTTTCTGGACCCTCATCACCCTTGAACTTGGGAGGATTATGGCAACCAAAATCCTCTAGTCCTCTACGTTCAGCAGCGCGAATCTCTCTTTCTCTCTTCTCCAGATTGCGTTGAGTCTTGGCAGCCGTCTGTGCAGCAATAGACGCATCCATGTTGTTCATTGCTTCAGCCATCCTATCTTCCCGGCTGACATTTGCTCTTGTGGTGTTGTCTCTTCATGGAGGCATTGTTTCCTACAAAACCATCATCACTTCAGTCACACCACAACTTACACAAGACTTGACACTTTAACTAGCTCTTATGCATGATCAGCTAATAACTGAAAACAAATACTTTAAATCAGAGCTTTATCCCAAAACTTTAACCAAATACTCTGATACCACAATTGTAACACCCCGAGTTTAAAACACAGCGCGGATGTATTTTTTTTAATTTTTAATATCAATATTAAAAATGATTTTCCAGATTTAATTTGAAAGGAATTAAAAATAAAGTTTCCGTAAATCAATAAGTACTCAATTTCTGGAAATTTAATAATAACATTAAGGCATTTTTAAAATGTTAACAATGTCATAACATCCTCAAAATACAATATCAGAGTGCGGAATAAGTAGTACAAATATTTCCAAAATAAACAAAATACATTTCCAGCTCAATCCTATACATCAAGTCTAACTGATCATACGCTAAAGCTACAGTAGCACGGATTTCCTCCGCATCCCAAGCAAGTCTCATCCGAATTTGCCGCTCGCCTCGACGTAACCTCCTCCTCCTCCTCATCTTACAGAGAGGGGTCGGTCTCCTCAGAAGTTAGATCAATGTATAGCCTCGGCCGCTTCGGCGGTGCCGGAATCTCATAACAATCATCGGAGATCCTAGACGGACCCGGAATCTCAGCTGCTACTGGCTTCGGCTCATCATTCTTCCCTTCTGCCTCGGACTCATGTACATCTCCTCCAATCACCGGGTTGGGAGTCACCACTCCTACGGTAGCCTCCGTCTCAACCCCTCTAACTGACTCCTCAGCATCATCGAAAATTCCGGGCGCCTCCAATTCCAGACGGGAAGGCACAGGAAAATCTATACTCGCATGAGTGCGCTCCAAGAAATCCTCTACGCCATCGGTCCTGCTCGTCCTCTCCAACCACCCCGTGTAAGTCGCCCTGCTTGAGATAGGGTCATATACCCAAGCAGTACGCGAATAGCGATCAAGGAAGTCTAACGACGTTTCCGTCGTCCGGGTACCCACGGGTGGCATGGGTTTGGGGGGAATCTGAGGGCAAAGCCCAATTTCCACAATATAATGGCAAGGGTCACCGACCGAAATTAACAGATAATCACATAACATATATTTCACAGCAACAATTATATCCATGGTATAACATATGATGATGAGGAAAACAATAATGCTCATTTGAAAATTAATGACATATATGCCTTTTCAAAAACAGCAGCCAATTATTATGAAATATGTGATAAGTACAAACAACACCTCAGCAAATCACAATCATTAAATCAGAAATTCAGATTCTGCACAGTACTCACACATATTCAATTCCCAACCATTCATCATATAATCAATCGTGACCCACCGGTCAAACCCTCAATGCAATATGTATATACTCATGTATACAATTTTCTTGGAATCACCAAGGTGTAGTCGCTCAACAGACGAGCACAATATGTTTGACTTTAACGGCCCTCAAGACCAAGGTGCAATCGCTCAACAGATCAGCACCTAGTGCAGTCGCTCAACAGACCAGCACTCGTGCAGTCGCTCAACAGACCAGCATGTTTGACATATACCAAGGTACAATCGCTCAACAGATCAGTACCTAGTGCAGTCGCTCAACAGACAAGCACTCGTGCAATCGCTCAACAGATCAGCACGTGGCTGCGTATTTCAGGGTACAGACGTTCAACAGTCCAGTACCAGTGCAGTCGCTCAACAGACCAACACCTATATACCAAAGTACAATCGCTCGACAGATCAGTACTTAGTGCAGTCGCTCAACAGACCAGCACTCGTGCAATCGCTCAACAGATCAGCACGTGGTTACGCATTACTCTGTGGCCCATCGCGGGTACCACTTGACTATGCAATGCATGAATATGCAGTGTTTCACTTCTCTGGAAACAGTATGTAAAAACAGAAAATTCATGCCTTTCCATCATGTTTAAAATATCTCAGCACAGTCAGAATTATCATCATCACAAACATGACTAAACAGCCAAGTATTCATTAACATTTTGAAATGTTTTCCCAAACTCTTAAAATTCAAATACAGTGTTTAAAACTGGGATTTCTGGAATTTTACGAATCTGTATTCGAATACAGCTTCTCTGTATTCGAATAAAGAAGCCAAAACAGTACACTCTGTATTCGAATACAGCCCTATGGTATTCGAATACAGAGGCAGTCTCAGTGCACAAAACCACATCTTTCACTACATCAGTAAAGTGTCAAAAACTTCATCACCACCACTTCAAAATATCACCAAAAGTTCCATTTTAATTCACCACAACATTCCCAATATTCCCCAAACACTCAGGGTTTACAAAACACTCTTGAAAACTTGGAATTCTTGAAAACTCGAATCTGTATTCGTATACAGACCCCTGGTATTCGAATACAGAAGCATGAAACTGCAATTTTAACATTCTGTATTCGAATACAGCATGCCTGTAGTCGAATACAGAAGACCAAACCTTGAAAAATTCAGCATTTTCTCCCAGGTCATTAAAGGTTTTCAAAACATCATCCTCTCCTCTTCAAAAATATTTCAAGGACTCCATTTAAAATCACTTTAACCCTTCTTAAGGTTTTCCAACACTTTAAAATGCATATCACAGTGTTTAAAACTTGATTTTCTGGAATACACGAATCTGTATTCGAATACAGCTTCCTTGTATTCGAATACAGAAGCTAAAAACTGAGCTTCTGGAAAAACACGAATCTGTATTCGAATACAGATCCATTGTATTCGAATACAGAAGTTGAAACTAGTGAAAATTCTCATTATGTATTCGAATACAGCATGCCTGTAGTCGAATACAGATGCGAATACAGTGTTAAAATCCCACTTCTGTATTCGAATACGACATGGTCATAGTCGAATACATATGCTAAGTCAGAAGCAAAAATCCTACCTCTGTATTCGAATACAGGGGCTCATATTCGAATACAAGTTTGAAAACTTAAGTAAAACAGAAACTTGGCAGGTTGTATTCGAATACACACATGTTGTATTCGAATACACCTTCGAAAACCAGTGAAATTTTCCTAAGACTTCAACCCTTTTCAAACTGTTTTCTTTTAAAAACAAACAACCAAACATCAAAACAGATTCAACACTTTTTCCAGACAATACTTTCCTCATTAAAAATCCCTTTTCTTTTTATATCATCAACATCATCAGAATCACTCAAAACAGAAACAGAATCAGAATCATCAACACCAAATCATCCAGACTTTCAAACCATCAGAACATCATACAACATTTCAGCTTTCTCAATATCAGAACAACATGCAAGCATTTCAGCTTTCACAACACATCAGAACAATATGCAAGCATTTCAGCTTTCACAACACATCAGAATAATATGCAAGCATCACAGAGCAGCAAAACACAAACAGAATGCATTTGTGCATTTCAAAACCATTTTCAAAACAGTTTTATGAACATGTATTTTAATCATGTTTAAAATAACATACAAGACATTTTCCACTTTCCCACATAAACAGCACAACTTTAGTGCATTCAGCCCAAACAACAATCATCACAAAGCTTTTAAAACATCAAAAAATGCACTTTTCATTTCTTTCAAGTAACAGGCAAACCAGTTTTCAAAACAGTAATGAAAACACTAGTAATGCCATGAAAGTTATGCACTTACAGCCCTAATGCAACTAGAAAATGCCATGAAAGTTATGCACTTAGGTGCCCTTACCCTTGTTGCGTGTTATGCTATTCCTCTCGTTCCTGCTGTCGTTTCCGTTTTCGCGCCAAAAACCGGTGAAACTGCAGCTTGCGTTTGCTGCTACGAAACTGGGTTCTTTAGCTGTGTAATGGTATGGGGAATAACTTTTGTACTGGGGTTTTGGTGTTTTGGTGCTTGGATGTTCAAGTAATGGCACTTTGAGGAGTTCCCTCTTTTTTTTTTCTTTGTAGTCGTGACTGGAAATGGGGAAGGCAGAAACAACAAACAGAATGGGAGGGAAAGGGGTACTGTTACATGCAGCACTATTACATGCAGTATGGGCAGTGAGGAAGGAGGGATGGTGTTCTGATTTCACCATCATTCTCACTCCTATTTATAGGCTTTTGTGGTGCCACCTCACCCAAAAATAATGTTAAAATAATATTGGATCCTTCAGCACTTAATTGTTTTGCAATTAGCCACTCATCTTCAATTAACTGCCCGATTAATTTAGTTACTCGTAATTAAATTAATTTAATCTTCATCCAATAATTTTAATTCATCCTCCAAAATAAATATTTATATATATATATATATATATATTTTCTCAAAACATACATATATTAAATATTTTACAAATGTCTCCAATACACTTAAAATTAATTCCATAATTTTAATTAAAATTTAAGGGTCTTACAGGAAGCATTGAAAACCCTAATTGAGAAAGTTGCATATTTGGTTAAAAAGGATAAGGAAAAGCAACTTCCAAAGGGTCAACGGGAAATACAATTAGACAGTGAAAATGAAAGTTGCAACATTGGTCATAAAAGTCTCCCAAAGGTAATTAATTACTTAACGAAATAAGAAATTCATTCAACCTAATTGTTTCACATACTTATGTATTAACCATTGATTTACGGTGTTTCATCTTGCGTGCTATACTTTTCTTCCCCTACTCATCGCATGGTTGGAAAAGGAACATTGTACAATACATTGGGAGAAGTATTATACAATAATCTCATCCCTACTGGCCATGTTAAAGTGCCAGTTATGATAGCTTTAGAACCACTTGCACCGTTGCCTATCCCCGACAACGACGGAGATACGAAGTTTTTGGGAGAAGCAATAGGTAGTTATGTGGCATGGCCGAAAAATATTGTTGGCATAGAGAAGGTATGTTTTAATTGCTATGTATGTTTAGTTGTATGATTATGTTTAATTGCTGATTTTTCCACTTTTAATTTCACATTTATTTAGATTCTTGCTAAAGGGAATGATAAGATTCCTTGCAACAAGTCTGTCACGTCACAGAAAAGGTTTTACATATATATCAATTTTATACGAAATGATTAGCTTACTATAATAACTAACAAACTGATCAACCTTATTTTTCTTCCAGATTTAACCAAAAAATAAACCTGCCGCACTGCAGATGCAATTTCGTGTTAAAAATAAATCGTCCAAAATTCAAAAATTAGATCTTGGAAAATTAGTTGCTGCTCCTAAAATAAGTCATTCACGCATTTCTCGAATTGGGTCGTGTCTTGACATAACAAAAAAAATGAATATGGAGAGCAATGATACACATATCAAAAGCATGGATATAGATATTTTTCATAGATGAGTATGAAGATTTACTTGGTAAAGAGCACATATATGAACTTCTCAACCATAAAGAGCTGAGTGCTACTGTTATCAGCATATATATTAAGTACTATAAATACTTTGATTAAGATAAAAATTACTTTTTAATTGCATCAGTGCCACATTTATTGATAATTAATCTAATTTTATATTTTCATTGAAGGTTTTTGTATGAAAAGTTGGTGTGCATGCGCAATTTGACAAGTAGATTTTCATTCTTATCTCCTCATAAGCTATCCATGTTTAAGCTCGATCCAGTTAACGTAAAAAAGTATGTTGTTGATATACTTTTAGAAAATAAAGAGAGGGATAAGTTGTTTCTGGCACCATATAATTCAGGGTAATTAGATACTTTATCTATATCTTTTTTTATTTATGATACTTTATGAGTTGTGTAAACAAATTTGCCAACCAAATTTTTGTTGTTGTAGGCAACATTGGGTGTTGTTTGCCATCAATGCCACCTCTGAAATTATATTATTTAGACCCATTGCACGGTCATTATAACAATCACTTGGATATAAAGAATGTCTTCGACACATAAGTAATATTCATTTATTTCTTACATATATAAATAATGTGTTTGGTCATTGAATAATAATCACATTTATTTGATAGTGCTTTGCAAATTTTCCACGCTCAGAGGGGTGCTTCATTGTCGAAGAATAAGTCAAACAACATCTCATGGCTTCCAATAAAGGTTTGAAATTTTTGTTATAGAACTTAATTATATACCTTTA
Source organism: Cicer cuneatum (assembly GCA_037974295.1). Taxonomy (NCBI): domain Eukaryota; kingdom Viridiplantae; phylum Streptophyta; class Magnoliopsida; order Fabales; family Fabaceae; genus Cicer; species Cicer cuneatum. The sequence continues at coordinate 77,979,454 of JBBPBO010000005.1, forward strand.
AATTTTCATTTACAATCATTGCATAAATAGTTATTGGCGTACATGTTTTATTTTATAGTATTCGCATCAAACTAACAACATAGAATGTGGATACTATATATTGAGATTCATGAAGGAGATTGTTGATATGAATCAAAATATAATTCCAAAACCGGTACGTTATTTTCATTATATTTTGATTTACATAATAAACTATATATATATATATATGATTCTAACTTATTTATGTTCAAATATTATATCGCATAATATTTTGACAACTTCAATACAACATACTCTCAAAGTGATCTCATTGAAATAAAAGAAGACTGGTGTCAGTTTGTGCTCCAACTGAAAGTTATATAATTTGTTAATAGGTGCGTTTCACATTGCTGGAAATTGTAATTTATTATTGTATATTTTGGTGTGAACTGATCGTTATTCTAATTAGTTTATTTTATTTTTTGTTACAGTAGGGTAAATAAAGAAATTGCTGGAGAAATTGCTATTGGACTGACATGATATTTGTACTGTGAATATGTAATTGATATTGTGAATATGTTGCTACTATTATCAATTTGTAATTTGTTGCTGTGAATATATATGTAATTGATATTGTTGATATTTGTTGCTGTGAATATGAAATTGATGTTGTGAATTTTGATAAGAATATGAATTTTGATATTGTGAATATGAAATAGATATTTGTTGCTGAATTTAATGTTGATAAGAATATGAATGTGATATTTGATGTTGATAATAATGTCATAAAAAAGACAAGGCTTTGTAAAAAAATGCCATAAATTGAAATCTCATCCTTTTACAGCGTTTTTTTAAACGTTTCACAGCGCTGTAAAACTAGTATAAGAAGTGCGTTATATATGAACATATTATAGCGCTTTTTTGAAATAACGCTGTAAAACTATTATAAGAAGTGCGCTATATATGAACATATTACAATGCTTTTTTGAAAAACGATGTAAAACTATTATAAGAAGTGCACTATATATATATATGTACATATTACAACGTTTTTTTTTATTTTCAATAGCGCTGTTGTATCTTTTAACAGAACTAGATACTACAACGCTTAAAAACACTGTAAAATGCTTAAAAGAAACTCTTTAAAATGATATTTTTGGCATAGTGAAATATATATTTCTCTTGATGAAATTCATTGAAATATGTATAAGATTCATTAGAATATATATTTAAGTATAAATATAGTAACAAAATCATTCCATCAGTTCACATACATCACATCAAGAACAAACAAACTGCCACAACAAAAATTTAGACCCTTCATAAAAGATTTTTATGTGTTATTTTCCAATGTTACTAATTGAAATACCAGACATTAATCCATTCCAACAATAAGTGCGCTCTCTTTCCCACAAGTAGAGTTCTTAGAAGCCATAGACCTATTAATTACAATATTTTTTTCATTTACTGAAGCAAATTGTCATTGCAATTGTAATTAGAGATGGAAATAGGTTAGGCCGTCTGTCAGGGACCTATGGTCTGGCCTACTTATGGTCTGGTCTAGCCTGTTTAATAAGAAGGCTAGGTTCAGACTATTTTTAAAGCCTATTTATTTAAATAGGTCATGCTTATAAAAAAGACTATTATGGCTGACAGGCCGGCCTATATATATATATTTTTTATTATTTATCAATGTTATTTTTTATTATTATTATTTATTAATATTATTGTTTCCTATTTTTTAAAAAATATTATATATTATTATTATTTGTTAATATTATTTTTTATTATTATTTATTTAGAGATTTTTAAAAAAATAATATTTTGGTTTGTAATACTTTATGATTTGTATTTCAGATATTTGTAAATTTTTTAAATTTAATCACAACGATAGCGATTATTTATCGATATATTTTTGTTAAAGTGCGGGTAATGGGTACGGACACTTAAGTACCCAAAGGACAAGGGTACATGTATTAAAGTTGATACCCACGAAGGTACGAGACATGAGTATTTTTTTAAACTGCGGGTATGGGGACGAGTATTATATTACCCTATCCAAACCAATTGTAGGTATGGGAATGAATACTATATTACCCTATTCAAACCCTACCCATTGTCATTCTTAGTAGCCGTTGCATATTCTCCCTGTTTTTTTCAAGTTCAATCGTTCATATTATTATTTAATATTATACAGTCAACTATGTAACTTACCACCAATTGTCACTCTCCATTCTTTCCAATTTCTGTCTAGGTTGCACACTGCATTTAGAGGTATGTAAGCAGCATTATTTTTTTAAAAAAACAAATACTATTTATTTGTTACTTTTATATATATTATTAGTATATAAAGCTTAGAAACTCTAATTGTTGTTTGTTTATAATTATAATCGACTAAAGGAAGCAGTTCAAACAAAAGTCTTATTGAATCGGTTCAAGACAGTTATTATATTAGATTTAATTATAATTTTATTAGTTTTCCTTGTATATAAATGTCTAGTTTAGCCTATTTAAAAAAATGTAAAACATAACATTTAAATGTTTCAATGTGAATAAAGCTTTTAAATAGGCTTTTAAGTCAGACCAGACTTTTAAAAAGGTCAAGCTAGGTAAAAAAAAAGCATATGATAGGCCGTAGGCCAGACTTAGGCCTAAAAAATTAATCGTAGGTCAGGCTCATGCCTTTAAAAGCCTGGTCTGGCCTGACCTATTCCCATCCCTAATTGCAATAGAGCCAAATTGTGTAGGCATGACAATTAAACTCGAACTGCCCCAGACCCACCCTGCATTTAACGGAGAAAAACCGTTATTGATGGATGCAAGTGCGGGTACGGATTTTTCCCGTTTTTTAATTTTACGGGCGGGTGTGGGGGTGGATTTCGTCAAATCCGCCCGGTACCCACATCCACCCGACATAAATGCAATTACTTAAATACAATTATATCTCTTAAAATAGTAACAAAACCCTGATTTTGTCAATCTTCTTTCTTTTTTCTTGCTGCCGCCTACAACCGTCCACCTCCACCCTCAATTATATCTCTTAAAATAGTAACAAAACCCTGATTTTTTATGCTATAAATTAATAAATTTCAATTTTTGGAGTGGAGGTGGGGATGGGGCGGGGAAATCCGTCCCCCTTAGGTGTGGGGTGGATGTTAAAAAGTCACCTTCGACGGATGCTGAGGGTAGGGGCAATATTGAAGTTACGGATGCAGGATTGGTAATGCTTAAAACCGTCTCATCCCCGCCGTGTTGTGATCCCTAAAACTGTGATGAGCTTCTTTGGAACCACTCAACCTCTGGTCAATAAACATACTGGACAGATCATCCCATGGGCTAAGCTAATATGGAACTTTTTTATCCTTTCCAATTTTAAAACATGTCTTATTGATTAAAAATCACATTTTAATATATTAAAATAAATTCATTATAAACAACAAATCAAATATATTCTTAATTGCTCAAAAGATCTCAATTATAGTTATTTTGTTTTTTATTTTTATTGTAGTTTTCTTGTTTAAATAAAAAATTTGACTTATTATTTTTTCTAAAAAAAGTAAGGGTAAATAATCTAGAATGTCCTTAACTTTTTATTTTTATGAAAAATTAAAAAGAGCATATAAAACTAAGTGCCAAGAGACATATTTTTTCCTTTTATAACATTTTATTGACATATCCTAATTTGTGACTTAGAACAAAGCTTTTATTCAATTTTTGTCACATACATGAAGGATCAACTATATATAATCATAACTGCTGGTACAAGGCACTTATTTAATATGTGAGCATATAACATAGATAATAACTCCACGCCGAATGAACTATAAGCTATTAAGATTAATCATTATTCAAGTGCTAAATTTAGAGGTGCCCCAGCTTCAAACGTCACGAAGGATCAACGATATGATTGAATTAGTTTTTTTTTGAGAAAATTTTTGTACCAATGAGCAGAAAGTTTGGGGTACCTTTTTAATCCATCTTTGTAATCAACAAAGTATAATCCAAACCGAATGGTGAACCCATCACTCCATTCGAAATTGTCCAAAAGTGACCAAGCAAAATATCCCTTAATATTTGCGCCAGCCCTATATTTTTTTATATCAAACATCAAGAAATAAAAATTCATAAATTAAGAGCATATGATAAACAATAAATTTATCATTAGTTTATAAAAATTAGACAAAAATGTAGATATAATTGATATTTGAAACAAAATGAGTATCCAATACTTTCTTGTTTCAATAATTGGAAGAGGGTTTTTTAAGAAAAAAGTTTGCATCCTGATTTGGAATCTTGTAAGTTGGTCGATTTGAGAATTGTGAAAATAAGTTTCTTTTTGGCAAACTATTTTTTTTTTTCATTTATTTGGTTGATCATGTTATTAAGTGGCGAAATTTTGTTGGGAATAGTGGTGTTCATTGCCACCCTAAAGTTTTAACAATTTTTTTTATAACCAATAAATATAATTATAAAAAAATATAATAAAAAATAAATACTACATCTTTCGATCTAAATTATATTTGTATGTTGTGAATTTCGTTAAAGATATAAAATTCAAATCAATAATTTGATGGGCTTAAAAATTTAATGGAAATCAATTAATTTTTTTAGTGTTTTAGTCCAAACTAAACTTAATCACACAAATTCAACCTCTATTGATTAGGATATAGTTTCATACCATTAAAATTCATACACCGATGTCTGAACATAACTGTTATATTTTATTTCACACTAATTAAGGTTATCTTCACAAAATATGTGGTATTTAAATATCTTTTTAATAATTTATATATTATTTTTATCAATGTAGTTCATTTACTCGTGTCATAAAAAAAGTTTATGCAATTTTTTTAATGGTATAAAAAATTTACCTTTTTAATTTGAAAAAAATTGGATTATATAAAATAAGTGTCTTAATTTTTAAAAATGTCAACTCAATTAAATTGAACTAAATCAACAAGTTTTTCATCGATTCGATTAGACATTTGTGAGAAAAATAGTAAAAGTTCATCCAAACTAGTGTTCATATTTTTTCCTTTTCAAAATAGCGAACTGAATCGATATGTTATACTTATAACTCTATTTATCTCAAATTGGTGCAACTTCTCAAACTAATTCTCTCTTCTTCTACAATTGTGTTTGCAAATTTTGTGTATGTGAAAAATTACATCTCAAAATTTTAATATATAATAAAATATTATGTTTAATATATTAATTAAACTTTTAACAATTCGACCCTCTAAAAAATTTTGTTCAAGCTCCTCCTCCACTGTGTTATCCTCAAAGTTTGTATATTTATATAAAAGTGCATATCACATGACATAAAAACTATATTTTTTATGTGTACTTTAGCTTCAAATTTCAACTATGTATTAACTTTGAGCAACTTGTGCTTTTATGTGTTGTTTATTTTATCACAAATAAATTGGTTTGTCTTTGAAAAAAAGGTTTATTATCTGATTACTCGACCTAAATCAAAACATACTTTATGAGGTTAATTTAGTTTAGATTTGACTGAAAATTATTGAAGTTTTAATTTGTCTCACCCATATAGACAAATTTTGATATGGTCAAATAATTGATTTTGGTCAAATCCAATCAAACGAGACCCATGAACACACCAATATATGTATTCATATACACCCTTAAAATCTAAAAAAGTTACTTACTTTATTGCAGATTTTAAGTAGTAGAAATGACGATAATAATAATCAATTCTGTAAGTATCTAAAAGGGCTTCTTCCACTGGAAGTGTTGCATCGTTGAATTCACTCATACCTGTACATTAAATGAGGTATATAGTATAAAAATGTCATGCTCATTCTTTCAAAATTAAGCATGTAGGTTTAATATAAATTCAAAAAAATTAATATGATTGTGTATTTACCATTTTCGTTTATGTAAACCACAGGATTCTTGTATTTCTCCTTGATGTATAACAAAAGATCTCGAAGTCCAATTGGATAAACATATAACCAAAATGAAGCAGCCTGACATAATTATAAATATTTATCATTTATTTTATCACATGAATTTAAATTGTAACATCTAAATTTAATTAAAAGAAAAATAAAATTAATGACAAACATTATAAACAAACAAATTTTCTGGTCATCATCTTTTAGTGATAAAATTAGAGACGTATTTCACAATTTTTTCTCTAATTTTCTATCATTAATTTAATTTTGTTTCTTAAAGGTATTTTATAGGGTGTCGGACACTTACCCTTTGTCCTATGGGTATCCCATTTTTCTCAACTGCAATTGTGAAAGAAAAAAGAAGACAGAAGATTATCAAATTCAATGAATTTATGATAATATTTATGAACTAATATGTAAAATATACAAGTGCCCTTACATGAAGTATTGGTCATAGGATCTGTTGTATAACTAGGTTTGGCAGAGCCTTGTGGATGGGCATCATTAATATAAGAAGAAGAATAATAGTTTAAGCCAATAAAATCAAATGAACCACTGACTAGCCTTGATTCCTGTTTAGTGAATTTAGGCAATCGCCTTCCCACAATCGCTTGCATGCTTTCAGGATATTTTCCAATTGTTAGTGGTTCCATAAACCTAAAACCAATCAAACAAATTAAAAATTAACTATCAACTTATTATCCATTCCATACTCCTTATTTGGGGTTGAGCACTATGCCCAACGAAACTAAGGTATCGTACATACATTTCATAGTTTTAGTGTACAAACTATACAAACTTATAAGATTATAAGATTATGATTAATTAACTATACAAACTTGTTACACTAAGAATGTAAATAAATTAAAATAATAATTAATTACCATCCAAATTTGAAGTCAAGTGCTCTCTTAGCAGCCTTTTGATCTGGTATGCTATTGTCTTCGAGTGGTAAGAACCAACTAGATACCAACGTTATGCCTATCTTGCCCCTTTGAAGTGGCTGCACATATACAGTATATATGTAACTTTAAAATAAGAACTATTTAAATAATAATAATAATTATTATTATTAAATAAGAACTATTTAAATTATTAATAATAATAATAATAATAATAATAATAATAATAATTTCTCCGTTTTATAATAATTGTTGTATTTGTAAAAATAATTTGTCTTAAAATTAATTATTGTCATTTTTATTTTTTTAAAGTAGTTTTAATTAATATTTTTTCAATTGTATCCTTAATTGATACAATATGTATCTCAACTTACATTTATGATAATAAAAATACATCAGTAATTAATAAACATAATAGAATAAAATAATTATTCTCTTTGTTAATTTTATTTAACATGTTTCTTAATATATGTGAAATCATCAAATACAATAGTTATTATATGATAGAGAAAATAATAATAATTTCAACAAGGGTGTAAGGAGAAATTAACCAGTGCTTTAGGTTAATTTAATAACATGAGGTGAAAGGGTTAAAGGATATTCAAATGAGAATTCAATTTGAATGTAAGTTATTTATCTTTAAATTTTGAGACACATTCTTAAACGTAAGATCATTTAATAATAAAAGGTACTAGTAAATATCAAGATGAGAAACTTCCTGTCAAAGAAAAAAAAAATGAGAAACTTATTTATACATTGACATAGATATAAATTTGGTTGATCATAAAAATAATATATGTAGACGTTGAAAGCTTATTTTTTTTTTTACAAAAATTTAAATTAACACAAGGTTTATTCAAAAGATAGTTTTTGAATTATTAATTAATATTTTAATGGAAATGATAATAATAACCCTCCTTTTTACGTATGTCCAAATTTATGATATTATTTTATAATTTGATTTTTTCAAAATGGTTCATAAAATCTCAAAACAAATTTAGTAGAAATGGTTTTATGTTGAGAATAAATAAAATAACCTCATACTTAGTCCTATACACATGTACAGCTTTTGCATGAGCAAGAATTTGATTGTGTGCAACTATATAAGACTCTGTGCCAGAATCACCACCAAGACATCCTTCATTTATCGAACATCGACCTGGTGCTCCAATTCCTGTTGCATAACCACTATTGCTAAAATACCATGGCTCGTTTAGAGTAGTCCAATACTTTACTCTATCTCCAAACTCCTTGAAACAAAGATTGACATAATCTCCAAAATCATCTCTGAAACATTAATATGTAGGAAGTTCAACAAATCATTGTTATTGATGCATTGAACTTGCTACACTAGTAAAAGGACATTTGAAATACTCACATAATACTAGAGTTTAAGAAACCGCCATATTCGTCTTTTAAAGTTTGAGGAGATCCCAATGAAAAAGAGTTACAAAGGGTTGTATATCTGTCATTTTATTAACATTAAATAATATATTTTAACAAACAACTACTAATTAATAATTTAAATTAACATGATAAAGTATAAAATGTAAAAAATAATTTGGACATTGTATTTTGAATGGTACCATGAGCCAATAGTTCATTGATGAGGTTGTTGTAATAATTTATTCCTTCGCGATTTATGCCTCTGCTCAACTTTCCCTCTATTTGTACAAAGTAATAAATAAAAAAAACAAGGATGTTAAAATGCATCCAACTAGATAATATTATGTTAAACATGATTATCGATAACCGTTTAACTTACTTGGGAGTATTCTTGGCCAAGCGATTGAGAATCGGTACGAATCCATATTCATATTTTTCATAATTGCAACATCTTCCTATAATAATATATGCATAACAGTTATTTCATTTTGTTATAATAGATCCTAGAACTTTTTTTCTAAAGTATCTATGTGGAGATAAAGCAATTGAATACACATTAAAAAAAAGCATAAATAAAATAGTACTAAAACTAACCTATTTTTTGAAATGACATTATATAACAACATATCAACAACGAATTACAATATTTTTAAAAAAATTCTATCTAAATTTAACTTTTTTTATTTTAATGACTCAATTTATTAATCATAAAAAATAATTTAGATAATAAATTTATTTATTTTATTAAAATTGTATAAATTAAATGTGATCAACTATCTTAATGTGCATAATTTAATCTATTTTATGTTTTTGTTTGTAATCCATTATAAAGAGAACAATATCTTCATCCTATATTAAATGTTACTTTAAGTTTATTTCACAAGCATTAACAAAAAATTACAAATAAATTAAAAATTGTAATAATTTTATTAAATTTAAGAGTAATATGCATACTATTAATTGGAGCATTGAATTTAAATAAAATAAATAATATAATGTTAAAAAAATAACTAAACACTTATTTTAATACATTACATTTTTCTTTTACTATACTCATGTTAATATTGGATCAGGACTACCTTGTAGCGGTGATATTGGTCAACAGTAATATCTCCATTGCTTCCATCCGTTATTTTTTCTGTATTATAAATCACTCACTTACACAAATATACAAGTATAAAATACTAAATTTGAACCCCTTATTGTTTAGCTATAAATGTAATTAAAGACTATTATATGTAAAGATTATTGGCTAATCTTTATATGTGGAAATATTAGCCTTGTAAATTTTTTAAGTTGGAATTTGAACAATGTCTTTTTAAATTACAAAGTTAAAATCTTATTATTCAACTAATACGTCATAAACGCTTTGTATTTTTTTATTTTAAAAGAAGGATCTTTGTTCTTTTTTATAAGTTTAATAGCAGTTTTAGTCTGATATTTTTACTAGTTTATTATTTTACTAGTCCGATATTTTAATTTAATTTAATTTATGTTTTTTATTTGTTATATGCTTTATACCGGTGCATGAATGGGATAATAGTGCAAAAAGCATGCAACTTATATAGGTGGCATTTTGTGAAATGTAAACTGGTTTATTTGCCTTCTTTGGCATAGTGTTAATTTATTAACTAGAGAGCAAGACACTCGTGATGATAATAAAAATATTCCGTTTGTATATATGCAGCATGCCAATTCCACATGGTTATTACATTTGTGCACTATTCCAAATATGTCACGTTCTTTCGTTTAATAAAATCTTTTTTTCTTTGCTTGAGAAAAGGGGTACATTAAATTTGCCTCTATTTCAAAAATACGAGTTGTATTTGTCTTGTTTGAGATGATAAAGATTAATAAAAAAAATATAGAGATGCATTTAATAAAAAATTAAAACGAATTTATAATCTTTATACTATATATAATCAATAAATAAATAAATTCTTCATATACTTTTTTTTTATACAAAACTTCATACAATCATACACTCTCCTAAATGTGCTTAAATTGATTAATATGCGTTTATAGTTTTAAACAAAGCAAACAATTCTGCAAATGTGTTAAATTAGTTTTCACACCCCTTAACTCTTTGTTTTGGTTTCGTCCCTTCATATATTTCAAAAACTAAAAGTAATTTTTTAAAATAGAGATGTAAAATTTTATTACCTGTTTAACTAGAAATGGAAACTAGAAAAACAATATCCTCTTTTCTAATTTCTGATACGTAAAAGTTTCGGATTAATTGAGAAAGAAATAAACCTGGATGATTATGGGTGAAGGTATCCCAAATATTTGGTCCTCTACGGTTCACAGCACCTTCAAACTATAAGAAAATAAGTAAAGAAATATTTTCAGTTTTTCACTAATATACATTTTAAAAAAATCCTAAAATTCATATCTCAAATTTGTAAGGAATTATTTCATTTAATTTTTTTTATAAATATTTATAATAAGTTTATTACAAGGACTTTCCAGGTTACAAATAAAATTCATATATTCATTCTCACTTTTTAATATATATTTTCTATTTAAAATTACTTATTTCCACCAAAGAGCTTTTATTATAAATTAAAAGTTAATTCAAGGCACCATAATTAATATTGTTAGAATGACTGTGCTTCCAATAAAAATTAAGTTCACGCTTATATAAGACGTGGTTATATATATATATATATATATATATATATATATATATATTTCGTCCAACGTTTACTTCAGTTTAAATTTAAAAGGAGTTCTCATAAATTTCATTAAAAATACTTTTCGAAATTGATAGAACTCCATCGTTGTATAAATGTCTCTTCGTTATAAAATAAAATTATATATATATATATATATATATAAAAACAATTGGAAGAGCTTAATTTATATTCATATACTTGGTATGATGACGATCCCGCACCAAAAACGAAACCCTTAGGGAAACTGTATCGATCGAGGTCACTGAATTCAAGAAGAGGATCTGCATTTGTGAAAGCAAAAGTGAATGAGCTTACAACAACAAATAGAGCAATCATATTGGCCATAGTGATATAGCTTTTAAATATCATGTTTGTTTGTTCTACATTTTGTGTTGAGAGTGTATGCCTATTTATACACGAAGGAAGGAAGACTAAGCTAGGTTTTAATAATAAATGTACCGTGGATTATTTGTATTTTGTGGTCCTACTTATGTATAATAGAAGGATACTTGTGTTGTGGTTTTTATAAATAAATTGTGTCATCACTTTTAATCCCTAAATGATATCTCCTTCAAGCTGAGTTGTGCGACTCATCTCCTTCCTTCTTTTTCTGGTTTGTGATTGTGCTAGAAAATAGTGAAAATGTATTTTTCCCCTGTGAAAACAAAACATTTTGTAAGTTGAATACTACACCAAAATTAGGCTTTAACAATGTTTTTTTATACATTTAACAATACTTTTAAGCGCTATAGTATGTAGAGCTGTTAAAAAATAAGACAACGTTTTTTAAAATGTAAAAAGCGCTGTCACAGGTGATATTTTTGAAAAGCGTTGTCGCAGGTATAAATTTATAGCGCTTTTTGGATAAAAGCGCCGTTATAGCTGTCTCATTTGACAACGCTTTTCTAAAAAGTGTTGTCGTAGGTAGCATCTTAAAGCGTTTTTTTTTCTTCTTCTAAAAAGCGCTGTTGTAGGTATTTAATAGCACTTTTTCTAAAAAGCGCTGTCGTAGGTATTTCATAGAGTTTTGATAGCACTTTTTTAAGTAAAGCGATGTTGTAGATTTTATTTAATAGAAATTTAATAGTGTCTTAGATGTTATTTTAATGATAAAAGTGATGTCATATGTTAGCCATGTGACAACAATATTCAATTAAAAAACCACTGATATATTTCAGATACTAATTTTGTATAAACACATATAATGATGTTATTATCCTAGAAATCTTCCCTGTTCATTCAAATTCTATTGACAATTCAAAAAATAAATAATTAAACACAACTTCAATAAGAGAGCATAAATGTGATGTGCAACGATATTCTACTATACATTTATGATCAAACTCTATCATTATCTAACTATAAACCCAAAATATATGTCATCAACATCAAGACTCTCTCAATTTCCAGTAACATCAATTTTTCCAAGATCATCAACACAATAGCAATTTCATACTTTAACCCAATTGTAACAAAAAAATAAAATTAATTAATTAGAATAATTCTCAGTTCACACAAAAATTAATAATTCTCAGTTCGAGCACATAGTTACACCATTCTTCCTTGATTTCAGTTAGATCACTTTCAGAGTAACTTAACTTGGAGTTGTCAAAGTACTAAGTGCGATATAATATTTGAACATAAATAAGTTAGAATTAAATGTATATATATATATGGTTTATATATGAAAATCCAAATCTAATGAAAATAACGTACCATTTCTGGAATTATACACTACGCCAAAAATAGCCTTTTAAAGCGCTTTTTTTAAGTCCTTTACAATGCTTTTTAGCGTTGTAGTATCTAGTGCTGTTAAAAGATACAACAGCGTTATTGAAAATAAAAAAGCGATGTAGTAAGTATAAATATATAACACGCTTCTCTTAGAGATTTACAACGCTTTTTAAAAAAAAAAATGATGTACTAGGTCCATATATAGCGCGCTTCTTATACTAGTTTTACAACACTTTTTTGAAAAAAGCGCTGTAATAGGTACATATATATAGCGCACTTGTATTATCAACTAGTTTTACAGCGCTTTTTCAAAAAAGCGCTGTAAAAGTCTTAGAAAAGCGTAGTAAAACATTTAAATAAGCACTGTAAAAGGATGAGATTTCAATTTATGACATTTTAAAAAAAAAGCGTTGTCTTTAAGATGAGATTTCAATTTTTTTCCAAATTCAGATTTCATATTTCATATTCACAATATCAAAATTCATAATCTTATCAAAATTCACAATATCAATTTCATATTCACATCAACAAATATCAACAATATAAATTACAAATTCACAATACCAATTACATATATATTCACAACGTCAAATTACAAGTTCACGACAGTAGCAACAAATATAACAATATTGACAGTAGCAACATATTCACAATATTAATTACATATTCACAGAACAAATATTATGTTAGCTCAGTAGCAATTTCTCCAGCAATTTCTTTATTTACACTACTGTAACAAAAAATAAAATAAACTAATTAGAATAATGATCAGTTCACACCAAAATATAGAATAATAAATTGCAATTTTCAGCGATGTGAAACTCACCTATTAACAAATTATATAACTTTCAGTTCGAGCACAAACTGACCTCAGTCTTCTTTTATTTCTATGAGATCACTTTCAGAGTATGTAGAATTTACGTTGTCAAAATACTATGCTATATAATATTTGAACATAAATAAGTTATGATCAAATATATATATATATATATATATAGATTATATATGAAAATCAAAATATAATCAAAATAACGTACCGCTTCTGGAATTATATTTTGATTCATATCAACAATCTCCTTTATGAATCGCAATATATAGTATCTACAGTCTATGTTGTTAGTTTGACATGGACACTATAAAATAAAACATGTACGCCAATAAATAATTATGCATTGATTGTAATGACAATTTAAAGGCATATAATTAAGTTCTATAACAAAAATTTCAAACCTTTATTGGAAGCCATGTGATGTTGTTTGCCTTATGCTTTGATACTATAGCACCCCTTTCAGCGCACAAAATTTGCAAAGCACGACCAAATAAATGTGATTATTATTCAATGACCAAACACATTATTTATATATGTAAGAAATAAATGAATATTACTTATGTGTCGAAGATATTCTTTATATTCGGGTGATTGTTATAATGACCGTGCAATGGGTCTACATAATATATAATTTCAGAGGTGGCATTGATGGCAAACAACACCCAATATTGCCTACAACAACAAAAATATAGTTGGAAAATTTGGTTACACAACTTATAAAGTATCATAAATTAAAAAAGATATAGATAAAGTATCTAATTACCTTGAATTATATGGTGCCAGAAACAGTTTATCCTTCTCTTTATTTTCTAAAAGTATATCACCTACATACTTTTTTACATTAACTAGATCGAGCTTAAACATGGATAGCTTATGGGGAGATAAGAATGAAAATCTACTTGTCAATTTGTGCATGCACACAAACTTTTCATACAAAAACCTTCAATGAAAATATAAAATTAGATTAATTATCAATAAATGTGGCAATGATGCAATTAAAAAGTAATTTTTATCTTAAAAAAATATTTATATTATGTAATGTATATGCCGATGACAGTAGCACTCAGCTCATTATGATTGAGAAATTCATATATTTGCTTTTTACCAAGTAATTCTACATACTCATCTCTGAAAATACCTTTATCCATGCTTATGATATGCGTATCATTGCTTTCCATATTTATTTTTGTTGTTATGTCAAGTCACGACCCAAATCGAGAAAGGTGTGGATGACTTATTTTAGAAGCAGCAACTGATTTTCCATGATCCAGTTTTTGAATTTTGGAAGATTTATTTTTACCACGGACCTGCATCTGCGGTGCGGCGGGTTTATTTTTTGGTTGAATCTGGAAAAAATGAAGTTGATCAGTTTGTTAGTTATTATAGTAAGCTAATCATTTCGTATAAAATTGATGTATATGTCAAACCTTTTCCGGTGAAGTGACAGACTCGTTGCGAGGAATATTCTTATCATTCCCTTTAGCAAGAATCTAAATAAATGTGAAATTAACAGCAGAAAAATCAGCAATTAAACATAATCAATCATAATCATACAACTAAACATACATAATAATTAAACATATCTCCTCTATGCCAACAAGATTTTTCGGCCATGCCACGTAACTATCTATTGCTTCTCCCAAAAACTTCAAATCTCCGTCATTTTCGGGGATAGGCAACGGTGCAAGTGGTTCTAAAGCTATAATAGGTGACACTTTAACATGGCCAGTAGGGATGTGATTATTGTATAATACTTCTCATAAGGTATTGTACAATGTTCCTTTTCCAACCATGCGACGAGTAGGGGAAGACAAGTATAGCACACAAGATGAAACACCCTAAATCAATGGTTAATACATAAGTATGTGAAACAATTAGGTTGAATGAATTTCTTATTTTGTTAAGTAATTAATTACCTTCGGGAGACTTTTATGACCAATGTTGCAACTTCCATTTTCACTGTCTAATTGTATTTCACGTTGACCCTCTGGAAGTTGCTTTTCCTTATCCTTTTTAACCAAAAATGCAATTTGCTCAATTATGGTTTTCAGCGCTTCCAATACTTGCTCATTCGATGAATTTGTGCGCTTCTCATGTAAAAAATAAATTTTGAGAGTCACGCCAAATCCCTTACCCTCCTTACACGGCCAGAATATTCAGGAACATTGAATACCTTTCCAAGGATGTCCCTGCAACTAACTTGTTTATTCTCATCTTGATTTTTAGAACATTGTTCTAAATTTTCCTAAAATACATATAGTATTAAAAAGATAAGTTCAATATCATTTTTAAAAGATAATATTAAAAAATATTAAAGTGATAGTATACTTACACATTGTTGGATAACTTGTTGAAAATTTTCATTATCAATTATTCCATCTTAAATTTATTCACGCGAGCCTCTTTCTACAAGATATGACAACCCAATCGTTGATCGGATTTCATCTCTTGAAGCTATTCGTAAAGACATAAACAAAATATTAGTTAGAAACTATAGTTTATAATCTACCACAATGTATAAAAGTGATGTTTACTTACAATTTTTTGCTCTAAACGTGCATACCCCATACGCGGTTTTTTGTATGGATGCATTGGATTTTTTGCTCTCTCCCGATTTTTTGTACTTATACTCTATATATAAATAAATAATAATATCATTTGGGTAAAAAAAATACGATATGAATATGAATAAAACACGCATGCTAATAAATTAATATTACCACAAATGTGGGGTCTGCACGTTTAGCTATAGAAGCGCTCCACTCTTCATTTGATATGTAGTGTTTGTATATTTTTGGAGCTTCAGCATTCAAATTTCTATCACGATCTCTTAAGTAGCAATTTGACAAATGAGATCTAAATCCTCTATTTATTTTTCCAGCAACTCTAAGCACATAAGTTTTTCGCACATCTTCAACGTTAAAAGCTGACTGCAAACCAAATAAAGAAAGAGTTTGAATAAAAGTATTTCAATGGAAAAAATTATAAGTAACAAAAAAGTGGAGTAAAAAAGTTACTTGTATATCACTCCACAATATATATGTAGCATCCTTCAAAGCTTTATCTCTCCAATCATCAATTGTTATTGGGATATTTTGACGAACAATAGCACCAATGGAACTTACCTTCATTGAACTGTTGGGCTCATTTGCAAAAGCGCTTGTCATTAAAGTGTTGTTGTATCCTCCGTTAATTTTAAAATATTATACAACAGCGCTTTTAGTTATGAAGCACTTTAAAATGCGCACTGTAAAAGATAATTTTTAGAGTAGTGTATACTTTGATTCATAGCAACAATCTCCTTCATGAATCGCAAAATATAATACCTGAAATCTATGTTGTTATCTTGGCGAGGGCACTATAATATAAAACATGTACGCTAATATAGTTATGCATTGATTGTAAATGAAATTTTAAAGGTATATAATTAAGATCTATAATAAAAATTTAAAAAGTATATAAGTAAAACATTTCTGAGGTGACATTGATGATAAACAACACCAAATGTTGCCTACAACAACAAAAATTTGGTTGACAAATTTGTTTATAACTGATAAGGTATCATAAACAAGATATAGAGAAAGAATATCTAATTACCCTAAATTATATGGCACAATAAACAACTTATCATTTTCTTTATTTTCCACAAGTAGATCAACAACATATTTTTTACTCTAATTGGATCGAGTTGAAACATGGATAGCTTATGGGGAGATAAGAACAAAAACCTATCTGTGAATTGGCGCAAACACACCAACTTTTCATACAAATACCTTCATTGAAAATATAAAATTAGATTAATTACTAATAGATATGGTAGTGATGCAAGTAAAAGAAATTTTTATCTCAAATAAAGTATTTTACATTACCTAATGTATATGCTGATGATAGTAGCACCCAACTGTTTCAAAAGTTTATATATGTGCTCTTTATTAAGTAATTCTTCATAGTAAAATCCGAAAACACCATTCTCCATTTTTATGACACGTGTATCTGTGTTCTCTATATACGTTTTCGTTGTTATGTCAAGACACATTACCAAATCGAGAAAGGCTTGGATGACTAATTATAGGAGAAGCTTATTGAATAGCTACTTTTCCACGTACCAGTTTTTGCAGTACGGTGGATTTATTTTTAGGCTCAATTTTCTTAACCTTTTCTATAGCTTTTGCTTGAATATGAAAAAGTGTAGTTCAATTTGTTAGAATTTGTAGGAATCAATGTGAAACTAAATAAATTAGTGATTGAATAAATATTTACTGACTATATATGCATATATAGTGCTGGAGGAACTCCAAATATCTTATTAAAAGGATACAAATCATGGAATTTTCATATTGCTTTACAAAACTAACTTAATAAATAACTAATTCTACTACTAAAAGCAACCCAAATCAAGAAAATAAATAGGCTAAATAGCATCTGTGGTCCCTTAACTTAATTTCAGTCTAACGTTTTAGTCCTTTATCTTTTTTTCCCAATTTGGTCCTTTATTTTAATTTTCAGTGACAATTTGATCTTTTATGTTTTAAAATGTCAACTATATTATCCTTTTTTCTTACAAAAATTCAAAAAAATTATAAAATTTTCAACCAAAACCCATAAAATTAATTATATTCTTTAATATAATACAAATTCGTAACTCAAATATCCAAATAAACTCATATTTTCATTCTTTATTTGATGTTGTTAGAGATGAAAATATAAGTTTATTTGAAGATTTGATTTTCAAATTTGATGAAATTTGTATTATATTGAAGTATATAATTAATTTTATGAATTTTGGTTGAAAATTTTGATTAAATTTTTGAATTTTTGTAAAAAAAAAAGGATAACATTGTCGACATTTTAAAACATAAAAGATCAAATTTTCACTTAAAATTAAAATAAAAGACCAAATCGAGAAGGAAAAAAAGAAGATAAATGACTAAAACGTTAATTGAAATTAAGTTAAGGGACCATGGGTGCTATTTAGCCTTATTATATTACAAGAACCAAATAGTCAACCCTAATGATGAGGAAATATGTTATAACAAAATTATTCATATGCATTCACTTCTTAAATAACTAATTTACCACAAACCTACATTTGCAGTGCAGTAGATTTATTTTTTGGCTCAACATTCTTAACCTTTTCTGTAGTTTTTGCTTGAATCTGAAAAAATGAAATTGATCAGTTTGTTAGTTATGATATTAAATGTAGTAAGATAATCATTTTGTATACAATTGATGTATCCGTCAAACCTTTTCTGATGAAGTGATTGACTCGTTGTGAGGTTGAACCTTCTTACCATTCCCTTAAGAATTTGTAGGAATCTAAATAAATGTGAAACTAAAGAAATTAGTTATCGAAATAATTACTGATAAAATATATGTGTACAAAATATATGATTGGTAGTAATGTTTTCAACATACCATATCTATGCCAACAAGATTTTTGGGCCATGCCACATAACCACCTATTGCTTCTCCAAACAACTTCATATCTCCATCATTGTGAGGTATAGGCAATGGTGCAAGTGGTTCTAAAGCAATCACATGTGAAACTTTAACGTAGCCAATAGGGATCGGATTATGGTGTAATATTTCTCCCAAAGTATTGTATAGTGTTCATTTTTCAACCATTTGATAAGTATGGGAAGATAAATAGAACACACAAGATGAGACACCCTAAATCAATGGTTAATACATAAATCAATTCATGTACTTAGTATGTGAAACAATTAAATTGAATGAATTTCTTAATTCATTAAGTAATTACATTTGGAAGACTTTTACGAGCAATATTGCAACTACCATTTTCACTAGGGAAGTCTATATCACGTTGACACTCCGAAAGATGTTTTTCCTTATCCTTTTTCACCAACTATGCAACTTGCTTTGTTTGATTTTTCAGCACATCTAGTACTTGCTCATTAGATGGATTTGCGCGCTTATCATGTGAAAAATAGCTTTTTGGAGTTACGCCAAATCATTTCCCCTCACACGGCCAGAATACTCAGGAACATTAAATAAGTTACCAAGTATCTCCCTACAACTAAGTTGTTGAATCTCCTCTTGAGATGAACATTGTTCTAAATTTTCCTAACATACATGTAGTATTAAAAAGATAAATTTATTATCATTTTTAAAAGACAATAATAAAAAAATTGTGCTTTGTTGGGGAACTGAAGATTGAAAAAGGTGAAACTTTGGTTTTATTTAAATAGACAGTCGATAACCCATTATTCAACATAATCCATATATTGTGTATAAATTTGATATTCTAAGTTGAAATGTTCAGCTAGTAGCATTGCTGCTCATAGATTTGATTTACTTGAATGTCTAACCATATTGATGCATTAGCAAAGTTAGGCATGAGCCATTAGAATGACTGAAAAAGTTTTAATCTGTCATCCATTATGCACTTACTTATTTCCCTTGTTCATATATATCTAGCTACCTCGGTAACAAAACCCTTGGCCAAAATTTTCAATTATAACATTCAAGTGGAAATCATAAAGGAGTAAATCAAGAACACTAAAATATAAAAATACACAGATGAAATGAAAATAATTTACAGTCTAAAAAGAGTGTACAAAAGTAAACCTAAGGTTTGATACTACACAAACCGTTATTTTACTTCAAAACATCTTACACCGCAGAAAGCAGATTCATGTTTCAATTCCCATGTATATATGGAGATCAAAACATTCAAAGCCATAATAGAAAAATAACACAATTCAATAAAAGAAATTAAATTCAATAAAGTCAACAAGGGGTGATGAATAATGACCATATCTTGAAATATCAACAATATAGATACAAGGTTATTTGTGCAAAATCACTAATATAGTAATCAAAATCCATAAGGCCTAACATCTTACTATAAAACCGACAAGTTAGAGCAGGAAAAAATCAAGTATGCTACCATTTTTTGTGTTTCAATTTTATGATTGCCTGAAGTAATGTGGGAGTTCCTCTCCACACACACACACACACAAAAGACAAGACAAATCTTTAGTACTTATCCTTAACTACTTGTTTTTACTGAATAAAGAAGACATCACATTCAAAGTAATATTCAAACAAACAAGAGGAAATGAAGGAATCTATAGAAGAACCAATGTGCGCATACTTTTAGGCTGCATTTGCTCTCTTGCATAAATGACCAGTTTCACATCTAGGATTTTTTAAAATTTGGGTGGATATTTAGGAAATTAAACTTAGGTGGACATCATTAATTTAAATTTGATGTATTTTTTTTTCTTCAATTTGATGTATTTATTTCTTCTTCTATTTAATGTATTTTGTTTCATGTTATTAATATAATTTACTTTTTTAAATTATAATTATATTTATTATTATTATTATTTTTATTAATTTTTATTTATTAGATCCGGAGAAAAAATATGAAGAAGTTGTTAACAAAATAGAATTAAGTGGCTATTTTAGGAGAGTTGTTATAATAATATAAATTTATCTACAAAATAGAATAAACTATTAAAATAATATAACACGTTATTTATTTTGGCACATCTACTCAACCGCATTTGTTTTTTCAATTTAATGTATTTTATTTTATTTTATTAATAGTATTTTGTTTTTTAAATATTTTAATTATTTTTAATTTATTAAATAACAAATAACCCAATTGTTAAAATAAAAAATAACGTGTAGATGCGATCTCCTACTGAGTTAAAAAAAATTATCCTTCAAGAAGTCGTAGGACGGAGATGCAACTTCTTAAAGATAAAAAAATGTAAAGCACTTTGAAATATATTTTTTAAAGTAGAACATTTCAATTACTTTTTTTAAAAAGAAGGATATTTACATCAATTATCCTCCAAAATTCGTATGTGTTGAGACAAATAGTTATTTAGTACCTTATGGATAGATATATAGTACATCTATGCTGTATGCAGATGGTTGATGATAGAGGATAGCAAACTAAATAAAATATGTAAAGATAAAAAATTATATTTAATCTGCTTTACTTCATTCATAATGAAATTATATAAATAAAAAAATAAATAAAATTTGAAAAATTGATATATATAATTTTAAATTAAAATCAAATTTAAAATTAAATTTATCAACTTTTAAATTTCTATATTTTTTTATATTTTATTTCAAAAAAAAATATGTATAAACAAATTACTATACTTTAAAGTATTTGTTTGTTACTATCTGCTTTAAAAGATAAATTGCAATTGTTCCATTTGCACGTGGTAACTTATTATTTGATCTAAAATATAAATTAATCTTAATTTTAAATTGTAATTATGATTATGCTGTAGTATATTATAAACAAATGTGAATAAATATGGTTGATGTAGTTTAAATTGGAGCTGAAATATCAATGCGGCGACTTAAAAATTTAGACTATAATTACGGTTGCCGACTATAATTTATAATCATGAAACTCACATTTTGTTAACATTAAAGACTTAAACTACCCGCAATTAATTATTCATCATTTGAAAGCGATATATATTAATTGAAAGCTAAGTGAGTGAGTGTGTTATCTTATTTTACCATTGTGTTGAAGGACCAATGAGGGTCGTGGTAAACATGAAATACTAGGAGATAATGTTGTTTCTTCCTCATTTCTCACCTTTTCCGTTTCTTCCATTATTATACTTTTAAAAATATAAACATATTAATCAATGAGACATCTAATAGACTCAAATATTTGTAATGTAACCAAACATACATCAAAATTATAGTAAAAAAATAAAAGAAATAGAGAGAAAATATGGAGAATCTTGACTTCTCTCTACTTCTCTCCCTCTCAAACCATTGCCTATCAACTGTAGATGGATGAGTCATGAGTCAATCAACTAGTATGTTACAAGTTACACCCAAAACTCTAATTAGAAGGTGTTAGACTTACATAATAATTTTTCAGAATGAGTCATGAGCTAATAATTTTTTATAGGCAAATATTATTAATTATATATATTAGAAAGGGTTAGACTTACATGTTACAGTGAATTTAGATTTTTAATGTGAAAAGTACTTACATTTAATATTTAATACGCTACAAATAAAATTATTAGTAGAGATAACCTCTATATATATATATATATATATATAAAAAGAAATATTAGCTATAAAGAACATTAAACCCTAAAGTTAGCTAGTAACTTTATAAGGTAAAGTCTTCAACCACACGCATCCAATACCAATGACATCATTCAAAATATGTTTTATTAATGACTGTATCTAATATAGATCTCTAAAAAAATAATTCAAGGGTGAACTCTTCTAATTTTAGTAAAAAGTATTTTTTACAATAATAAAAATTAAAAACAAATATATTTTTATTAAAATTTAGTAAAAATAGCGAAGCCAACCATTAGACAAGAACCATATTAGAAATCCCACTTAAATGAGATAAAAATATTGTTATGTATAAAAAAAGATAAAAATGTTTTACTGTAAAACAATGCAATATTAAATAATACAAGGGAGTAAATAATTATTTTTTTGACAATTATTTTTCATTTATTAATTTTTATAAGTTCTAAGACAATATTAATTACACAGTTAAAACAAAAATTAAACTTATGTTTTATTAATTATATTAAATATTTATCGTCATTACTTAGTATATTACACCCGCCTCTAAATATAATACTTCATTGACTTAATTACTGAAATTAAAAAAGTTGATATCACATTAAATTTATTAATAATTTGGTTTTTTCCATGTTTATTATTTAAGAGAAATAATTAATTTAGTTTTGCATTAATTTTTTCCATGTACTATTTATTTTTATTTAATAAAATATTAAAATAGAGATATTTGATAAATAATTAATGTAGTTGAAAAATTAAAAAATATATTTTATAAAGAGAAAATAATTTTTTTCTTTTTATTAAAAATTGAAAATTTCTAACAAAATCATATCTATTTTGAGAAAGAGGTAGGAATTGATGATGGAGCAATGATTCAATAAGATAAGGTAGGTGTTAGTTGAGCTTTCATTTATCAATAGTGATCATGCACGTTTTTAAAGTGTGTAAAAATGGCTAGTATAAAGCTACTAGACCAGGGAGCCGCCTCTCTTTCTATTAAAAAAAAAATAAGAATAATATTAGAACCATTCTTTTTAGATATTTTCTTTTTAACACTTACTCTTTTATTGGATGAAGTATATTTAAATTCAATTAATTTACATCGCATCTATTTTTAAAGTGTTGAGACTCACATGTATTTCATTCAATAAAAGAGTGTGTATTATAAATATAGTATCAAAGAGAGTGTTGCTAACCCTATGCAAAAAATAATTAGCTTCTTTTTTCTTCTTCATCCATTAGAAGTATATTTACGTAGATGTTAAGTTGGATCATTTTTTTCAAATTGATCAATTTCTATTGGGTTGGGTTACATATTTAACCAATGACTTTTACCACAAAACCGAATCAAACAACATGATTATGAGCGGATTGTGTTAGGTTGGGTGCGTGGGGTCATAAAAAAAATATTTAATATTTTAAAAAATATATAATTATATTTAACAGTATCTCAAAAATCATAAAATTATATCACAATATACCAATACTTAAAATACATCTATAAACACAACAAAATACTTAAATAAATTAAATTAACAAAAAATCTTCAAATAAAATCCAACAACTAAATTATAATTATACATCAATAAAAAAAAATTTATATCACGTCAATGGATTGGATTTGCGGATCTACGGGTTTAAAATGTAAAATCTACTACTCGAACCAAATATTTTTGGATTTAAATGGATTGATTCGGATTAGACCCAAACTTAAATAGATTGAGTTAAAATTCGGGTTGAATTGGTTTCGATGACTGAATTTGCAGGGATACGCACCCACAAACACCCTTAATTAAAAGAGATTTATTTAGAGTCATTTTTTAGTATGACATTTAAATAATTTTATTCTTTACTTTTATTTAAATAAGAGATTGTCCACACATGTTTAATTTTTCTATTTCGAATTTTATCTAAGATTTCACCTTTTGAATGCGACATTGGTTTTTTCATCGTCGTGATGTGACATTTTTTACATTCCCTTCTTGGTGTAATGTTCCCAAAGACAAAAGATGGTATTATATTTTGAGGAAAGAGATTTTGGAGCCTACCATCAAATTCAGCAACATCTCAACTTTACATGTGATTTGTAAATACGCGGTTAAATTAGTATTGTCAGAGACCACCTATAGTCGACACGAGTGAAGACCAACAAATATTTTTTCTAAGATGGATGACATTAAAGACTGCAAATCTCACATTATTCTTGACCAATTGGTCAATCGAAGAAATTAATGTTTTGGTTTAGTTGTTTCTTATTGTCTTATGAAATTTTTATGTGTATCAGTAGCGTGCTTTTGACTTTAAATATAAAAGCCACTATTTTATCATTAATTAAACAGTTTTAGAAGTTCTATAAAATTATTTGCTTAACTATTATTTAACGGATTTTTAAGTATATGCAGCTATCTGCAGATATCATCGGATATTATATTTTAAATAAAAAATTATTTATTTACGAAAGGTTTTTTTTTGTGTGGTAATTATGTAGAATTTTTTTTCTATTTTATTGACACAAACAAATATTAACACATAAAAACATTAATATATTAACACATAAAAACATTAATACATTAACACATAGTAACATATATCACAAAAGGCTATCATAAAAAGTATTAGTGCATTAAAACATAAACAAAAAGTAGTACAACATGTCAAATTTATTAATTTACTATTTGATAGAGTATCCACAATTACAAATATCATTACACATGTCTCTGTATACATTAACACTAATGGATAGTAAAAATATTTGTTTATTTTATCTACATATACTCTTAAACTATCTGTTCCATATCTATTAATGATTTTATTTGCGGATATTCGTGGGTACGAATTTTTTTATCTATCTCTTAATTACCTTTAATTAATTGTGGGAAGAAACTTTACATGATTCTTTTTTTTTTACAATTTTTTTTTTGTTTTTCTGAAGATATTATAAATACAATCATAATTAAGTAACACAAATCCGAGGTCCTTACTTCGAACTTGAAATAAGACGTTGAACCTAACATTACCATTATTTGTCAACTGAGCTATAACTTAAGAACTTTTTATAGTAACTTTAATTAATTCAAATATAACATTAACTCACCAATAATGTGGTTTGCAGTGTTTTTAAAAGACTTAATTATAATTTTAGTCTCTCTATTTTTACCAATTAATGAAATTAGTTCCCTTATTTAAAAAGTCGACAATTTTGGTTTATCTCTCAGGTTTTTGAATCAAGAGATAATGGTTTGAGATACCTTAAATGATGTGGTATATGATTTGATGATACAAAATCATTTATATGCATTAATTATTCTTACGTCATTAATTAAATTACAAAAATGAATGATTTCTTAAGTTAAAAGTGAAGTTTTTATAGAATTATTGCAATTTCATAAGTGTTAATAATTCTACGTCATCGAATTATTATCACATTATTCAAAGTATGTCACACAGCCGTTAAAAAATAAATATCAAAAGAGTCATATATAAAAATAAAAATAAGAGGATCTATTTCGCAAATTCATAAAATAAAATGTTAAAATACAATTAAAATTTTTAAAATTAAAGCAGGCAGGTAGTAGGTAAATACAATAGATGTCGGGGTCGGCCAACACCATACATTTGTGCTACACTTTAAGGCCTATTTAATGATATGTGACCAAATGGTGTACTACAAAAAACACGTGAAAATTTACCTAAATACTTGTTATTGTTTAGGGTTTTGGCAACAATCGTTTTTTATCCTTTGAAGCAGTTATTGTTTTTACCTATTTTAAGTTTTTTTTCTTCCGATTATTAGAATCTTTAAATTACATTAAATTTGCACACTTAATAATTTTTTTCATTTTTAATAATAATTAATGCAATTAAAAATATATAATTATTAAAAACTCTACTATATGTTGTAATATTTTTTTTTATAAATATTCATTAAATCTTATAAATGATTTATATTTCTTAATTTTTTCTACAGCTATTTAGACACATATAATCTAAATTTTTTTGTAACAAATGTCTATTTACATAATCAATGTCACACTACGCCAAAAATAGCTTTTTAAGGCGCTTTTTTTAAGCTCTTTACAGCGCTATAGTATTTAGTACTGTTAAAAGATACAACAGTGCTATTGAAAATAAAAAAGCGTTGTAATAGGTAAATATATAGCGCGCTTCTCTTAGACTAGTTTTACAATGCTTTTTCAAAAAAGCGCTGTAATAGGTACATATATATAGCGCGTTTGTATTATCAACTAGTTTTACAGCACTTTTTTCAAAAAAAACGCTGTAATAGGTACATATATATCGCACGTTTGTATTATCAACTAGTTTTACAACGCTTTTTTCAAAAAAAGCGTTGTAATATGTACATATATATAGCGCGCTTGTATTATCGACTAGTTTTACAGCGCTTTTTCAAAAAAGCGCTGTAAAAAGTACATATATATAGCACGCTTGTATTATCAACAAGTTTTACAGCGTTTTTTTTCAAAAAAGCGCTGTAATAGGTACATATATATAGCGCGCTTGTATTATCAACTAGTTTTACAGCGCTTTTTTTAAAAAAGCGCTGTAATAGGTACATATATATAGCGCACTTGTATTATCAACTAGTTTTACAGTGCTTTTTCAAAAAAGCGCTGTAAAAGGTTAAAAAAAGCGATGTAAAAGGATGAAAACATGTTTTTTAATGCCTTTTTTTTTTAAAAACGCTGTATTTAAAATGAGATTTCAATTTTTTTTTTCCAAATTCAGATTTTTATCAACATGAAATATCAATTTTATATCAAATTCAAATTCACATCAAATTCAGATTCTTATCAAATTCATATTTACAGCAACAAATATCAACAATATTAATTACAAATTCACAATATCAATTACATATATATTCACAGCAACAAATTACAAGTTCATGACAGTAGCAACAAATATAACAATATTGACAGTAGCAACATATTCACAATATCAATTACATATTCACATCAACAAATATCATGCAAGTTCAGTGGCAATTTCTTTCTTTAACCTACTGTAACAAAAAATAAAACAAACTAATTAGAATAATGATCAATTCACACCAAAATATACAATAATAGTTTACAATTTTCAGCAATGTAAAACTCACCTATTAACAAATTATATAACTTTCAGTTGGAGCATATACTGACACCAGTGTTCTTTTATTTCAATTAGATCACTTTTCAGAGTATGTTGAATCGAAGTTATCAAAGTACTATATGATATAATATTTGAACATAAATAAGTTAGAATCATATATATATATATATATATATATATATATAGTTTATATATGAAAATCAAAATATAATGAAGAGCTAACTCAGAAAGACATGACTAGAGGCAATTGATTGAATATATTAAAATGAAAATATAAAGAAATAGTTTAAACATCTTTTACTTGTAGTTGTGCAGTTGTTAACAACTTCAATAATGTTCAACAAGCTGAATTAATTTCATATGATGCTTCATAATTAATTACAACTATCAAATCAAAACAATCAAAAACACCAAAACAAATCACAATCATACAGTAACACATTCAGTAATTTGAGGGATGCCAAACATAAAATCAAATGCTTTTGGAGCACCATACAATCAACAAAAGCAACAAATGATTTAAATCTGAATACATTAATTTTCTACTGCAAGTGACCTCAACAAAAGATTTAAATAACAGTTCACAACTGCAATTTGTAACAACGACATTAACAAATTTTATACATATGTTACAACCGCAATTACGACACATTATTTGACTGCAATATTCCATAATATCAATCATCACAACACAATAGTTAATTAAAACCCGCAATCTCAACCTATAAACAAGACATTTGTTATGATAAAATAAATACTAAATAAACACAAGTTTGAGTGTAACGAGTCATTAAATCGTAACTACATTAAGTGCAATTAAATGAGCAACAAGCATACCAACAAATCAATGTGAAAAGACTCGAGCCTTGATTCTGATTGACACTCTTCAATTCTCGGAGTTTTCGGCGTCCCCATCAAACCACTCTGTTTAACCAAATTAACAAGCGAAAGCATAAGAGGACTTTTATCAAACACTTTACAATCATTAACCTCACTCTTCTCCTCGGACTTTTATCAAACACTTTACCGTCATTAACCTCACCCGATCCCTAACCTAAAGACTTGTTACACCGAAGCTGAGCAAGAGTTCCATGTTTCAAATACTTGTTCCCTGAGCTCTTCAATTTTTTTCTCCCTTTTCAAACCTTCCAATTTCTCTCATTCGACGTCACTTTCTCCATCGCTATATCACCGTAAAATTTCAATTTGAATAAACAGATTTAATTCAACCTGAAAAAAATACAGAATCACCGAAACTGAATTCACTATAAACTATCATAATAAAACAAAAATAAAACAGAAAATTAATTATTAAATAGAAATTTCAATAAAATGAAGAAAAAAGAAGAGAACTCACATTAGAGACAACAACAATTTTATCAGGTAACGATTTATCAATTTTACAGACAACAACAAATTAATAAATACATTACCTGAGACAACAATCACTCAGTAGAGGAGAGCAAGGTTCGTAATAAGGTTCGAAGGGAGATAACGTATTAAATATGTTTTTATTTATTAATTTATCAAGTATATATAACTTGAACTGAACTTGTAATTTTACAGCGCTTTTGTCCATAAGCGCTGTAAAAGGCTTTTAAATATTAAATTTCAAAACATTTACAGAGTTTACAACGCTTTTATACAAAGCACTCTTAAAAGCGCTGTAAATATAGTGTGAGAGCGCTATATTTTACAGCGCTTTTATGCGAAGTGCTCTAAAAACGCTGTAAACATTATGCGAAATCGCTATAACCCTACAACAGCGCTTTTCTGTAAATTCTAAACCCTTCATGACCCTACAACAGCGCTTTTTCTAAAGCGCTTGTCATTAAAGCGCTGTTGTATCCTCCGTTAAATTTAAAATATTATACAACAGCGCTTTTAGTTATAAAGTGCTTTAAAATACGCGCTGTAAAATGTCATTTTTGGCGTAGTGTCGTTAACTTCTTTCACTTACAAAATATTTTGGATAATCAACTCACTACAATGTTTGAATTGGATCTTAGTATTTCATTATAGAAATTTGAAAAAAATATGTTAAACTTAAATAACCGCATGCATAATTTAATATAAATTAAAAACTTATTGTGCAAACTGAATGTAATTTAAAAGACCAAATTAAAACTTAAAAAGTTTGTTCGAAAACTAGCATAAATTTAATAGATCACAAGGTGTATTATGCCTTATATTTTCTAAACAAAATAACTATATATAGATAATTACTTGTGTGAAAGAAAATAAGATTTAAATGTTTGCAATTAAATTATTTTTATTTATATATCAATAAATGAGTTGATTTTCTACATTCAAAACCCTTCATCTAGTAAAAAATAAGATTAATCTGTAGTTTAGGTTTTGATTTTGGGTTTCGTGCACCTTTGAATAATGGTTTTCCTTACGATGATTAGAGTATTATCGGGAATATGGTACCATATACTTCATTCAAAATGAAATACAGATAAAAATAATAGTTGAAAAGTTTATGTATTTAATTAAAAAATAAGACTAGATATTTTAATTTTTAATTATCTTTTTGCTTATATTTCATTATATAATAATATAGCTTTGAGATTAATGATCATGTTCATGTATCGATAAGTATCCTATTTTGTGTGTAATCTTACAATTGTACTAGATAATTGGATCCTTTGTAACTAGCCGTTAAGTCTCTCTGAGCGTAAAAATGATCAAGTGAAATAATGTATTCAGATTCAACAATTATATGATGCCGTTTGCTTTAATGATAAGGTCAATGTACTATTCATAAAACTTACTTGGTTGTAGTGGTACATTGTAGGTGATTAGTTAACCACATTTTAATTAATTTCCTATAAGACTGAGATATATGTCAGCTTAGTTGCTTATACTTGCAAATTAATATTTTCCTGAGATTTAATTAAATTAAATTAAATGGGATACTATACTAACTATTTGGTCCAAAAAGTGTCACTATTAACGGTTTTCCTGCGGAAAAGTATCCACAGGTAATATCTAAGGATTTTCCTGCGGCATTAGTTTCCGCAGGTAAAATGGCAGATAAAGTTTTCTTTTGCTGCGGACTTATATGTGGTTATATGTCCGCAGCAAAATTTATTTATCTGCGGTAAAATTGCGTAGGAAATAACCGCAGTAAATTCTGCAGATAAATACTTTATTTTTTTAAAATAAAGTAGTTTTTATTTTTATATAAATAAAGTAGATTTTTTTTTTAAACAAATTAAAAAAGTAAGACAAGTTTTATAGTTAGAGATGGCAACATAATTTGCACACAGTACCCTCCTAAACTGTTTTGATTTGGAGGAAAAAATCCTATTTAGTGTGGACGTGGGTTTTCCTCAAAATTAAAATTCAAGAGCGAAGACGGTCTGAATGTTGATATTCACTCTGCGACGCTAGTAAGATTATTATAATTTTTAAATTTTATAATATAGTATCCTTTAAATTAACTAACTTAAGAGTTTTGATAAATTTATTTATTCAATTTTGAACTCGGTAATTAAATAAATTATTTTCATAATTAAAATTTTATTTTTAATTAAAATTATTACAAAAAATGTTATTTTAAAATAGAATCAACAAATAATATTTAAAAATTTGAGGATATTAAATCTAAAATATAGTCAAACTAATTGACATGTTATTTAACTATTGATGATTTAGTTTAATAGTATAAAAACATATTAATTTTTAAATTTACTATAAAAGTCTCTAAAAATAAATTTATTATATTTATTTGTAAAAAAATAAAGGAAAATTATGCATTAAAGTTATTCAATTTTTTAGAAGAAAAAAAAAATTCTATCAACAAATTATATCTCATTGTGTTAAAGAAAAGAGAAAGAACTTAAAATGAGTTTACTAGAACACAAACCATTAAACTCATAACCACTCAGTCATACAAATCAACAGTATCTTGTGAAAGTGCAAACACGAGAAGGGGGAGTTGAATTGTGTTTGCCAAACTTTGAATCTTTTTGCTGTTTTTTTGAATGTTGATGTGATTTACTTGATGAATAAATAATCAGACTTAGCAGCTGAAAATAACAGCATAAGAACACATCAATTTATCCTGGTTCACCATTAACTTGGCTACATCCAGTCCCTTCATCATGAAGGCTTTAATCCACTAATTCAAATCTTTGAATTATAGCACCTGACCCTCCAAGCCAGTCTTCTCAAACAGCCTGACAACCCTAGACTTTTGAGGAACGAAAACAACACCTTGACTCTACAAGTCAAGTCTTCTCCTACCAATCTGACAACCCCAGATTGAAGAAGGAATCTACACCACTATCAGGTTTGATTACAAGGGTTTGGAACTCTGCAAAGTTGCTTCTGGAAAGCTGATTGCTGCACTGAATTTCTCTCTCGAAAACACTTAGAAAATTTTGCTTTTGCACTCAAGTGATTCTCTCTTTTGAACTCTCGGATTGTGTTGAATATGAAGCTTGAGTTCTTGTGTTTTTTTATGCTTGATGCTACTGCCTGAAGCCTCCTTTTATAGCTGCATATAGGGCTTTGTCCACGCTTAAATTCGAAATAAATCTTGCTCAGATTTCCTTCGAAAATACTATTGGCCAATCCTGTTTCGCTTAAATTAAAATCGTATCTTTTTAGCTTCAGATTGCACTTGAAAATTCTGTTGACCAATCTTGTTTCTTTTAATTTCAAACCATATCTTTTTAAGCTTCAGATTGCATTCGAATTTCTTCAAGTCTTCAGTGAATTTTTGAATCAAATCCCATTAATACTTTGATCAAATTTCTATCAAAATTTAATCAAGTCTTCTTCAAATTTTAATCAAGTCCTCACTGATTTGCATCATGATTTAAATTCTGGACCGTATGATCTTCTGATCTTGACCACCTATGGACCATATAATCTGATATGTACCAATTCTATGATCCTCTGATCTCGACCAACTCTGGACCATGTGATATGATTTGTACCATTCGTGATCCTCTGATCTCAGCCAATTCTGGACCATGTAATCTGATCTGTACCGATTCTGTGATCCTCTGATCTCGACCAACTCTGGACCATGTGATCTGATCTGTACTATTATGTGATCCTCTGATCTCGACCAATTCTGGGCCATGTGATCTGATTTGTGCCATTCTATGATCCTCTGATCTGAACCATTGATCTTCTAATCTGGACCATTGATATTTTAATCTGGACCATTGATATTTTAATCCGGACATTTGATATTTTAATTTGGACCATTGATCTTTTAATATGGACATTTGATATTTTAATCTGGACCATTGATCTTTTAATCTGGACATTTATCCTCTGCTCTGGACCAAGTCTGGGTTAACTCTGGACTAATTCTTATGTTCTGGACAATTATATCTTCTGATCTGGACCAAGTCTCTTTCTGGACTCTGCTTCCTTCTGATCTGGGCCAAGAAAGATATCCTCTGATGATGTTTGCATTTGATGACATCCTCTAGTATCCTCTAGAGGTATCTTCTGGTATACTCTGGATGTATCCTCTAGATGTTTCCTCTGGCCGAACCTTCTGGTGACATTTTTATCCTCTGGTTGCTTCCTCTAGATGTATCCTCTGGTGGTATCATCCTTTGATTTTGCACAGCCTCTGATTTGTTCTTCAATGTCAAAATACGATTTATATACAATACTTTTGTTAACATCAAAACTTTGATTAAAGAACCAACTTTGTTCCAACACCTTGATAAACCCTAAACTCAAGACCTCTCTTCTTCTTTCTCCCTCAGCGCAAATAGCGATCACCATTTCGTCATTTCCCTTCCTCATTTCGTCGCAAATAGCGATCACCATTTCGTCATTTCCCTTCCTCATTTCGTCGCAAATAGCGATCACCAAGGCCTTCACCATCCACGAAGGCGCAAACCGAGCCACCAATACCTCAGCCTTCAACTACAGTAAACAATCATCAACTCAAAGAGGTATGGTATCAGAAAATTACATTGTTTAGGGTTTAGTGATTTGGTTGATTCATTATTCGATTGAGACTATTAGTAATATATTTGTGTTCTGAAATCATTGCTAGGGTTTTCATATTTTCAAAATTAGGGGTTTTGTGTTATTCTTCAAAATTGTGGATTTGCTTATCATATTTTCATTTTCACTCCCACAGATTCTTTACGCTTATGCTTCTCATTTACTTTGATTTGCGCTTTTCGTTACTCAAATCTTTCTCAGCTTCTCAAGCCGATTTCAGTTTCAATTTATTGAGGTATTTGATTCTATCAGTAATGCTACTTTCTCGTTAGTTTGCGACATTAATCTTGGTACATTTTAAATCGATTTTCTGGTTCACTTTATTTTGTGTTTGTTTAGAGTCGGAGATTTGAGTTGAAGCTGATTTTAACTTCGCTTAGGGTTATGGATTTTCAATTTGTTGTGTATGTTGCCAGACTCCACACTTGTATTATTGTGTTATAATAATTCAAATTATTATTCTCATAAAAATGATTTCTTCTACTCAATAAATTTGGTGAAAACTATTTGGAAATTCAGGTCTATTAATTTGTTTGTAGATTTGAGAATTTATTGAACTTGATAGTTTATTTGAACTAGTAACGGTTTTATGAGAAGAATGTTTTCATGTGATTTAACCTGATTTTGTATTCAAGCCTCAAGGTGTTGAAACTATTGGTGTTTAAAAGTTGAATTGAGATTTTGCATGTATATGGTTCATATGGTTATGGCTTGCAGTTATAGGCCAGGCAGTTGAACAATCTCATTGCTACATGCGTGAATCTGTTAGGAATCCAGGAATTGGCTTCCCTAACTTCCCTTTGTTCTATATCCTAACAGAACAACTTCTGTATTTCTAATAATTTGTCTGCTCTTGATGAATTGTTTGCCTCAGGAGTATTGGCAGAAGAAGCATATAAGATTGCTTCAACATATATGACCTTTTTTTTTCTTTTTTTCTTGTAGCCTTTACTACAATATAAATAAGTTGAAGCAAACTAAAAAGCACTTATTTATGCTTTCAATAATGGAACTACTGATGTCAAGATCAACAGATTGAGTGCTTGGAGCATGAAGAAAGCATAGTTAAATAGAAATTAATCAGAAAGCATTGTTTGTTTTGTTGATTATGTGAAATAGTATTGATGTTCTCAGTATTTATTTATTAATTATTATGCTATTATCATTTGATATATGAATGGCTTATAAAATAATCCCGTTTATCTTTTTCAGAACTCTATCTAAACTGATTAAAAATCTGTTAATTGAATATTGAACATATATTGGTTTTGTGAATCTACAATGTTGCCAAATCAACTCCACTCAAATTTTCTAAGTAATCCATCATTTTAATTGAACTATGTATTATTTTGTTAAATTTTGGAACAGAATTCTGCTGAGTTTATCAAACGTAGTTACAGTTCTTGGTTGTCTGATTTTAATTGATCACTGTAATTATTTTACGGTGTTGAATTCTCTTACGTAAAATCAACATTACTGATTATACGTTATGTATCACACTTTCTAATACATGTTTTTAATTGATTAAAACTCATGTATTCTATTAAATTTATGAGACTTGCATGTTTTTGTGAGGTTTATTAATTTTAATTATTTAAACAGGGTTTTTTTAGAAAATGTGTACGAGAAAAGAATAAATAAATGTCCCATATTGTCTGTGTTAGTTCCAGTTTCCCAGTCTGACTGAGTCATGGCTTAATGTTTTTCTTTGATCGACCTGAGTCTTGTCCATTGATGGCCAAATCAAGTCCGTGGGAACTGCTAGTATTGGCCCCAACTGCACCAACTTCTTATCAGATTGAACACTTGTTATATCATTGTTAGAATCCTTGTAGTTATATCAGTCCGTTGTTTAGTTTTTGCAATCAAGCTGCTGAAAAGGAATTGATGGATGCAATGTCACTTGCTGATTCAACTGGGATGTTTACTTGTCCTCAAATGGTGTGGGCTTTAACGACTTTGGTTAAGCTTAGGAATTCTGGCTTTAACGGCTTTGCACATGGTTTGAAATTTGCACAAAGTAAAATTGATTATCATTCTGGAACTATTCCTGGTATGGGTAGGTATGCTAATGCACCTGTTTCTATTAAGGCTGATTTTGGATCTGTTATGGATGTGTTGAAGGATTTTCTGTTGAGTAAGACCCCAAAGTAGTGGTAATAGTATTTTGTGTGAAAAGAATTTTGTACGTATTGCTTCTGATTTGTTGAATTCTGTTTGATTTTCAATTTATCTCTTAGCTAGATTCCTAGACTAATGTGTGTACATATTGCTTCTATTTTGTTCTTCTGTTTTTGTTCATCTTCTCTCACTAATTTTGTTTTTTCCATTACAGAAAAGGTTTACATGGCCCCCAAATTTAAACGACATGGTACGACACAACTTTGAAAAAAGAAGTGCAGCTAAAATGTTGCAACTAATGCAAGATGCACGTAAAGATTTGGAAAACAAGCCAACTTGGATGGGAGAGAGCATGTGGGAACAATTGAAGACCATTTGGAATTCCTCTGATTTCAAAAAAAGATATGACGTTAATAAAAGAAATCGCAATTCCATGGATGGTGCATCTCTTCACACTGGCGGATCAATTCCTCATCGGGTGCATTGGAAAAGAATGGTATGGTTACTTTACTATTTTATATTTCAAAATTAATGAAATTAATATCTACTTTTCTAAATTAATATCTACTTTATATTTTTGCAGAAGGAGACGAAAGGGGAAGACCCAACGTTTAGTGACTTTTATTTTCGTACTCATCATACTAAAGATAAAAATAACTAGGTCGGTGTTCATGCACAATTTGCTTACGTAAGTTCTTTTATGTATTGTGTACTAGATGGTTCCAAAAATTAATTAATAATTCAAATTATATGAAAACGTTTATAAACACATTTATATTTTCTTGTATGAAAAATTCGAAAACAAAAAGATTGAGTTGTCGTATGAAGCTTCAACTTTTGTTTCGGGAGATGATGAAGCTGATAGTCAACCAATCAAAGACATGCCATCTGATATTGATATATGGGTGGATTTAGTTGGGAAGAAAAAAGGGAGAATATTTGGTCTTGGATCTATATCAAAAACCTTGATTCCAAATCAATCAACAATGCATTCTGATGATTTAGAGGTTGATACTTTGAGAAGTCAAGTTCATGCTTTGAATGAATCGTTGCAAAGACAAGAGCAAGAAAAGTTATTGATGAAGCAACAATTGCAATGACAAGAAAAAGAGATGATCGAGACCAACACAAATTTATACTTTCTCATGCAACATTTGGGATTTGTTGGATCTTCTTCTCGTCCAAGTTCATCACCACAACCCAACAATGAAACAGATGAAGATAGTGGGGATGATAACATTGGTAGTGATCATATTGAATAACATTGAGATTTTGCAGCAGTTTGAAGCTTACTATTTGGGACACAGGTAGGTGTTTTTCTAGTTTTTTTGCTTTCATATTTTCATTTATCTATTTGCGAAGAAATTTATCGGTAATGTTATAAGGAATAGTACTGATGCAATTCTGTTCGATTCCTAAAATTTTCAAATGGTTCCTTGTCTTATTTACACCGTTACCTAATCATAAACAACAAAATTGAAAAATTTAATGTGCTTTAGCTTTAGTTCTATGTCAGAAGGGTGAGATGATGTTGAACAAATCCCACTGTGAATCCCAAACAGAGATTACAGAAGGCTTTAGCAATCTGATATTTTTAAGACTAATACATTTAAAACTATACTAATCTCAAAATATTCGTGAGATAAATTCGAGCATATGCTGTGAAAAATCTGCAAGGCGGTAGGACTCATATGCAGTATTGTTCACCTTGTCTCAGTAGAATAGACCTCATGGTTGTGTTCTTTAAGGACTTGCCACCAAATACGCCCACATAAAGTAAATTTGAGTTAGCCTTGAGTCTAACATATACTTCTCGAGATGTTGCTCTGCCGAGAACATAAATGTTATGGCGTAAATATGTTAAGCCCTTGATCCAAGTTCCATGAGATATTTTAGATGACGAGTTGTAACACCCCAAATTTTCTTTATTATTTTGCTTTAATAGTATAATAGTACACTACTAATATTATATAAGTGTTAATATGTGCTATAATTTCTTCATGTGTGTCTTGTGTGTTTGTCTTAGTAATTGATTTAAATAATAAATATTAACTATATTTAACATACAATAATAATAATAATAATAATAATAATAAAAGTATTGAAGCCTTAGCCATATATATATATATACACCGTAGCCAGTCCAAACATATGCCGTATATATATTCTTAAGTACCGTATATATAAGTGCTAGGTTATGCTATATATATTGTCCAAACATGTGCCGCATATATAAGTACTAGGTATCCGTCTTTGAGAAGACATCCGCCGCTGCCAACAAAACAAAACTCATCCTATTACTTAAGCTGATATACTATATATATATATATATATATATATATATATATATATATATATATATATATATATATACACGTGATGGCTCTGATATAAAAATCAAAAGGAAAATTAGCGCTTTTTGCCGATTCCAATTGCGACCAGGTATGATTGTGTCACAATTCATCAATTAGATTTTGATAAATACATAGATTTTGATAGAAGAATAGAATAAATCATACAATTGAAATTGGCACACAAAGAATGGCAATCTGTAACTTACCGAACTTGAATTATCACGATTAGGAATCTGAGTTGTCCTTTTTAGCATTCTTGGTGGAAAAATGAGAATTATTTTAGGTGTTTGATATTTTTACTATTTTTATATAAGTGATTTGTAATCAACTCACCATCTAGTGAATTCTAGGATAGTGAATTTGCTGGTTGTTCCTAAAACACGAACAGGGAACTCATCATAGGCATTGAACTGGGAAATTGATTAACAACATTTTCCTGAGGTAGTAAATGTAGGGTAATATGTACTATCAACAGGATTGACAATTGGAAAAACAATTATATTAATATAATTATGTCTTCTTTAAAGTAAAATATCTATTTATACTAATATAATCAAAGGTATACATAGTGTTAAATATATTTTTGAGTTATATTAAAAATACTAGGTAAATCATTTATTTTTTTTAGTAATTAATTTAATTGTATTGAGTGGTTTTATTGCTTATCTATTTTTAACACCCACACTACAGATATACGCCATAATTATTTAAATATGTGATTCTGTCTTAATTTAATTAAAAATTAGAAATTGTTTTAGGTTAGTATACTAATACGTATATTTTGATGATATTAAATATATTTTTGGGTTATATTACAAATAGAAAATAAATTATTTATGTATTATTAATAAATAATTTATATATCTATTAGAACAAGTAGTTATTCGGTATTTGGTCGTAGCATTGCGTTGATTTATTTATTTATTTATTTTCGCAAACTATTAGAGACAAGGGTCGACGAAGACGTGGCAAGTTAGCAGGTCAGATTCGTTGGGCGAAATCTTCAATTGAGGTAAGGGGTGAGAAGAGGTTCGATTTTATGAGTATAAAATAATATGAGATGAACGGGAATACCGAAATTCCCATATATTCACCCGGGGCTTACTACGTAAGGTCGAGCCCTATTCAGTAATAATAATTAATTAATAATATAGGAATGATAATAGTGAGGACTAAAATGTATTTTAGCAACCTATAGAATTGCTGTGAATTTATTTATATCAAGATTGCATATTGTTTGATTTTATGAAACCTTGTGTTGATTGTTATTGTGTGAATGATATGTACTTGAGTGCTCTGGTTTACTGGATTTAAAACTGTGATATTACTTGAATGCACCGCCTGTTTGATTTATTCTGTGATTAATAAAATTGGGATTTTATTGTGATTGACTAATTATGTATATATATATATATATAATGATGTAAATTCTGAGGTATATTGTGAGTCGAAATTTATTGAGTTGTGACAATCGAGTAAGTATGAGATAGATGTTGTAGTTTTAAAGTGAGGATTACTTTGTCATCATATAGAGAGGGTCTGACAAACCTAGTGATTCGGGGAAGTACAACTGAATGAGCCTGATCGTGGAGGGCTACAGTCGAACCGTAAGGTAAGACTGATAGACCTTGGGGGTACATCTAGTTGGGAATTCCTAAGTGGATTAGTGGGTTATTCCCTAAGGCCGGGAGCTACCGTGCAAAAACAAGAGTACCCCGACCGTCGCGTATATGTGTCTCGGGTTGAGTTGAGGTGATCTATGAGGACTTGGCCATTCATGAATTGTCCGTCCACTCTTGTAGTGGCATAGCATCAAGCCTCCTAACCAAGTACTTCAGAGTAGAATGGTACCAAGTGATGAAGAAGTATAGAGTATAGGACATGCATAACATTTCATCCTTGTAACTAATTTATTGTGATTAACTTGGATTAACCTTGATATAATGTTATTGGGTGTTTCTCATGTTTGTAATAATTTGACTATTTGCGTGTTCTCCTAATTTATATTATACTATTACATAATTTCGATACTCACCCCTCGTTGTTTGTGTTTGGCGTTTGCGATGGACGCAGACGAGTTGTAAGCTGCAGGTGACGACTAGTACCATCCGAGTGGCGGGAGCCATCTTGTCTCGAAGATTTTTATTATAAGTTTTTTTTGTGTGTGTTGTTATTGTTAACGTTTATTAAATTGGGGATTTCTGCTCTGATAGTGACTCGGGTTGGGACTACACTTACCACTATCAGTAAACTTATATACGTATGTTTTAAAAAGGATTTTGTTGACTACTGTCATGATTTCGAGTTCTTGAACAATAATATGAGAATTTTGGATTAATGTGATATGTTTATGATTGTGTGATACTCTTTACCTTATAAAATATTTGGAAGTTCGTATATTTTTCTTGAAGAATTACAATTTTATAAATAATAAACATAAAAATTAATTTGGGGTTTAGGGTGTCACATGAGTCACCAATTTCTAAATCCATTATGGCGAGTCATTTGTTAATTTGTCAGAATATGTCAATACTATACGTAAGGAATTGGCGAATGTAATCATTAACAAGAAATATGAATGAAGAAAGTAGTTTTTTAAATAGTTTAGCCTTAGTCGATAGTTTATGTACTGCATTTCCTCTTCTAATATTGTACCACCAAAGTCTGTAAACAAAACTCAGCATCAGCATCTTTTGACTCATAGAAAGTACTTGAAGAAATGTGCATTTATCTGTGATAGCACTAGCTTGTCAATGATCAGTAGCGATGATTTTTCTTCATCCGTAAGTTTATATGAAACATTGCATTATGACCTGTTGTAGTTAGATTAATATTTAGTTTTTATGGCAACTAGACAAGAGAGGTTTGGAACAGTGATATGCTCTTATTATAGAGGTGCACATGGAATCATTCTCGGTATGTGTAAATTTGTGTAGCTCTTTGATGATTAAATTATTGTTTAGACTATGCAGATAAAGTGATTAATTGATCTTATGATTTTTGTTGCTAACACTTCATACTTATTTCCCTTTCTACAAATAAAGAGAGAAGAAAAGTGTTTTTTTTTTGCATTGGCTTGCCTTTGATAGAGTGAAGATGTAAAAATTTAGTATGGATAGATTGTTTCAGTAGAAGTGAAGTGCTGAAGTTGTTACGCTAAGTGGTTTTTTTACCTCATAGCATGCCCCCTCGGGCAAACAGCTTTAGAGCAATTTTTAAAAACTGAACGGTTGAACCATGAACTGGCAATGTCTGCATTTTGGTTATTTGAGCGGTTCGATCACAATTTTGTTTGTCTAGAGCGGTTTAAAACAATTGGACCATGACCTGGAGTTGGAA
The DNA here is from genome assembly GCA_037974295.1 of Cicer cuneatum. Classification (NCBI taxonomy): domain Eukaryota; kingdom Viridiplantae; phylum Streptophyta; class Magnoliopsida; order Fabales; family Fabaceae; genus Cicer; species Cicer cuneatum. The sequence continues at coordinate 78,020,842 of JBBPBO010000005.1, forward strand.
GATCTTGAGCTTGTAAATTTACGTTCAAATATGCTGGAAATGTGTCTTTCACTCCCATAGCCGCCGCTAAATTAACACGTCAAAAACACATTCTTATCATTATTATTATTACTAGTATGAATCAAATATGTAGTTAGTGACAATTAATAAAAGGATATAAGAGAATTATTAATTAATGCTTGTTACATATATACTTACTTATTAATAATTCACATTACTTATTAATTAATGCTTATTACATATATTATTATCCACTGCTGAATCTGATTAGTTAATGTGAATTATTCAATAGATAACTAATCAGATTCAGCAGCGGATAATAATAACACAACAATTTATACTGGTTCACCGTTAACTAGGCTACGTCCAGTCCCTTCCTCCAGAAGGCCTTTTCACTAATTCAAACTCCTTTGAATTACAACACCACCGACCCTATAAACCAGTCTTCCCAAACAGCCTGACAACCCCAAACTTTTGAGGAACAACAACACCTTGACTATACCAGCCAAGTCTTCTCAAACAGCCTGACAACCCCAGACTTTTGAGGAAAAACAACACCTTGACTAAACCAACCAAATCTTCTCAAACAGACTCACAACCCCAGACTTTTGAGGAACGATAACAACACCTTGACTCTACAAGTCAAGTCTTCTCCTACCAATCTGACAACCCCAGATTGAAGAAGGAATCTACACCACTACCGGGTTATATAATAAAGGTTTGGAACTTTGCAACGTTGCTTCTGGAAATCTATTTGCTGCACTGATTCTTGCACTCTTTTGTTGCTTCTGGAAAGCTAATTGATGCACTTATTCTTGCACTCTTTTATTGCTTCCTGGAAAGCTGATTGTTGCACTGTATTTCTCTCTCGAAAACACTTAGAAAATATTGCACTTGCTCATTTGTGTTTCTCTCTTTTGAACTCTCAGATAACTTTGAATTGAAGCTTGAGTTCTTGTGTTTTTCGATTTACTAATCTTCAGCATTAAGTCTCTATTTATAGTTGAACTTTAGGACTTCACTGATGCTTTACTTCTGGAGTGTATTTCGATTAATCTGTTTTGAGAATATTCTGGAGTAGTTTGCTCAAATTCTGTTTTGAGTCTTTTGCTCACTGATGCTTTACTTCTGGAGTGTATTTCGATTAATCTGTTTTAAGCATTTTGTGACGCTTCTGTTTTGAGCATACTTTTAGCTAGATTCTGTTTCTCGAGTCTTTTGCTCCAATTCTATTTTGAGCATTTTTCTCAAATTCTGTTTTGAGCATATTTTTAGCTAGATTCTGTTTCTCGAGTCTTTTGCTCCATATCTGTTTTAAGCATTTTTCTCATATTCTGTTTTGAGCATTTTTTTAAGATTCTGTTTTGAGCATATTTCTCAGATTCTGTTTTGAGCATTTTTCTCAGATTCTGTTTTGAGCATATTTCTTTGACAGATTCCTCTGATGATATCCTCTGGAGACATCATCCTCTGATTTCTGCTTTTGTTGACGTCATCTTCTGGTGACATCCTCTGGTAACGTGATCCTCTGATCTATTCTTCTGGTGACATTTTTCATTATTCTTCTAAGTCAAATATGTTATTTTCATAAAATACATTTGTTAACATCAAAACTTTAATTGCAAGAACTAACTTGGTTCCAACAAGTTTGCATTGACAGTTGCTGCAACGAATATAACTCTTGTAGAAAATAAAACAAGAAAAATTGTTATTGATCTTGCCCACACTAATTTATTCATTTTGTTATTGATCTTGCCCACACTAAAATACTATTACTGGTTTGATTAATTAATTAAAAACAATTGGACCATGACCTGGACCATAAATTATAGCCATGTCTGTCCTTCCCCAAATGCGCGAACAAAAACAGAAGCATTAGTGAAAGGATTATGCAAGTTCAAGCTAATTGCCTGAAATAGAAGTTTTTTTTTCTTTTCAAATGTTTGTTCTTGAGGTAGAGGGAGCAGAAAAATAAAGACGAATCAATTAGATTTAAAGCTTAAACATTTTTGTTCTAATCTTATAGGCGACATTAATGGGCATAGCTATCTGATGAATTCATGTTTAGTGTTAATTTAGCCTCACAATTTAGTGATTCCCTTATTCAAATTTCAAAAAACTACAAGCATATGCAGTTTGTCCCAACAAAACTAAGCATAATTCTGATGGGCTTTTTAGAATAGATGGTTATGGCAAGTTTTTGAAGTATTTGCCTCTGATAATTATGAAGCAATTGGTTTTATTGATATCATGATGATATTTTATAACATGTTGTTACTATCTACTTGCAGGCTGCGATGTGATCATCACTAGATATTGTGTGCACTATGTTACAGATTTGTTGATGCTGCATGGTGTTGTTATCAGCCTCTTAAATGAATGGGGTTGCATTTGTTGATGCTGCATGGTGCTGTTATCAGCATGTAGTGTACATCAAACATGCCTAGTAGTTTACTTGATTACATTTTGTTGCTTATTGCTCATTTTAATGTTAGAAGGCCTACATCCTAAAGTGTCTTGATTTTTTTGAAAACAGGCTTGTGTATTGGATTATACTTTAATTAATACTTAGTGATTATATGTAAATTTTGTTTAAGAGTATTACAATAGTTGAATCATACTTTAATTAATATTTAGTTACGGTTTGTGAATATGATATAAATTGTTTTAGAGTATTTGCAATAATATTCAAATTAAAAACTTATATTAAATAATTCAAAAATGTATTGATAATAATATAAATTTTCATATCAATCAAAAATAAATAAATAAACAAAAAAAACAGCACCATATTTCCTGCGGATTTTTCTTCGAAAACAGTTTTGATGCGGATTTACCTACGGATATTAATGCGACATTACCTGCAGAAATACATTTGAAATAAATTTGCAGAAATAGTATTGCAGATTTGTTTCGCGTGAAAATGCGTAAGAAAATGCCTTAAGTTTGTTAAATATTAGTTGCGGATTTACCTGCAGATTAATCCACATGTACTTTACCTGAAAAATCCTTCGGAACCAGTTATCCACGAAGGTTTTAAGTGGGGAATTACTACCGCCGTAAATCCGAAGGTAATGGTGTTTCCTGCAGAAATTTAGCTTAAATCTATAAAAAAATCTACAGGTAAAACCTTAATTTCTAGTAGTGTGTAATCTAATAGTTGATGTATAGTGGATATACATAATCAATATGATTAGACTTTATACAAACTAGTTTTCCCATAATAGTATTTTTAATCTATTTTCATGTTTGATGTACATCCTTGGAGTTAAATTCAATATGATTTCTTCCTTGTTTTCCCCTAGTCTTCTCTCTTCTCCATTTCATAATTAATCTTTTCTTAATTAACTAAAATATGATTTCTCTTTCTATTTTTAAGAGAGAATCGAGGAAATACTTTCCATTGTTTGTCTTTACATTTGTGGAACATGTGAAGGTGCTAGAAAAAAAAAAGAAAGAGGTTTGAATTATATTGATTGTTTTCGACTCTTTAACTTATTTATATTTCAAAAGCATAATTTAGTTTTAAAAGTGTTGGTTTAGAGAAAGTTAAAGACTATACACTAGTGGTTATGTTTGAAAGTGACAAAACACGACATCTTACTGTAAAATGTTATTTTTTGTCTATTTGAAAATGCAAAATTGAGAGAGAGAATATGAAATATTTAAAAGAGGGGAGAAAAATGATATTTACAAATTAAATAATTAAGTGATGAAATTTCTTATTCAAAGTAAAAGTTGATTGGAGATGATAAATTTGAATTGATTCACTTAAAATGATAAAATAGGTTCTCGAAATTTTAACATTGGAGATGCTCTAAATAATACTATTAACATTCTCTCTGAAATTTAAAGTTTGTCTTTGACTCTAGTGAATATCAAGATCAAAATGAAGTACATGTTAATTTTTCTATTAGAATGACTCTTTTAAAATCATTTGGTAAATAGAAAATAGAGAAGTGGTTCGCGCTTTCCTTTGTCCTTTCTTTTAATTATTTATTTTGTTTTATTTTAAACCAATTGAACTAATTATTGCTAAAAAAAATCAATTGGTTTTACTTCTTTTTTATTCTATTAGTCGAACTTTGGAAGACTAAAAGGCAGTTTTTTTTTTCATTTCAATAAAAAAATCATTTTGGGCTTTCTAAAAACATGTCTCTTTTAAATTTATTGGCCCCATCAGTTTTACTTTTCAGTGCAATTTTATTCTGGGTTTTGGTCCCAGTTTATTTTTCTTATATGTTTCATTCCGTTAGTGTTTTCTTTTTTGTCTTTATAAATTTTTTTTTTTAAATTCAACCTTATAAATTTAATTATATTCTAGGGATCAAGTAAAGGCTGGCCGGAGTGTGTAGCAAGAAAATAAAAAACCTTGTTAGGATTACTTAGAATTTCAAACTCCAAACCAAGTTCATCATTGGGTTCCTTAAATTCTTTAAGTATATGTGTGTTTTTCCTTGCCATGATTTTTGAATGAGTGTCATACATACATCATGTGCATTAACATTTAAAGATTGTGATTTTTTTTTCTTTCTAAATCGATTGGTAATCCAACGCTTATTTTAAGATTAGTTAATCATTGTCGTACCAATAACATATTTTGAGATTTGTTGTTTTAGTAGGTTTCATCTCACTAAGCTACGTGTATTATAAGTTCTCATGGAAATTAATTTTACAAGAACGGTCACATGGGTGTACACGCGTTGGATTTGATCGTTTTTTGTCAAACCTGATATTCGAACCGATCAATTTTATTTGGGTTGGATTGAGCTTTCAACCCATGATTTTTTTATCAAACCTGAACCAAACCAACTCGATTATGAACGAGTTGGGTTAGGTTGGGTTAATGAATAATAAAAAAATATTTTTTTATTTTAAAAAAATGTAATTAAATTTAAATACTTGAACATCTAAAAAATAATAAAACTATATCGTAACATATTATTTAATAATTAAAATACATTCACAAAGACAACAAAACACTTAAATTAATTAAATTAGCAAGAAATTCTCAAACATAGTCCAACAACTAAATTTTAACTATACATCAATAGTAAAAATATAAATAAAAAATATATATATATATATATATATATATATCATCTCAATGGGTTGGATTCGTGGGTTCATAAGTTCAAAAAGTTAAATCTACTACTCAAACGGAACACAATTGAGTTACAATAAATTGATTCGAATTAGACCCGAACTTGAATAGATTGGGTATCGATTGGATTGGATTGAGCGACCGGATTCTTGAGTTTACCCATAAGTATGAACACTCTAAATATTAGTGATTTTAAAATTTTAAGGATAAAATTTTAAAAAGACGAAAAGAGAGTAATATATCAAAAGTAAACATAAATAAATTATTATGTATAGTGTAAGCAGTTATATTTGGTTAAATTTATAGTACGAGAGAGTACAATGGAACATATTTAGTGTCCACATTTACATTTGTAATTGATTTTTGACCAATGCAATAGAATGAATTTATGATAGTAGTGTATAAAATCTATCGGGGTGTTTTATAAAAGTTAAAATAATTTGAAAAAAAATCATTTTTAGTGACATTTTATTTTACTTTTATGACATGTATGTGACATATTAGTTTTTTGATAATTTTTTTTGGACATATTATAATCGTTGAAATAGAACAAGTTTGTATTCAAATTTTTCAAAAATTTTTCAAAAAATACATGAAAGATCAACTATATATTATCATAATTGCTAGTACAAGATACTTATTTAACTTAACATAAGCATATAACATAAATAACATTCTAATTCCAATGACTTTATGTTGCTAAAAACAGTATATTTAGATTTTGAGGAAAGTTTTGGATACCTTTCTAATCCATTTTTATAATCTACTAAGTTTAATCCAAATCGAATAATTGTGTTTTTTTTAGAATTCAATATTTAGTTAAAAAATTTGAATGGGTTGTGGCTAACTTGCTAACTAAAAAAAGGTTAAAAGAGTGAAACCTGATTGAGTTGAGGTTAACAGCATCATAAAAAAGAACAAAACAAAGAAGAAGAAGAAACAAATTATTATATATGTGGCAGCACAAGTGTGAACTTACACGTACACTGTTTTGCTATGTTTTTTTATTACATGTAATGTAACACAGAAATATTCAAACATTGAAACCATATTTTAAGTAAAATTTTTTTACTTAATAACTAATAATATTAAGTTCAAAAATTTTATTAAATATATTTTTTATTTTTTAAAAAATATTTTTAATTAGTTGGACACAGTTGAAGTACTATAGCTGCCCCTATTTAATCATGTGTAACATGGTGCGTAGAATATGAATATTATCGGTGTAAAAAGATAATTAAATATAAAGACCTAAATTTGTTTAAATAAATTGTCAATGATCGCGTAAATCGCAGTAGTTTTCGGATTGATTACCGATGCGTAATTACCGATGCATAGATCGTATATTGACAAGAATGTAAAAGAATAATCGTGGGAATGATCCTGGTGCGTAGATCGACAGGAATAAAAGTGGTGCGTAGATCGAGAAGAATAAAAGAATGACCGTCTTGGTGCGTAGATTGACAAGAATAAAAGAATGATCGTTTTCAGATTGTTTATCGACAGGAATGTAAAAAAATGATTGTGGTGCATAGATCGACAACCGATTCGTAAATCGACGACAAGAATTAAATAATCGTCTCCAGAGAATGATCGTCTTTGGATTGTTACCGATGCTTAGATCAATAAAAAGTAAAAAAAAAATGATTGTCTTTAGATTGGTTACCGATGCGTAGATCGACAAGAATGAAAAAAATGATCGTCTACGAATTGGTTGTCGATGTGTAGATCAATAGAAATCTGAATGATCGTAAAAAAATGTAATCCACGGGCAATTCATAAGTCTAGTTTAGAAGATAAATAAAGAGATATTTTTTTTAGAGAATATATTTATGATAATCGTAACAAAAAACGCATAATGTATAATGAGTAATGTAATACAAAGACTGTTAAGTATAAATATTAAATATGCACTTATTATGTATTGCAAAAGGTTGTTGAGTGAATGAAGATGCATAGGTCATGCCTGAGTAGGTGAAAAAATATGAATGTAAAATGCATGAATCATGTGTTTTGCAATGTAGATAAAATCTTTATTCATTTTTTAATTCCTCGATCCTTATACGATCCTGTGCGCCCACAAGATTCAATGGATGAATAAAGATAACAACCGTTTTTGTATGATGACTCTATACATCTCGTGTGACTTTTTTTAGAGGCAAAACAAAGTAAATAGTCTAAAATAATTGCCTTTTTTTGTTGACATTCCCATACATGTTGAGAATCTATCAAGTTTTCGTGTATATATTTTCAGATATCAAAATAATTAAAATATTTTTTGTTTGCACCTACTTCAAATTCCAACATTTATTATCATAAAATAACATTTTTTTAAATGCTAGAACAAACAACCATAAGACTAATTAGCTTAGAGAATGAACGATAAAAGAAAAAGGTAATGTACAACATCAAAAGACAACATTGAAAAAAAGTATATTTACTATATTGAGAACAAAATAATTGAGGTAGGGGTTACAATGTAAGGATGTGTGTGTTCATGTTTAGTTGAAGGGATAACAAATGCTAATCATTCTTGTAATTTAGGACTCCTGTTGGTCAGCACTCAAGAATAATAACTGCCCCAGTTTGAACTGCTTGATTCTTTTTACTCCTTTTTTTTATATATATCCCTAACTTTTGGATGGACCGCTCTTTCAAGTTTTCAATCCATCGGGATGCTCTGACTTTTAAGTAGGTCGCCTTTTGAGGTTTTCGACCTAGCAAGCCTATAATTTTTCAAGCATAATATTTTTTGACTGTGTCTGAGTTTACTGGAAGTGGAAGCTCCTCCATCCATTTCTGCGAGTATAAGAGCTCCCCTAGAGAAATATTTTTTCACCACATATGGTCCCTCGTAATTCGGAGTCCATTTTCCACGAAAATCCTTTTTTATGGGCAATATTTTCTTTAACACCAAGTCTCCTTCTTAAAACTCTCGAGGACGAACTTTTTCTTGTAGGCTTTTTTAAGTCTTTTTTGATACAATTGACCATGACATAGAGCTATCATTCTTTTTTCTTCAATAAGATTCAATTGGTCAAATCGTGATTGAACCCACTCTGCCTCTTCTAGTTTTGTTTCCATCAAGACCTTGATCGAGGGGATTTCAACTTCAATGGGAAGTACCGCTTCCATTCCATACCCTAGTGAGAAAGGAGTTGCCCCTGTTGAGGTGCGAACAGATGTTCTATAGCCATGTAATGCAAAGGGAAACATTTCATGCCAATCCTTGTTTGTTTCTACCATCTTTTGTATGATTTTCTTGATATTTTTATTTGCCGCTTCTATAGCTCCATTCATTTTCAGCCGATAAGGCAAAGAATTGTGGTGCTGAATTTTGAAACTATCACACAACTCCATCATTTTGTTGTTCAGATTGGTCGCATTATCCGTGGTAATCTTATTTGGCAGCCCATATCGACAAATCAGTTCTCTCTTGATGAATCTGACCACTACGCTGCTTGTCACGTTGGCATAAGAAGCAGCTTCAACCCATTTTGTGAAATAATCAATAGCTACTAGGATAAACCGGTGCCCATTTGAAGCCTTAGGTTCGATGAGCCCAATAACATCCATCCCCCACATTGAAAATGGCCAAGGTGATGTTAAGACATTCAAAGAGGTTGGCGGTACATGTATTTTATCAACATAGATTTGACATTTATGACATTTCTTTACATAACTAAAACAATCAGACTCCATGGTCAACCAATAGTAGCCAGCCCTTAAGATTTTTCTTGCCATTGCGTGCCCATTTGCATGAGTTCCAAAAGAACCTTCATGAACCTCTTGAATGATTTTCTCTGCTTCCGTTTTATCCACACATCTAAGGAGAACCATGTCATAGGTTTTGCTTATAAAGCACGTCACCATTTAAGAAGAAGTTCATTGACAACCTCCTCAAAGCCCTCTTGTCATTCTTCGAAATACCCAATGGATATTCCCTATTCTTAACATAGGATTTGATATTGTAAAACCATGGCTTGCCATCGGGCTCTTCTTCTATTGATAAGCAATATGATGGCTTATCCTTTTGTTGAATTTTTAGGACCACCACATCCCGATCGATGCTTATTTTGAACATTGATGACAATGTGGCCAAGGCGTCGACTGTAACACCCCGAGTTTAAAACACAGCACGAGTGTATTTTTTTTTTAAAAAAAATAAATAAAAGGAATTTTTCAAAAGTATTAATTCAAAGAAATTAAAAATAAAATTTTAATTAAGTCGTTTCATAAAATGGTACGTCGCAATTCCACCGATGAACGTAATTAAATAATTTTATCATAATATCACTAAGTACTTAACTTTGGGAATTAATAATAAACATTAATACATTCCAAAAAGAAAGTGTTATATCATCTCAAAAAGAACACCCGGGCTGTGGCCCACTAAACAGTATCAGAGTGTAGAAGAGATCAGCGGAAAAGTTATACAATAATTCCCAAAATAAATAATTACATCCACCGAAATCAAGACCCTATACAAAAATTCTAAACTGATCATGCACTAAAGCTACAGTAGCAGGGATTCCCTCCGCAGCCCATGCAAGTCTCGTCTGACTCCACAGCTCGCCTCGACGTAACGTCCTCCTCCTCATCATATAAGGAAGGATCAGTCTCCTCTGAAGTCAGATCAATATACAATCGGGGTCGCTTCAGCGGTGCCGAAATCTCAAAGCAATCATCGGACGTCCTAGATGGACCCGGAACATCATCTTCTACTAGCATCGGTCTTTGATTCTCCTCTTCCACCCCGGTTTCATGTACAGCTCCTCCAGTCACCGGGTTAGGAGTCACCACACCTACAGTGGCCTCCGTCTCAACCCCTCTCGTCGGCTCCTCCGCGTCCTCAAAAACTCCGTGCGCCTCCAATACCAATTTGGAAGGCACCGGAAAGTCAATCCTCGTATGGGTGTGCTCCACATAGTCCACTACCCCGTTAGTCCTGCAGGTCCTCGCCAGTCTCCCCGTGTACGTCGCCCTGCTTGAGATGGGGTCGTATACCCAAGCAGTGGGTAGGAGACGATCAATAAAATCGAGCGACGTTTTCGTCGTCTGGGGACCCACTAGTCGTATGGGTTTAGGGGGCATCTGAGGGCAAAGCCCAATTTTCCACAATAATAGTAAAGGGTCGCCGACCGAAATTAACAAATTCCACATAGCATTTATGTCAATAATAACAAGCATATTCATGGCATGTTATGTAACAATGATGATAAATAAGGATGCTCATTCTGAAATTTCATGACATGTATGCCTTTTCAAACAGCAACCAATTTAATATAAAAATCAAGTTGTAAGCACAAATATCAATTCAGCAATCACACCAATTCATCAGACATTCAAAATTTCATAAGGTACTTACACACATCGATTTTCATCCATCAACATCATATCCAATCATAATTCACCAGTCAACCACCCCGATGCAATATGTATATGCTCATGTACTCAACTTCTTGGATTTACCAAGGTGCAGTCGCTCACAGACCAGCACAATTTATATATGTTTGACTTTAATGGCCAACATGACCATGGTGCAATCTCTCACAGATCAGCACCAGTGTAGTCGCTCACAGACCAGCACTCGTGCAGTCGCTCAAAGACCAGCACGTTTCACGTATACCAAGGTAGAGTCGCTCCCAGACCAGTACCAATGCAGTTGCCCACATACCACCACTCGTGCAGTCGCTCACAGACCAGCACGTTTTGCGCATATCAGGGTACAGTCGCTCACAGACCAGTACCAGTGCAGTCGCTCACAGACCAGCACTCGTGCAGTCGCTCACAGACCAGCATGTTTTACGCATTACTCTGTGGCCCATCGCGGTTACCATCTGACTATGCAATGCATGAACATGCAATGTTTTCTCTTCACTGAAAACAGTATGCAAACATCAAAAAAATTCAGCATTTCCATCATTTCCCCAAAATCACCTCAACTCAAATAATTTCATTATCATTACATCAACAAAAATGTTCACGCACCTCATCATTACCACTTCACACTATCTCAAAAACCCCATTTTAATTCATCACAAGTCTTCCAAATGTTTCCCCAACTCTTAAAGTTCATAAACACATGTTTAAAACTGAGTTTTCTGAAGAAAAAAAAACGAATCTGTATTCAAATACAGCTTCCTTGTATTCGAATACAGAAGCTAAAACAGTGCAAAAATTAGCATTTTTCACAACATCAGTAAAGATTTCAAAAACCTCATCATCCCCACTTCCAAACTATCCCAAAAACTCCATTTTAATTTATCACAAGCCTTCCCAATATTTCCAAACTCTTTAAGTTCATATAACAGTGCTTAAAACTTGAATTTCTGGAAAAAAAACGAATCTGTATTCGAATACAGCTTCCTTGTATTCGAATACAGAAGCTAAAACAGTGCAAAAATTAGCATTTTTCACAACATCAGTAAAGATTTCAAAAACCTCATCATCCCCACTTCCAAACTATCCCAAAAACTCCATTTTAATTTATCACAAGCCTTCCCAATATTTCCAAACTCTTTAAGTTCATATAACAGTGCTTAAAACTTGAATTTCTGGAAAAGAACGAATCTGTATTCAAATACAGCTCCCTTGTATTCGAATACAGAAGCTAAAATAGTGAAAATCAGCATTCTGTATTCGAATACGAGGGTGTTGTATTCGAATACAGATGCGAATACAGTGGCAAAATTTCAATCATGTATTCGAATACGACAGGATCGTAGCCGAATACAGATGCTAAGTCAGAAGCAAAAATCCCTCATCTGTATTCGAATACAGAGGCCCGTATTCGAATACAAGTTCAAAAATTTGAATAAAACAGAAGCTTTGCAGGCTGTATTCGAATACACTCATGCCGTATTCGAATACACCTTCAAATTCAGTGAATACTTTGATCAAATTTAATCAAGTCCTTTTAATACTTTGATCAAATTTAATCAAGTCTCCACTGATTATTATCATGATTAAATCTGGACCGTTTGATCTTCTAATCTTGTCCACATCTGGACCATACAATCTGATTTGCTGTGATCCTCTGATCTCGGCCAACCCTGGACCACACTTTCTGATCTTTTGATCTCGACCACTCTGGACTTGTAATCTGATCTGCTGTGATCCTCTGATCTCGGCCAATGCGGGACCACACGTTCTGATCTTCTGATCTTGGCCAACACTAGGCCATATACTTAAATCTTGACCATTGATCTAAATCTTTTCCCTCTGATCTGGACCAATTCTAGACAAGGTCTGAATTGAACTGAAATTAATTCTGGACATAGGATATTTTAATCTGGACATTTACCTTATGATCTGGATCAGTACTGGATTCAATCTGGATATCATTTCTTCTGGTCTGGACTTAGTTTCATACTCTGAGCCATGCTATCTTCTGGTCTGGGCCAAATCTGGATTAAATCTCTTGTTCTGGACCAATTTACTGAAGCTCTAATTAAGTCTGGATCAAGTCTGGACTGATTATCATTTCACTGCCAAGCTATCTTCTGGTCAGATTAAATTCTGGACCAAGTCTGACTTATGATACCTTCTGCTCTGGAACAACTCTCCCTCTGGCAGGCTTCCTTCTGGTCTGGTCCAGGTCTCCTTATGGACTCTGCTTCCTTCTGATCTGGGCCAGGAAAGATATCCTCTGATGGTATTTTGACATCCTGGTGTATCCTTTGGTGCTTTCAAGATGCATCCTCTGGTACCTTCTGGATGCATTATCTGGTGTCTTCTGGAGGTGTATCTTCTGGTCTGATTTTATCCTCTGGTAACTCATCTTCTGCCTCTGGTGACTTCATCTTCTGGTGGCATTTAATATAATAATTCTAAGTACAAAATAAGATTACATGGAGTGCTTTTGTAAACATCAAAACCCTAATTACTTAGAACCAACTTGGTTCTAACACTATCCATTTTTGAGTAACAATAAACCCAAGTAACTTGCCTGATCTCACGCCAAAAGTGCATTTAGCAGGGTTTAAAGGGAGTCTGAACTTCCTTAGTCGCACAAATAACTTTTAAGGGTTAACCACGTGGTCTTCTTCGGTCTGAAATTTTGCAATCATATCGTCCACATAAACCTCTATCTCCTTATGCATCATGTCATGAAACAATGTCACCATTGCTCTTTGATAGGTTGCCCCAGCATTCTTCAATCCAAATGGCATCACTTTATAACAAAAGGATCCCCATTGTGTGATGAATGTGGTTTTCTCCATATCCTCGGGAGCCATCTTGATTTGATTGTATCCTGAAAAACCATCCATGAAGGAAAAAAGAGAATATTGAGCAGTGCTATCTACTAGGACATCAATATGAGGCAAAGGAAAATCGTCTTTAGGACTTGCTTTATTCAAATCCCGATAATCAACACACATTCGAACCTTTCCATCCTTTTTTGGAACTGGGACAATATTAGCCACCCATTGAGGATATTTTGCTAGTGCTAAGAAACCAGCATCAAATTGCTTTTTGACCTCTTCTATAATTTTAAGTGACATATCAGGTCTCATCCTCCTCAATTTTTGTTTAATTGGAGCACATTCAGGCTTGAGTGGTAGCTTGTGTTCAACAATGTAAGTATCTAGCCTAGGCATATCCTGATATGACCATGCAAAGACGTCCACATAGTCAAATAAAAGTTTAACCAACTTTTCTTGTTCACTTCCTTTCATAGACATACCAATTTTAATTTCTTTCTTATCACATTCAGTCCCAAAATTGATCACCTCAACAGGTTCTTGATAGGGTTGGATTATCTTAGCTTCCTGTTCCATTAACCTTTCTAGTTTTGGGGGAGGCTCACAATTGTCTTCACAATCCTCATCAGCGTGATTAATTGGGAGTTCAAAATTACAAGAAGGGGTTCTAGCGTTGCTATTTTCAACGTATTCCTTTTCGATTCTGCATTATTAAAATTAAGAACAAGGGGAAAAAAGAAAATATGAACAAAGGTTGCAATTTTTGAGCATGAATTAACAAACACGGGAAACTCGATGATCTTCTAATTGTTGAGGATGGTATTCTGAAGACAAGGGTACACTGATTTGAGGGTATCATCACCAACATGCTCTTCTTCCACCACAGCCACCTGGTCAGCATAAATTATTTCGGCGCTTTGAAAGGTTTGGCGAATGTCACAAATGGGAATCTTCTGTGAATGGTTTTCCAGACGAGCCATCCTGCTTTCCTTTTTTTCTTTCATTGCCTTTTCTTTATCAGCTTTGGTAGGTACATATCCCAACCCGTATCGATCATTCTTTTCTGGTATATCTAACAATTTCCCCAACTTTGCAAAAGCTCCTCCTTCTAACATAGATTTGGTATACTTCAATTATGTGGTAGACAACTTTGGTTCCTTTAAGTGAGATCCTTCACCCATGAAGACAGCATTGGCAATTTCTAATGCTTGAAATGAGGTTTCTATAACTTCCTCTATATCTTCAATGTAGCATGTAGAAGATAGATGGCTCACTATCATATCTTCTTCCCCATATATTATTACCAGCTTATTGTTCACTATAAACTTTAGCTTTTGATGGAGAGTGGATGTCACCGCTCTAGCAGCATGAATCCACGGTCTCCCTAAAAGACAATTGTACGTTGGTTTAATATCCATCACTTGGAAGATTATCCCAAAGTTATGGGGTCCAACTTGAATCGGTAGGTCAATCTCGCCAACAACTTGTCTCTTGGACCCATCAAACGCTTTCACCACCATAACACTAGGCTTCATACGTGCTCCATCAACAAATAGTTTTGATAGTGTCGCTTTCGGCATGACATTTAATGATGAACCATTATCAACTAGCACTCGTGCCAGGATATGATCATGACATCTCACAGAGATATGTAGTGCTTTATTATGCCTTGTCCCTTCAGCTAGTAATTTGCCATCGCTAAAACTCAAACAATTATTAACGATGATATTACTGATAACTCCATCAAACTAGTCAACCGTGTTACTGTTTAATAACATTCATTATTATTAGAGTAACATGGGCCTCATTTAAAACATTCATTAGTGCCCTTCTATGTGCTTCAGAGTTTAATAACAAAGAAAGAACATATATCTTTGTGAATCCCATATGGGACTTCTTCACACCACTCATTCCACATACAATCTTACCATTCCTTATACCACTTTCTACTCTTTCTCCTATCATGACCATGTCAAAAAAGTTGGATGACATACTTCCAACCATCTTTTCATAAAAGGGCGACTAGAGAGTATCCATAATCATACCAACCATTTCTCTTTCAAATAAAGGAGGATCTACTTGCGATGCCACTTCTCTCCACCATTGTGCATATTCTTTGAATGTTTCACTGTCCTTTTTCAACGAATTTTGCAATTGCATCCGGTCATGGGCCATATCAATGTTGTACCTGTATTGTTTTAAGAAGGCATCAGCCAAGTCTTTCCACGAACGGATTCGATTTCGCTCGAGATGCATATACCAATTTAGTGATGCCCCACTCAAACTGTCTTGAAAAAAATGAATGAGAAGTTGGTCATCATGAGCATGAGAAACCATTTTTCTACAATACATGGTCAAGTGATTTTTAGGGCATATGGCACCTTTGTACTTTTCAAACTCAGGTACCTTGAATTTTGAAGGGATTGCTACATCAGGAACCAAGCACATATCAAAAGCATCAAGACCATATGCATTACTACCTTCCATTGCTTTTATTCGCTCTTCTAAAACATGTAATTTTTCTTTCGACTGTGTATCTTCACCAATAAACTAAGGTTGTTGCCAATTTCTGTTAGCATCGAAATGGGGTGCTTGGGGTGCGCTTAATGGAATATTTTCTGAGGGTAGAGTGTTTTGGGGTGGCACGAAGCCGAGAGGAGATGGGATTTGTGGTTGGCTTAAGCTTTGGGAGTTGATGGTTGAGTGATTTGGGTTATTGTCCATGGGAGTATAACCAGGTGGGAGACCATACATAGGAAATTGCATAGCTGCCACACAAAATTGATGGGTAGTTAGGGTAAAGCCTGGTGGGTGAGAAAGAGTTGTTTGTGAAGGTGCAAACACGAGAAGGGGGGTTGAATTGTGTTTGACTAACTTGAATACTTTTTTTGTTTTTGCAGTTTAAAAACAAAACTTGATGTATGAATAAAACAGAGTTAGCAGCGGATATAAAGTAAAAATAAAAACACTGAATTTTATACTGGTTCACCGTTAACGAGGCTACGTCTAGTCCCTTCACCTTGAAGGATTTCACTAAATCAAACCTTGAATTACAACAGTTCCACTGACCCTCCAAGTCAGTCTTCTCAAACAGTCTAACAATCCTAGACTCTTGAGGAATACAGCACCTTGACTTCCTAAGTCAAGTCTTCTCCTACCAATCTGACAACCCCATATTGTAGAAGGAATTACAACGCCTTGAATCTAATTGCCAAGTAATCTGCTACCCCTTCTGACTCTCTCAGATTGTAGACTCTACTTCAACAACTTATATCTAACACAAGGGAAAGAAAATAACACGAGTGCTTGCTTCTGGAAAGCTGGAACTCACAATTAACCTCACTGAAAATTTGAGTGTTTGCTTTGGAAGTGTATGAATCTTTTGTGATTTTCGATACTAAGTATTCTGCCTTGAGCCTCCTTTTATAGATGCAGATAAGGGCCTCTTCCAAGCTTAATTTTGAGCTGTATCTTGCTGGATTCTCTTGCAAAAATATCTTGACCAATCGGGCTTCACTTAAATAAAAAACATATCTTTTTATCTCCAGATTTGTTTTCATAAATAACTTAGGCCAATCATGTCTTTAATTAATTCTAGAACAAATCTTTCTTCCCGCCAATAGCTCATGACCTCCCAAACGACTTCACTTTATTTTTGTAACAAATCCCTTTTAATACTTTGATCAAATTTAATTAAATCTCCACCGTTAATCATCATGATTAAATCTGGACCATTTGATCTTCTGCGCTAGTCCACATTTGGACCATACTAAGTGATATGTTGTGATCCTCTGATTTCGGCCAACCCTGGACCACACTCTCTGATCTTCTGATCTCGGCCAACTTGGATTTGCAAACTGATCTGCTGTGATCCTCTGATATCGGCCAATGTTGGACCACACATTCTGACCTTCCGATTTCGGCCAACACTGGGCCATGGTCTGATCTTTTTATCTCGGCCAACACTGGGCCAAATACTTAAATTTGAACCATTGATCTGAACATCTTCCCTCTGATCTGGACCAATTATGAACTGGGTCTGAATTGATCTTGAAATTAAATCTGGACAAATAATATTTCTGTCTGGACATTTTACATTCTGATTTGGATCAAGTCTGGATCAAATTTGGACATCATTTCTTCTGGTCTAGACTTAGTTTCATACCCTGAACCATGCTATCTTCTGGTCTGGGTCAAATCTGGATTGAATCTCTTGTTCTGGACCCATTAATTTATCCTCTGATTGAGTCTGGATCAAGTCGGGACTGTTTATCATTTCACTGCCAGGCCATCTTCTTGTTAGAATAACTTCTGTACTAAGTCTGACATTTGATTCCTTCAGGTCTGGAACAAGTCTCCCTCTGGCAGGCTTCCTTCTGGTCTGGTCCAGGTCTCCTTCTGACTTTGCTTCCTTCTGATCTGGGCCAGGAAAGATATCCTCTGGTGGTGTTTTGACATCCTGGTGTATCCTCTGGTAATTCCAGGATGCATCCTCTGGACCTTCTGGATGCATTTTCTGGTGCCATCTGGAGGTGTATCCTCTGGTATGTTTTTATCCTCTGGTAACTCATCTTCTGCCTCTGGAAACTTCATCTTCTAGTGGCATTTAATGTAATAATTCAAGGTACAAAATAAGATTACATGGAGTGCTTTTGTAAACATCAAAATCCTAAGTACTTAGAACCAACTTGGTTCCAACAGTTTGGTGTTCTTCATTTGCAATTGGAGGATTCCCATCTGTATTCTCCTTTCTTGCCAAAGCCTATAAAGCCTTTAGGATTCGATCAACATTGTCCTTCAATTGGCTAATATCTGCTCTCATCACTTCTTGGTTTTGCTCAAGTTCATCTATGATCTTGGAGTTTGTGCGAGTCCGATAAGGGTGTCGGGGAAACAACTTTATTGATTTTTCTGTTTTTTTAAATAAAAATAAATTTATGAGTATGTATGAATGAAGATGAAAATATTTAGTTAATTATCTATTTTTTTTACATTATAGTTGTATGTTAGGGAATCATAAGCCTTTCGAATTATAAGTGAAGAAAAATATGGGGATCGATAAACAAAACAAGAAAATCCTTCATTGATGATAAAAAGAGTACATCACATTTAAACTACATCATCTATGGTATTTCGATCTTCTCTTTTGATAGGACAACCAATCTTTTCCTCCAATTCTTCTACCAAATTATTGCAATATTCAATGAACTTGTAGACTTTTACAGGAGTATTGAGCCGATGCATTACTGCATCAATCTCTCTTAGATGCTTTGGAATTTTCATGATTGCTTGATTAGCTAGCATTGCCAATTTTGTAAAGCAATCTTTCCAATGCTTGCCTTTCTCTTCTAGCTCTTTATAGACTTTTTTATTCTTCAATTGTCCAAGCAACATCATAAAACGATCCTCCCAATATATGGTTTCATCCTTTAAGTCATTATAGATCTTTTCTTGATAATCGATGTAATTCTTCAACTCAGTAGACGTATCCATTTTTGTTCTTAGCGCATCTTGATGTTTTGAGAGTAATTCTTTCATTTCTTCCTTGTGTTGCCTCTCATTCTTTACTTGACTCTCATAGTCGGCTACCATCTTTTCAAGTTGTTTCTTTAAATCTTCAAATTCCTTTTTTATATTCCTCTCAGAGCTTGTTGATTTCACCCATAATTGCTTCCATATATAGGCTTCTTTAATAGCTTCATTCATTTCTTGCTTCCGCACATCTAATTCTTCATTTGCACCTCTCAAACAATCTTGTATGTCCAGTTTATTTTCCTTTTCAATTTTCAACCTCTTGTTGCTTCTCTCAATAAACTGATTCTTACAAGTGTTTTCTGATCGCAAATTCTCGTTCTCTTGGGAGACTTTTTCTAACTTCGCTTGTAGCTCTTTTTTCTGCTCTTCAGACTTTAACAATAATGCTTTGAGTTCTTCTATTTCCTTGTTTGTAACAAAGGTAGGTTCAGGTATCTCCTGATCACTCACCGGTGTACTGTGGAAAGGCAGCTTGATTTCTTGGACTCTTTTCTACACCCATTGTTGATAGGGTTCCTTTGTGCCGCAACTTCTACGTTCGAGTACTCTTCCTTTTCTAATAATCACTTCCTAAGCTCGACTTATCCTCCGCAACATCGGTGGGTTTACTATACCCGTATTGTGGAACATGAAAGCTTCTAATGACTTATCATCTGGTTTCTCCAACATAGGGTAGCCAAGTTGTCTCAGAGCTATCATCGAATTGTAGTTAATACAACCTTTAGTTCCCATGAGAGGTACATTTGTAAAGTTTCCGCATTGGCATATTACTTCTTCTACCTCTTGTTCTCTATGATACCATGAAATTATGTCCCCGGTAAGGCTAGCTATACTCTGAGCCCATTCACGATTATTTTTAATTCGAACATGATACCCTTTTTTGAACATGTGAGACATGAACCAAGTATACAGCACTGGAACACAACACAAAATTGTTCCCCCTTTCTTCTCGTGCCACATATGTAGAGAGTAGTATACATCAGCAAGGACCGCGGGAACTGATGGCAGCAAAATCAACAAAATTATCAAGGTTTGGCAATAAAACAACACCATAGATAATGAGAGCCAAGATATCTATAAAAGTACCTCATTCTTTTTTAACGGCTAAATCTTGTGTCTTCAGCTCCGGATATTTTCTCTAGAAACCATGAATAGCCCCTTTTTCCTCTTTTTTGCTTGCCAACTCTCTTATGTTGATTTTTAATACTTCAACAACTACGCTCAAATTTGGTGGTTGCCTAGTATATCGATAAGGGTTTCCTTTCTCTAGGGAGTAACCCAATATTCACTCGAATTCTTCTAATGTCGTGGCCAACTGAAAATTTTGAAAGGTGAAACATCTTAAGAGAGGGTCGTAATACTGAGCAAGTGCCGTGAGGGCCCCTGTTTGCACATTTACTGCCAAGAGGTTTAGGATTTTCCCATATTTACTAAAGAAACTCTCACATTGTATGGTTTTCATTTGATTGCTGATGTCTCTTAAACTTTTCAGATCAGGTTGCTTGAACTTTAAAAGTAAAGTTTTTCTTTTTGCCGATCCCATTATCCACTAAACACGTGACTAAGGCTTGTATGATTCCCCAAAAAATCCTGAAAATTTATGCAAAATGCCATTATATTTTTTATTTTTAGAAAAGAAGAAAGAAAAAAAATCATGAGATATGAATGAAACTATGTAGAATAATTATTGTGAATATATTTATATACATATATATATATATAAAGTTCTGAATGTATGAGTTATTTTTGGTTTATATGGATGTTCTTATGATGAAAGGGACTATTGGTTTATGTCGTGAAACTCTCACAAGGGTGGCTCTATGATTCTAAAAGTGGTTCATAGAGCCAATAATCCTATTTTCGAATATTGTCAACAACAATAGGTAAACTATTTGGAGTGACAATAGCCTTGACAGGATCAAACTCTAGGTGAGATCTTTATGCTAACCAAACAGGATGTACATCCAGAAGGCTATCACTACGCAACCTCGAAACTAAACTTAAGTTTTGTTCAAACCCGGGTATAAGGTTTTCACTCATAAGTGTGTGTAGGGTGTAGAATAATTATAATTCAATAGCTCTATATTGCTAATAAAACATATATACATGCACATAAAATAATAATAATAATAATAATAATAATAAATAAATAAAATAATTAAATAAATGACTTACTAGCTTAAAAGAATATTATAATGACAACTGATATTTGTTAAGAAATAATAAACCCATAAAGTATTAGAAAATGAAAATCAAACAAATATAGAAAAAGTTAAAAATTATGCACAGTTAATTATGTTAGACTTGACTCTCTAAGGGTCCCCAGTGGAGTGGCCAGCTGTCACGGCCTAAATTTCGAGTGTTTCTCGAATTCAATTGAGTCGCCACCAAAGTTTATTTAACATAGCGAAAACATTGGGAAACCCTTAAAAAGAAAAAAAAAAGTCCTTGACCAAATTTTGAGTTCGGGAATCGATTATGCGTATGGAAGGTATTAGCACCCTACGACATCCGTTAAAATACGGTTACCTATAATTAATTGTGCAAAATTAGTATTAACTTAAATATATTTATTTCTCTTTATTATTAAATATGAATATCAATTATTTATATTTAAAGTGATTTTGAAATAAATATATGCTTAGAAAAAAAATCAATTTTTTTATTGATATGCTTGACAAGAGTGTGATCTTACTCCTACGTATCTCCCGGTGCGATGGAGAAATCAAAGCTACGTAGTTCTTGGTTAGAAAATGCGGATGTGTTGATTGTTTTTAAATAAATCGTGTTTAGTTATTAAAAACGTTAATTTTGACGAAAATAAAAAGAACATTGTTTGATTTGAATAATTATTTTAAAATGTGAATCTTAAAACGAGCAAGTTGTATAACTCATGTCTCAAAACTCAAGGAGTTTAAGTGTAAGACCCTTAATTTTAAAATGAAATTATGGATTTAATTTCAAGTATATTTTGGGATATTTGTAAAATATTTGATATATGTGTATTTATATATATATATAAATGTTTTTGAGATTGAGTAAAATTATTGGACGAAGGATTATTTAATTTAATTACGAGTAATTAAATATCGGGCAGTTAATTAAAATTTTATCTGTTGACGTAATTGCGACGGGAGTAATTAGTTACTTGAGGGTCAACTTTAATTATTATATATATATATATGAGGTGGCAAGAGTATGTGTCTGTATATATGTTTGCATGTGAGAAGCAAGGAAAAAAAAAAGGGAAAAACAGAAAATCATAATCAGAAAGAAAGAGAAAAAAGTTTCTTTCCTTTCCCTCACCTACTCGAGCTGCCTTCTTCTTCTTCCTCTGTTCAGTTCTGTTTGTGTTGGTAGTGAGAAGGGATACTCAAAATTCAAATTACTTGGAAATCCAAGCCTCGAATAAGAAAGTGTCAAGAAGGAAAGTTATTCCTCTCATCTTTACGGTACTAGAGAACCAACTTTGGTAGCGACGACGCAAGCGGGAGTTTTGTCGGTTTAAGACGCGGTAACGTAAACGAACAAGAAAAGTAACGAAGGTAAGGGGCTCCTTCCAACTTTCTAGATTGCATATAGGGCTGTAAATGCATGTTTGATGGATTGATTATTATGTTATGTTGATAAAAACCGGGGATGATCATTGTTATGTTGTTGGAGTTAAGATGCATGCATGTTTGTGGGGACTGTTGTTGTTGTCTTGTTGCTGAGATATTGATGTCCTTGCATGTTTTTGTGGATGATCATTGTTATGTTGTTGAAGATTAAAATGCATGTTGTAGAGATGATGTATGTTGGATGCAATTATTGTTGTTGTTCTGTTTTTTTGTTGTTGTCATTGATGTTGTTGTCCTTGTTGTTTTTGTTGCTGACTTGGTTGATGCATTATTGATGCTTTTGTTGTTGTGTTGATGAGTAAAATCATTAATGTTGTGTTAAGGACGTTCTGGGTTTCAGATTGCATTGCATTTTGTTTTCAGTGAAGAGAAAACATAGCATGTTCATGCATTGCATAGTCAGGTCGTGACCACGATAGGCCACAGAGTTGATGCGGTGACCGTGATGGGCCGTGAAGTTAAGTAGTAACCATGATGGGTTATAGAGTAGTTCCGCGTGTATTAGACGGTCTATTCTATCCGGGTTTTAGAGTGGTTCCGTGTGTATTAGACGGTACATTCTACCCGGACTACGGAGTGGTTCCGCGTGTATTAGACGGTTTATTCTATCTGTGCAAGGATTTAACTTCTGTGTATTTGGCCTGTGAGAAGCTAATACACGTAAATGTAGTGACCGTGATGGGTTATAGAGTAGTTCGGCATGTATTAGACGGTCTATTCTATCCGGATTTCAGAGTAGTTCCACGTGTATTAGACTGTCTATTCAATCCGGGCTACGGAATGCTTCCGCGTGTATTAGACGGTCCATTCGATCTGTAAATCGTGCTGGTCTGTGAGAGACTGCACGTGTTAACATTATACATTTTAAAGATGTAGACATTATACATTTTAATAAGTGAGCATACTTATTTATTATTGTTGTCTTAACATTGGAACATGCCATGAATGTATTTGTTGTCTTTGACATAACTGCTATGTGGTAATTGTTAATTTCGGTTGGTGACCCTTTACAATATTATGGAAATTGGACTTTGCCCTCAGATACCTAAACCCGTGCCACCGACGGATACACTAACGAAGGAGACGCTGTTAGTTTTCCTTGATTTTCACGTGCGAAGTATTTGTGGACAATGCAGAGGGACGGATAACTGGGGTGGAGACGAGACTTGTAGAGAATGCGGTGGAAACCCTTGCTACTGTAGTTTTAGTGCATGATCAGTTAGTCTTGTTGTATAGGGCCCAATACTTGGTGGATGTATTTAATTGTTTTGGGATAACTGTATATCTTTTCCGCACTCTGATAATGTTTTGGTGGGTCCAAGATACAGTTTTTGATGTAATTTATTTTGGTAATTTTTGAAGATCAATTTCTCAAAATTAAATTACTGGGCTATAATTATGATGTGGTTGTTTTTTACTTTTGTATTTTGAATTACGATGCAATACTATTTTTGAATGGTTTAATTCATATTAAATTTTAATTAATTTTAATTCTTTTGAATTAAGTCGAAATTCTTTTATTGGTTAAAAAAAAAACACTCGCGCTGTTTAAAACTCGGGGTGTTACAATATCACCATAGGATATCATCAGAGGAACCTGTCAAAGGATATCATAAGAAGATCCTATCGGAGGATATAATCAGAAGTTTCCATCAGAGGATACAATCAGAGGATCTTGACGGAGGATAAGTCCAGAGGATCTCATTAAAGGCAAAAATCAGAAGCTACATCGTTAGAAGCTGAAATTATGCTCAAAACAAAATATGAGCAAAATGCTGAAAACAGAATTGGAGCAAAAGACTCCAGAAACAGAATCTAACTAAAAGTATGCTCAAAATAGAATCTGAGCAAAATGCTCAAAACAGAATCGGAGCAAAAGACTCCAAAAAATAATCTTAGCAAAATACTCCTGAATATTCTCAAAACAGAATCGATTGAAATACACTCCAGAAGTAAAGCAACAGATTAAAGTGAAGCTCTAATTTCAACTATAAATAGAGGCTTAATGTTGAATAATAAAGTATCGAAAAATAAAAGAACTCAAGCAAAATTTCCTAAGTATTCAAAGAGTTCAAAGGAGAGAAACACTTGCTTAAAAGATAAATATTTTCTAAGTGTTGTGAAGTTCCTCAAAAGACTTAGCTTGTAGAAAAAGACTTAGCTTGTAGGTTTAAGGTTGTGAAGTTCCTCAAAAGTCTGGGGTTGGTAGACTGTTTGAAAAGACTTGGCTGGTATAGTCAAGGTGTTGTTGTTCCTCAAAAGTCTGGGGTTGCCAGGCTGTTTGGGAAGACTGGCTTGAAGAGTCAGTGGTGTTGTAATTCAAAGGAGTTTGAATTAGTGAAAATGTCTTATGAAGGAAGGGACTGGACGTAGCCTAGTTAAAGGTGAACTAGTATAAATTCGAGGTGTTAACTTTTATTATCCACTGCTTATTTACTCTGATTGCTCATTATTCAACTAATTAGCAAAAAGAATTAAAGTTTGTCAAACACAATTCAACCCCCTTCTTGTGTTGCACCTTCAATATACACTATATAAAAGGCGCTATATGAGCATTTTACAGCGCTTTTTACCATAAGCGTTGTAAATGTTTGGTACTTGTATTTTATTTTGCATTTTACAGCACTTTTTCCCATAAGCGTTGTAAATGTTTTATACTTGTAATTTATGTACTTGTAATTTACAGCGCTTTTGTCCATAAGCGCTGTAAAGAATGTTACAGTGCTTATGGGCGAAAGTGTTGTAAATATTTTGTCTCTTGTAATTTATAATTTTAAATCCTTTTACATTGCTTATGGGCGAAAGCGCTGTAAATGTTTTGTCTCTTGTAATTGTAATTTATTTTTTGAAACCATTTACAGTGCTTATGGGCGAAAGCGCTGTAAATGTTTTTCTCTTGTAATTGTAATTTATTTTTTTGAAACCATTTACAGCGCTTATGAGCAAAAGCGCTGTAAATGTTTTTCTCTTGTAATTGTAATTTATTTTTTTGAAACCATTTACAGCGCTTATGTGCAAAAGCGCTATAAATGTTTTTCTCTTGTAATTGTAATTTATTTTTTTAAATCCTTCTACAGCGCTTATGTGCGAAAGCGCTGTGATATAATATTCATACTCACGGATACCAAATTGTTCATATCAACTTATATGATGAGTTCAAATTATAATTAAATTTTTTATCAAATTGTCATCTCTAAAATAATTTAATTAAAAAATTATATAATGAGTTCAAGTTCTGGCAAAAAATTAGTATATCGATCAATGCCTGTATATATATCAATGCTAAATTACATGATCAGTTCAAGTTCTGGCAGAAAATCAGTATATAACCATAAAATCAAATACTCTATTATGGCAGGTCAAGTTACATGAAATTTTACACAATGAGTACAGATCATTACATGACTTATATAAAACACATAAACACACTTAAGATGCCCTTCTTCTTTTCCTGACGGGATTCACTATTTTTGTCCATTAACGAAACGAAACGGTGTATTTATCCAAATTCGCTCATCATGATCATCTCTAAGAAATAAACCATCATCAGTTGAATCAATTTCACATGGTTGTGATGTCACAAAGAAAATATCATTACCAACATCTTCAACGTTGTTGTTATCATCACTTATTTTAGTGGTCGATAGGACAACATACCATTTATCATCAACAAGATCAGTGACATAAAACACTTGTTGAGCTTGTAACGCTAAAATAAAAGACTCATCTTTGTATCCCACCCTACTAAAATCGACAAGCAAGAATCATGACTCACCAATCTGAACGCCATTATTATTATTGACCCATTTGCAACCAAAGATGGGAATACGAAACATTGTGTAATCCAACTCCCACATGTGCTCGATAACCCCAAAATATGATAGATTTGCATATATTTGGTTTTTGTCTTTTGCACTTGAGATATGCATCGCTTCAGCTACTAGAGTGACTCCGTTATTTTGCATAGTGGTTTGCTCATCTTGTTTTGTGGTATAAAATATATAGTCATTAATTACATAACCAATGTAAGAAAAGACATGTAAACTCGGACCATTTGCTAGCCACCTCAATCTCTCTGAAATTGAAGCGGGGTCTATATCAAACTTTGAGCTAATGGGATTTTTTAGCCAAAGGATAAAACTTCGATTGTGCTCTCGTGTTATCCAATTTTTATTCCTGTTCATGTTCAAACTAGATAATTGATCCATGTGTATTGTAACATACGGTTGAACCTCATCATCATTGTGCAGAACATAAATTATGTCTGCTCCCATTCTGTTCTTGATATAGTCATTACTCTCTTTCCAATTATCCCTTCTCCTGTTATTCTTCCCGAATGATGAGAAATAGGAAGTCCTATGGATTCAACATTGGATAGATATTCAATACAAAATTCAACAGCTTCTTCGATAATGTACCATTTAGCAATACAACCTTCTGGTCGACTTCAACTTTTTACGTACCCTTTTAATATTTTCATATATCGTTCTATCGGATACATCCATCTCATGTAAGCTGGCCCACAAAGTTGTGTCTCCTTAACAAGATGAACAGTAAGGTGAATCATTATATCAAAAAACGAGGGTGGGAAATACATTTCAAGCTCACATAAAGTAACAACAATTTCCCTCTGCAATGTCGATAATTTCTGAGGATCGATCACTTTACTACAAATTTCCCTGAAGAGGAAACATAATTAAGTTATGGCTCGTCGAACTTTTTCTGGTAAAATGGAACGTATACATATTGGTAGCAAATGCTCCATTAGAACATGACAATCATGAGTCTTCAAACCTTTTAACTTGAGGTCTTTCTTACAAACTAAATTTTTTATGTTTGAACTGTATCCTTCTAGAACTTTAACTTCATGTAGAAATTTACATAAAACAATTTTTTCCTTTCTAGATAGAGTATGAGCGGGTGGAGGCAGATATGTGTGATTTCCTTTCTTTATGGGACCCAATTCATTTCTTATTCTCATATCGACCAAATCCAATATTGCATTGATGCCATCCTTAGACTTTCCTAGAACACTGAGTAACGTACCAATAACACTATCAAATACATTTTTTTCTATATGCATCACATCGAGAAAATGTCTTATATACAATGACTTCCAATATGGCAATTCATAGAAAATTGATTTTTTCTTCCACCCAGTTTTGACAAGCTCTCCGCAAATGGTTTTCCAAATTTATTGGTCAAACCTTGTACTTTTTCCAATATTTGATATCCGGTTGGTGCTTTTGGAGCAGTACCTTCCTCTGATTTTCCATTGAATGCACTTATCCACCCACGATAATGACGACTAAAAGGTAAAAATCTACGATGTCCAAGAAAGACGTTCTATACAATGTTTCAATCGCATCCAATATATACTCTCTTCACATATAGGACATGCACACTGACCTTTAATGCTATACCCTGATAAATTACCATATACTGGAAAATCATTAATTGTGCCGAACAACATAGCCCTCAAATTGAAACATTCTTTCTTATACCCATCATAAACTTCCACACCTGACTCCCATAACTTTTTTAAATCTTCAATTAAAGGAGCCAAGTAAACGTCGATATCATTCCCCGGTTGTTTGGGTCCAGAAATTAACAGAGACAACATCATAAACTTACGCTTCATACATAACCATGGAGGTAGGTTATAAATCAACAAAATCACAGACTATGTGTTGTGTGATATGCTTTGAAGACCATGTGGATTCATTCCATCAGTAGAAAGTGCAAGTCGTAGATTTCTTGACTCTCTACCAAAATCAGGATACTCGTGATGAATTTTTGCCCATTATGGAGAATCTGTAGGGTGTTGTAAATTTCCATCTCTAGTTCTTTAATCTGCATGCCATGTCAAGTGTTTTGAATCTTCTTCACTGCGATAGATTCGCCTAAATCTGGGTATTATAGGAAAATACAATACGACTTTTGCTGGAGTAGATTCTTTCTTCTAATATCGAGAGACATTGCATTTCGGACACGCCTTTAATAATTCATATTCGTTTCGAAATAAAATGCAATCGTTAGGACACGCATGAATCCTTTCGTAACTCATGCCAATAGAGCACAAAATTCGTTTAGCCTCGTAGGTTCGACTAGGAAGTTCATTATCATCTGGAAACTTATCTTTTAGGAGTGTTAATAATTATGTGGAGCTTTTATCATACCATCCATTTCTCGCATTTAAGTTGTACAACTTTAATATCTCCGAAACTCTTGTGAATTTAGTACAACCATTATGTAATGGTTTCTCTGTATCACTCAACAAACTCTCAAACATTTTAGGATAATCCCGAAGATCTTCTTCAATTGCTTTTGCAATATCTTCAACTTGGTCCTGCTCATATGTATCTGTGTCGAAATCATTTGAAGCATATGCCGCATCACTGTCAAAATAAGTGTTCCCTTTCTTTTTCTCACCATGTTTTATCCAACATTTATAGCTTTTATCAATTCCATGTCATGCTAAATGTCCTTCCAATTCATCTGCTCTAACGCGTTTTCCAAAACAACATTTTAAAAAAGGACAAGTGATTCGATTTGGGTCTTTTGCATTCTTCACTGCAAATTCAACAAACTCCTTCACTCCATTTTCATACTCTTTTGACAATCGATTGGCAGACATCCATTTCCGGTCCATTTTAATTATATGACCTATATGAATGCAGTAAGAACAAATCAATCTATAACAAATTTATCAATCTATAACATTATATATATATATGCATACAAGTTATATATATTTCAAAACATAACAGAACATATCAAACAAATTTTATATGATTTATCATGTAAGAGTTTATGAATGCAGTGTTACACAAATTTATCAATCTATAACATCATACAAATCTATAGTATATATAGAGTAATATTGAAAAATGGAAACCAAGGTCCAAGGTCATGCATACAAGTCTGATTTCAAAACAGAACAGATCGAACAAATTTCAAAACAGAATAGATTTATCATCTAAAATTTTATATGATTTATCAGGTAACAATTTATCAGTTATAGAGACAATAACAAATTAATAAATACAGTACCTAAGACAACAATCACTTAGTAAAAATGGGCGCAAAGTAGAGGAAAGGAAAGTTCGTAATAGGGTTCGAAGGGATAGAACGTATTAAATATATTTTTATTTATTTATTTATATTTAACTACTTGTAATTTTACAGCGCTTTTGTCCATAAGCGCTGTAAAAGACTTTAAAAAAATTAAATTTCAAAACATTTGCAGCATTTACAGCGCTTTTAAACAAAGCGCTGTAAATATAGTGTGTGGGCGCTATATTTTACAGCACTTTTATCCATAAGCGCTGTAAACGGCTTTGAAAAATTAAATTTTAAAACATTTACAGAGTTTACAGCGCTTTTATACAAAACGCTGTAAATGTAGCGCTCTAAACACGCTGTAAACATTATATGAGAGCGCTATATTTTATAGCGCTTTTACACGAAGCGCTGTAAACATTATGTGAAATCTCTATGACCCTACAACAGCGCTTTTCTGTAAATCATAAACCCTTCATGACCATACTACAACGTTTTTTCTAAAGCGCTTGTCATTAAAGCGTTGTTGTATCATCCGTTATTTTTAAAATATTATACAACAACGCTTTTAGTTATTAAGTGCTTTAAAATGCACGCTGTAAAAAACCATTTTTGGCGTAGTGTATTATTAATAATAAGAATATTATAATATTCGTAACCTTATTAACCGATCAGTGAGTATTATATTGCTTGACAAATATTATATACGTCCTTGAACAATAGGATTTAGGAGAACAATTTATAGTTTCATGAATTCCACGTATATAAAATCAGACTTTTAGATAAATATTTTGAGATGTCAATGAAGAGCGAAAGAAAAGAATAGAGAAGAGGATAAAGAGGCTCGAAGATTTTACGGTCCATTCATAACAGAAGGAATTGAAATCTTATTCATGAATGAAGATTTTAGAAGAGAAGAAAAGCACTTGGCAATAAGCTAGAGTTCAAAAGAGGAAGTTGGAGATTAGATGTGATCCTTTCCCTTTCTTGAAGAATCAAAAGGTAACATAAAATACTCATTATAATCTCTCGTAGGTGTTTAGGTTTTTCTAAAAAATTGGATGTTTGAATAAAATGAGTTTTATCATAGTTCCTCTTTTTTATGCGATTCTTGTCATTTGTTGTAGGTGAGGTTTTAAGTGTGTTTCTTGCTATTATTGTTAGGTGATTTGATTGAGTTTATTGGTTGTTGCCCGCTCTAATTTCGTGTGGACACATACGTAGTGTTTTCATCATAACTTTTTTCTATACATTATTTTTGAATGATTGTTAATTTTTTAAACACTAGACTCATTTACTTTCAATTTGAGCACAAACTTTATTATATTGTATTGAGTATTGTGATTAAAAATGCTACAAGTTGGACAAAAGTTGTTGTTCTATTTTTGTAATCTTTGTGTATTGTTTAAATAAATTCTACTAATTAGGAACTTGAATTGAAAAATAAAGAATTATATTTATAATCTAGGTAACTTAAGCTTTCCAACAAACAGTCATTTACTCAAATCAGATATAGTTAATATTTTAATTAAATTGTCAAAGTTGATACATGTGATTCGGGGCTGCTTTTGGTAATATCTCTTCTAATAATTTAATTTTGGTTTCCTTTTCATATTATATAGTTATTGTAGTGTGATGTAGTTAAGAATGGATACTATTAGATGATTGAGAGATATTTTATGTTATTGACTTAAAATCATAAGGCTATGCAAAGTTGAATGTATGCTAGATTTAAACTATTCATTCATAGCTTGAGGTTGACAATTTATGAATATAATTTATATATTATACATACACGTTTAATTGAGTCAATGAGTTAGATAATCGTATGTTAAGATTAAATTAATGTATGTATGCGTGAGAATCATAGGGTCCATTCTAGCTAGATGTATTCTCCTTCTAAATCTGAAGGGAGAGGTAAGTGATGTATTGCTTACGAACTTATTTATGTTTAAATCATGTTACTAATAAAGTTATGACATTGAGAAAATCTAATGTAGTCATTATGACATACTTGTTAATTTAGATTTTAAGTCTTTGAGTTACTCACACTTAACAATCTAGACATTAAGCACAAGAAATAGTATTAGTTGGAATGTATTTATTCGAATAATATTCAATTTATGTATGACTTGTCTATAGGATTTTCTAAACTCTGTACACAGTATACTGAAATGACTGCTAAATATCTATAAATTGTTTATATAAGTTCTATATTATTGAATTTTATATTCTCTATGTTGGGATGATGTTTTCTTAGTAAAGTAAACATTGAAAGTCTAAGGAATATCTCAAATTGCTCATCAACTCTTCAATGTCTTGAATCTGAGCCGGAACATGTGCCTAGATCACAATTTTGGTCTATGCCTTATTTTCCTAATTTTGAAAGTTGTATTATAGTTGTAAATTAATATTTTAATATTGCACGATATTTTAAAGGTTTTTAACGGAACGATTTTCAGTTATAAACATTTTCGAACTTTTTAATCTCAGCACTTCCATTGTTCCACATTATTTTTGAGAATATTTTTTAAATTATTGTTTAAGTTTAGGCATTACACAGCGTTGTGTATATTCTATCTGTAATAAAGTATAAAAAAAATTGATACATCAATAAATAGTATTAAATATAAGTAAAAATTAATTTTTTTTATCTTATTTAATTATTATTATCGTATGTAAAAAATATCCTTCAATAAATCTTTTATGCAATTAAATAAAATGAGAAATAATTTAAATACCTGAGATAAACAAAAGTAAACATAAATTATTATAGTGTAAGCAGTTATATTTGTTTAAATTTATATTACGAGAGAGTACAATGGAACATAGTTAGTGTCCACATTTGTAGTTGACTTTTGACCAATGTAATAGAATGAATTTATGGTAGTAGTGTATGTTTAGAGAATCTATCAGGGTGTTCTATAAAAATTAAAATAATTTAGAAAAAAAAAATCATTTTTAGTGACATTTTATTTTACTTTTATGACATTTAATTGACATATTAGTTTTTTGATAATTTTTTTTGAACATATTATAATCGTTGAAATAGAACAAAGTTTTTATTCAAATTTGTCTCAAAATCAAACTGATACATGAAAGATCAACTATATATTATCATAGCTGGTACAAGGCACTTATTTACTTATTTAACAAATGAGCATATAACATAAGTAACATTGCAATCACTTTCTATTAAAAACAGCTAATAGTATATTTAGATATGCCCCCAACTTCAGACGACACAATTAATGCTCGTTCTTTTTGAGAAAGTTCTTGTACCATTTTGCAGAAAGTTTTGGGTACCTTTTTAATCCATCTTTATAATCTACGAAGTTTAATCCAAACCGAACAGTAAAGCCAGCAAACCATTCGTTACAATCCAAAAATGACCAAGCAAAAAATCCCTTGACGTTTGCGCCGGACCTGTTATTTTTTAATATCAATTATCAAGAAATGAAAATTTATAAATGGTGAGTATATGGTAATAATAATATTTTAAAAAAATGTGGAGTTAGAAAATTAGTATTAATTAACATAATATAGAGTACTAATATAGTTTGGATATTGATTTGAAATGCAGTGAGTTGGTCGATTTGAGAATATGATCTAGTTTTTTAATGTATCAAAAAAAAGTGTTGTTGGGGTTTCATTCATTTGGTAGATCATGATATCCTCGAGATTGTTTATTGGACCTAACTTTATCATGGCCCAACCTTATCCATACACTTTTTTTTAAATAAAAAACTACACATAATTAATGAAGTATATTTTCAAAAAAGAATTGTATTTTGGTGCAACGGTCCACATCAGATGATATAAAAACTATGTTTCTTTAAAATTTGATTTTGTGGGTGAAAAAAAATGGTTCTTTTTTTTAGTTTGATGTGAGATATGTTTTGGGTTTCTTTTGGTTTGGGTTATGTTTTAATTTTATGCATATACTCTAGCAGAACTAGTGCTTTTATGTGTTATTTACTTTAATATAAATAAATTGATTTGTTTTTAGAAAAGTTTATTTTCTAAGGACTCGACCCAAACTAAGGCACATCGCTGGTTTGTTTGGTCAATATTTAACTAAAAAAATTATAGATTTTTGTCTAACTCAAATCAAAAAATTATTTGATTTATTAAAATAATTGATTTGGCCATATCCAACCAAACAAGACTCATGTACACATTGTATACATATTATAGTACTATTATATGAGATAATTTAGATTCAAACTTAAAAAATTTTAAAAAAAAGTAACTTACTTTATTGCAGACCGTATATAGTAGAAATGACGATAATAATAATCAATTCTGTAAGTATCCAAAAGGGCTTCTTTCACTGGAAGTGTTGCATCGTTGAATTCATTCATACCTATACATTAAATGAGATATACAGTATAAAAATATCATGCACATTTTTTCAAATTTAACTATGTAATTACATAATATGACTATTAAATATAAATTAATATGATTTAATTGTGTATTTACCATTTTCAGTGATGTAAACCACGGGATTATTGTATTTCTCCTTGATATATAGTAAAAGATCTCTAAGTCCCCTCGGATAAACGTATATCCAAACCGAAGCAGCCTAACATAATTATGCATATTTATTATTTATTTCATCAAATGGATTTAAATTGAAAAAAAAAATTATAATATCATTACTAAAAAAATAAAATTAGAGAAAAAAAAATAGCGACGCGATAAATTTTCTCATCACCATATTTAGTGGTAGAATTGGAGAAACTTTTCATTTTTTTTTTCTTTAATTTTCTGACATTGATTTAATTTTTTGCTAAAAGTTATTTAAAGTTGTCGAGAACACTTACCCTTGGACCTAGGGGAATCCCATGTTTTTCAACTGCAATTATGAAAATAAAGACAGAAAACCATTAAATTCAATATATTTATCATAATATTTAGTGAACTAACAAGAAGAATATATAAGTGTCCTTACATGAAGTATTTGCCATAGAATCTGTTGTGAAAGTAGGTTTTGCATTGGCTGCTGGAGGTGCATTATTAATATAGCTAGAAGAGTAATAGTTTAGGCCAAGAAAATCAAATGAACCCTTCACTAGTTGTGATTGTCGTGGAGAGAACTTAGGCAATCGATTTTTTACTATGTTTCGCATGCTTAAAGAATAGTCTCCGGTTGTTAGTGGTTCCATAAACCTGAAACCAATCAAATAATTTAAAAATTAATTATCAACATGTAAACATATTTATACTTGAGCACCTTGTTAATATTTTCCAAATGATTGGTTATTATCAAAACTAAGGTTTCATACATATATTATGTATGTCATAGGTTTAGAAAAATGCTTCTAAGACATGGTCTATATTTTAATACGCCTTTTATTATTTTCCATACTTCATGAGTTGTATCAAATAATAAATAATTAATGAGTTTAAGTAATATACTGAAACGTATATAAATTTTACTTAATAATGAAAGATATTTTGAGAGGATTGTATCAAATAAGTTTTTGTTACTAAATAGTTTGTTTCTAATTATTGTTTACATTAAAGAGTGAGAAAGGGGAGTATTTAATTAATTAATTAATTACCATCCAAATTGGAAGTCAAGTGCTCTTTTCGCAGCCTGTTCATCGGGTATGCTTTTGTCTCCGAGTGCTATGAACCAGTTAGTTACCAACGTTATGCCAATCTTTCCCTTTTGATATGCCTACACATATATACAAATTTAATTTAAATCATTCAATCTTGAGATGTATCAATTTGTCAAAAAGAATTTATGCCAGTCGATAAAGTTAATATTTTAATTATTATATATGTTTTCAAATATATGAAAATTTATTTTAAAACTATAAAATATATAAAATAAACATATTTTAATTATATATTTATCATGTAGTTTAATTTTAACAAAATTTTATACAATTAATCGAAGTAATGACCATTTATTAGATGGTTGGATACAAAAATTGTAGTATTTTATCTAAACTTATTAATGATGTGAAAAGGTTAAAGAATATTTGAAGAAGAAGTTAATTTGAAAGAAAGCTATTATCTAAAGCTATTAATGATGTGAAAGGTTTAAAGGATATTTGAAGAAGAATTTAATTTGAAAGTAAGCTATTTATACTTCAATTTTGAGACACATTTTTAATCATATGATCTTTAAATAATAAAAGTTAAATATCAAGATGAGAAACTTATCTATACACTGACATAGATATAGATGTTGTTGATCATAAAAATAAATAAAAATATAGATCTTGAAAGCATATTTTGACGAAAAATTTAAAGTAACTCGTTTTTAATTCAAAATAATAGTTTTTTAATTATTCATTTATGTTTTAATGAAATATTTTTAAAAAAATTATATTAATAACCCTCTCCTTTACATATGTATCGATATGTTTTTTTTTTATCATAATACAAATTTTCAAAATAGTTTATATGTTATTTTAAAACTCAATAAATTGTTGTGAATAAAGAAATGAACCTGATATTTGGTCTTATACACATTTACGGCTTTTGCATGAGCAAGAATTTGGTTGTGTGTAACTATATATGGTTCTGTGCCAGAATTACCACCAAGACACTGTGCATTGGTCGAACATCGACCTGGTGCTGTTGTTCCTATTGCATAACCACCATTGCTAAACAACCATGGCTCATTTAAAGTAACCCAATTTTTAACTCTATCTCCAAATTCCTTGAAACAAAGATCCGCATAGTCTCGAAAATCGTTTCTGAAAAACATTAATATGGAGTTCAATTAATCTAGACATCAACGCATTGAACTTGCTAAGTTAGAATAAAAAGGATATTTGAAATGAAGACTCACTGTATTCGAGAGCTTAAAAAACCACCATACTCATCTTCTAAGACTTGAGGAACATCCCAATGAAAAAGAGTTACAAAAGGTTGTATACCTACAAATTTATTGACAATAAATAATATTTTTTATCGAACATATAATTAAAATTAAAATTAAAATTAAAATTAAAATAAAAAATACAATAAATAATTTGGACAGTGTGTTATTTTGAACGGTACCATGAGCCAACAGTTCATTGATGAGATTGTTGTAATATTGTATTCCTTCGCGATTTATGCCTCCGCTCAACTTTCCCTCTAGTGTACAGAGTAATAAAAAAAAATTGATGTTAAAATGATTGGTGTGAAAACATAGCACCCAACAAGATAATATATATATTAAAATGGTTATTGGTCAATGTTTAACTTACTTGGGAGTAGTCTTGGCCAAGAGATTGAAAATCTGTACGAATCCATATTCATGTCTTTCATAATTTTCACATCTTCCTGTAGTAATGAACACATAACAGTTATCTCATTTTTTGTTATATTAGTTCCTAAAGCTTATATTCCTATTAATATTGTATTGAGGACTACCTTATATCGGTGATATTGATCAACGGTGAGGTCTGCATTACTTCCATCCCTTATTTTTTCTGCATTTCAAATCATATATGTATTGTAAATTATGCATGTACACAATTTAAAATCAAACAAGGAAGGTAAAAATGTTAAGCCCCGTTGGATTTCAAATCTAAAAGTAGTATTTTTTTAAAAAAAAAAAAAAGAATTATTAATTAAACGAGAAATGAAAACTAGCAAAGCAATATCCTCTTTCCTTTTCTATATATTAGAATTTTAGAGTAATTAATAAAAAAGAAACCTGGATGATTATGGGTGAAGGTATCCCAGATACTTAATCCTTTGCCACCTTCGTTCCATGCGCCTTCAAACTACAAAAAATACAAAAAAAATCAAGTCGAATAAATATTTGTAATTTATTATATTAAATTATATCTAAATTTTTACGGATTTTATCATTTAATTTTTTATAAATATTTATAAGTTTACTACAAAGACTTTCTTAATTACAAGTAAAAATCATACACTTATTCCAACCAAAAAGCTTTTATTATAAATTAAAATTTAATTCAAAATAGGTTAATATATAATATTGTACTGTATAAAGGTATTTCAAGTTCTATAAGTCAAAAACATTTGATACATTCAACAGCGAGTTTGAATTCACACTACTTTTCTTTTGAGGTTCGGGTTGTGCACAATCACATGCTTATAATTACAAGAAGTCACATATATCTCCATCATTAGATTAAAAACTATTCAATAGGATACTAGAATTTTTTTAAATAATAAATAATTTATAAAATTGAATCACAATAATTTTTTTGACTAGAGCATATAATTAAATAGTTAAAGAAAGATATAATATATATATATATATATATATATATATATATATATTTTGGAGTGTTCAAATCATGAAAATAATTGTACTTTTAATAATTGTACTTCTCGGTCAATCTAGTATACATGTCTCTTCAAATCTAAATTTTTTTCATTATAAATAAAATTATATAGAAAAATATAATAAATTAGAAGAGCTTAATTTAAATGTATATACTTGGTATGCTGATGATCCTGCCCCAAAAACGAAGCCCTTAGGGAAACTGCTTCGATTGAGGGTACCAATTTCAAGAAGAGGATCTTCTGCATTTGTGAAAGCAAATGTAAATGAGCTTACTACAACAAATAGAGCAAGTATATTGGCCATATTGAAATAGCCGTTGAATATCATGTTTGTAATTAATTTGTTCTGTTTACTATTTTTGTGTGTGTCTCTTCCTATTTATACATGGAAGAAGGCTCTCCCTATTGATCCATATGGTAGTTTAAAAATGATAGTGTATGGATTAAATATACCTTTTGATTATATAATAGAAGGATGATTGTATTGACTGTTTTTATAATAAATAAACTGCGTGATCCATTTGTTATCCGTGATTATATTTTCTTTAAGTATGTACGTTCCGACTCGCAAGGGTCAAAACATATCGCACACAGTTTTGTATTTTGGGTGCCAATAAAATATTTTTAAAGTTGTCAAAATAAAAAAAAATTAAATTAGGGTTAAAATTATTTGTGTCACTGCAATAAATGAAATAAATTCGGTATTAGTTCCCATAAAAACAAAATTTAAGTCTCTTATTTCAATTTAATCGTATAAATCTGCTGATTTAGGTTACTGACCGGATCATTTTTATTACTTTTTTAACTCAAACATAAATAAATTAATAACATGATAAACCAATTGTTTTTTTTTAATTCTTTTATTTTTTCTTATTTTTTAAAATACAAAACATAAATAAATAAAATATAACATTCAAAACACATTTTTCCTTTTTTTCTTCTTTTCATCTTTCGTATGCCAGTTACTTTTCCTTGTTGTTATCTTCTATTCTTCTTCTTCATAAATCTCCTTTTCAAACTCTTCATGTTGGGTAGAACTCCTCAAGAGAGAGTCAACATCCCAAATAAAAAATAAAAAATAAATAAAAGTTTAAATAAAGTCGCCCATGTGTAGATGTAAATTAAAGGAAATTAAAAAATAATAATATTCCAATTCCTTTTATAATTCCTAGTTGCCAAGAAATAATACTCCAATTCCTTTTCCACTAAAAAAATATTATTTTCTATTCAAAAAATTCCTACTTGCCGAGTGGCTGCTACAATGACGTGCATGACTAACAGCACAAGAGGGATTCACAGTAGCGTCCAGAGGAGGGACAACGAAGCATCAAAGGTGGACGGTTCTATACCAAAAGCTTTTGTTGAAATTTTAATACTGTTTTATTACTAAGTCTTATATTTTTTGGTTAGTAGTTATGTTCTTGTTGAGTCATTTTGTGATATTTATTTTTGTAGATGTCCTCGATTATTATTTACTTATTATCAATGTTGATTGTTAAGTATTCTAATATTATTTGTTAAGGAATTATAAAAAGAAATAAAATAGAAGTTTTATGTGGAAAATATCAAGTTTTAAAATTTTAAGGTATTGAATGCACTACTTTTAAGATTATATTTTTGCACTTAGTTTTTTAATAATTGGCTCAAAGGCATTTGTTAGCATTTGTCCTGTTTTATATATTGGATTTATTTTTTTGATCTTATGATTTTTAGTAAGTTTTTAGTTTATATTCCACAAGAAAGAGTAAATTTAATGAACTTTGAATATTTTGCAGCATTCTTTGGTCCCAACAATTAGTATCAGAAGTTCAACTCTCTTGTGCTAAGCATTTTGTGGTGAATTATAGAAGTCAACATAACTCGTATGGTGACTTTGAAAGAGTCAAATAATGTTGATATTGTTTCAATAAGTGTACTGAATCGTTGCAACTAATAATAAAATAATAGTACCGAGTGTCGAATTCAATGATTGTGTTATAATATCGAATTATGTTTAATTACTAAAATTGAACAAATTTTTTTCGAATAGATTGAATAATTTTATTTGTAACTAATAAGAGTAATAATATTGAACTTTTGTAATAAGAAAAATGTCAGTGATGAGTTTTACTTCAAATACAACCTTGGTTTCTAAATTAATCCTAGTTACTAGATTCATTTATTGAACTATTACCGAATTATCTTTATTATTCTTGCTCTAATTCCTTAGAGACATAACATTTAATTCTAAAGTAACCGCTAATTCCTTAATGAATTCAAGATTAAAATTAAGCTTTACAGTACAAGAATTCTCTTATTAAACTATTGTCTCTGTAAATAATTCAATTGGTTTCATGACATGCATCTATCCTTAAACTACAATATAATGAATTTCTCATCTCAAGCAATCGTAAAGTTCACTTCCGTTTCAAAATATGAATCATAAAACAGTTTAAAATTAATGAAACAATAAAAATCATTATGCACAGAGATGAGAAAAATAATTCAATAAACGCATTCATATACTAGAAATCAAATCAGACAAATAAGGGTTTATCTTGTTTCACTCATCTCTAACAAATAGTGTTTAGTTACTCATAACAAAGATAAAAAAGATATAGATCAAAGAAGAATTACAAGAAAGATTCATAAATGATTCATGAGAAAACTTCTTCAATGGTGTTAGAATCAACCTCCACTTAGTTTCTCCGTTATGCCACAAGTTTCCGAACTTCAAAATAGCAACAAAAAAAAAAAGATACCTACAAAGTGACAAAAACGCACTTTTATGTATTCTACAGTGCGTTATGCGCCCCGGCGCGTGCCATGGGCACTCCTAGATAGAAGAAGAATGTCAAAATATTGTAGAAATGTGTCCCAGGCACAAGCATTTCCTCCATCGCACAACATTTAATGTCTGACTTTTACTTCATTTTCCCCCTCTTTCAATTCTAAATTTGGTTCCGACGTCTTCATAAAAGTTGTAGTTATGGATCTTAATTTTCAGTTGCACTTGCTTTGACTCCAATTGAACATCTACAACTCCAAATATGGTTGGAATACTCCACATATGTCATGTTGATTTCTCACCAAAATTCAGCATTGTACTAAAACAACGAAATAAGCAAAAGTATGGAAAAATCTCTACTTAATCAAGGAAATAAGAACATAAACATTTTGTGAAATCTAAGAAATAAAATCAACAAAATATAACAAATAATTCCGTAAATTAACTAATAATTAAAGATAAATATTGAAAATAATGAAAAATATGTATATGATGAAAAACTATTAAATGCTCTTTGAAAAAATAAGATTGAAGATTTATTTTATGTGAAGAATTTTCAGCAAGATGTGCTTGATGCAAAAAAGTCTAATTATAAGATTGATGATGAATGAGCTCTACTATACAAACAGGTGTGTGGATATATATATCCAAACTTTTTTTTGTATAGACTAAAACTAGATTTGTTCTATATTGCATGAACAAAAACACTATTAACCCTTAAAGTTAAAATAGTAATAAAAAAACAACTTATACGTTGAAGCTTTAAATGTTCAATTTTTTTTTTCAAAATTTTGGGTGTCTTAAACTTCAACATATAAAAAAAGTTTTATCCATTTTCTTTAACCTTAGAGTTAGGCGTACACACGCTTAATTCTTCTTTTTGATTGGTTTCTCTTTTATTTTTCACTAAATATCTAATGTAACTTCCGTAAAGTATTGGATACGCTAAATCATCTCACTATTTTAACTTATACTTCTAGAATGGAATAAACCTTAAAGTATATTTGACAAATTTTAGTTATAGGATTTATTAACTTGCATCCACTCATTTTAAGTTGGTGCTTCAAAGTAGTAAACTACACTTTAACGCGTATTTCACAAATTAGTAGTTGTAACTTGCTTCGCCCAAAAAATAATATATTGCAAATTCAATATCTTGTGTCATTAATTTATGCTAAAGTTACAGGGTAGTTTTGGAATTTGAGAAAATTTGAAGGAATGAAGGGAAAAGAGAGATAAAAAGGACTACTTGTTGGATTATGAGGAAGCTATGAGAATCATCATATCGAGTTAACAAATGTTTTATACATCACATATCACTTATAAATCTTGAAGTATTTAGAGTATATGGATCATCTTATTTATATTTTTCTCAACATCTTTCATTCAATATTGTGAGACTTTTACTCACAAACGTGAGTCCATTCATTCATTTATGATTGCTCTCTCTCAAACTCAGAAGATTTTGTATCCGTACCAGTGCTACTATTGAAACACACCAACGATCGAGACCCGTCGTTTGACCATTCTATTATTAAAAAGATTTTTTATACAAGAAATCAATCACTTTTGTTTAATCATTAAATCTATTACAATATTGGATCATTAAGGGAGTCATGTTAATCATCACATTAAACTAACAACTACCACATACAAGTAGTTTTTTCTATTATACACTCTAAATCAATAAATATATATATATATATTTAATTTTGGTTCAACTTAATGAATATGAGAGATTCTAAAAATAAATTCCCCTACTTTTAGTGTCACTTTATCTCATTTCACTTAAATATATTGCAGAAATACCATAAATGAAAGAAAATAGTATTTTTATCAAATTATTATTATCATAAATGTAAAGAAGAATATAGTAATTTGGGAGTAATATTCATAATATTAATTAGAAAATACAATTAAAAAACAATTCATCATGATGACATTAAAAGCTTAAAGAGACATTAATTTTAAAACATTTTATTTTTATGCTAAAAAATAACATTCACCGTAAAGCGAATAGAATATAAGAGTTGAGTTTAATTTTAAGATTTAAATATGCATTTAGTCTCTATAATATAAAAAAAAATTGATTTTTGTCCTTGCAAAATAATTTTTTTTAATTTAACTCTTACAAAATGAAAATGTTTTTATTTTAGTATTTAATGTTTAACACGGTTAGTTTTTTAACTATTGAATAATTAATAACTTTAAATTATGGAAGGTAAAATGGTTTGATCCGTCGGATTGGCGCGGTTAACCTCTCTTTTTTGGCCAGGTGAATTGAGATTTTGAGCCTACAACCACTAATTGGCCTTCCCGCCAATAAAACCGGGCAGATTGGCAATTTAGACTAAAATAAAAAACAAAACAAAAATATTTTTTACACTTATTGATAAACTCATGAACTTTTTATTTTTGAAGTCATGTTGACTTATCATCAGTTTTTAGATGATAAAATATAAATATTTGAATGACAATTTTTGCATTTTTAGTGGATTCAATGGTTACATATTTTGGTTATCTAAAGTTATCTTTATATTTATTTATGTTTATAATGTTAGCATTGTTTTTTGAATATTTTAATTAATATTAAAAAAAAGAAACAATTTGGGTCAACCCACTATAAAAAAATGGTTGGATGAGATTTTTAACTATACACACCTCTAGTTGTCATGCCCTTCATTTTTTAGACGGGTTAATAACTAGATGGGTTGACCCATTTTTGTCATCGTTAATTTAAATTTAGTCTCTGCAAAATTTAAGAAATTTGGCGTTAGAACTCGCAATAAAAATAGTTTTAGTCTATGCAAAATTCAAGAAATTTGATTTTAGTTTATTTATAATAAATAATTTTGGTTTACTCGAAAATTAAATAAGTTTTATTTTCTATAAAATTTCACTATTTTATTTTTATAAAAGATTTCATCAACTTTTAGTCATTTAGAAATTTTTGTTTTCATTTTTTGTTCTTGATTTTATACAAACTATTGTATATCTCTTAAATTTTTGAATGATTTTTTACGGTAATATTTTGTTCATTATAATTATATAAAAGTTTAGATCTTTTAACACCCCCATAAATTAAATGAGTTTTTTAAGTACAAAAAGTTTAAAAATTCATATTTAATTTATCATTTGTTGAAAAATTCTAAATTTTCATAAGAAAATTGTTAAATATATCTTCAATATTATTTCAAAAAATCATTTAAAAATAAAAAAAATACATAATAATTGATAAAAATTAAAGACAAATAATAAAAAAAATATTTAAAGATTAAAAGATGATAA
Organism: Cicer cuneatum; assembly: GCA_037974295.1. Taxonomy (NCBI): domain Eukaryota; kingdom Viridiplantae; phylum Streptophyta; class Magnoliopsida; order Fabales; family Fabaceae; genus Cicer; species Cicer cuneatum. Next base: position 78,064,702 of record JBBPBO010000005.1, read on the forward strand.
TTTTTTTTATAAAAACTAAAATTAATCTTAATTTAAAAAGTTAAATATTTACCTCGAGAATGTATCCTAAAAAGTAGCGTTTTTTTTGCTTTAGTCAATCATCCTTTCATTTATTTCGGTCGTCGTATGCATATTAGGATAGCAGTTCGGCACTTTTTATTATTAACCCAAAATTACAAGTGACTCTGATTAATAATTTAATTATGTAATGTAAATATTAATAATTATTTATATTTTTAAAAAGTTTATTATACATTAATTTAAAATTATTTAATGAAGTATCAAATAATTTTAAAATTTTATTAAAATTTATACAGTTGATTTATTTAATAAGAGCATTTTGATTTGATGGTTAAATTAATAATATTTATCATCTATATTCAATTATTAAACAAAGTAACTCAAAGTCAACTGATCTCCATCTATTATTAATATATACATATATATATATATATATATATATATATATATATAATTGTATTTGTAAATAAATACTCCTATAATATAATTATGTTTCTATACAAT